>OZ017792.1:962047-1134314 GCA_963969325.1 Lycopodina hypogea | reverse complement strand
GATCTGTAAAAAAATACCACAGTAACAAATCTTTTTCTTCGTTAATAATTTGTATGTCATTTGTTTCATTGCTTTTGTTATTTTCAGTTATTTTCATTTTTTTTTTTTTTTTTTTTTTTTTTTTTTTTTTTTTTTTGACAAAGATAAGATTGTGTGTGTTCCTGATCATTACATCATCACTATGATGTCATCTTTTATTGTCATAGTGATGATGTAATGATCAGGAAAACGGCGACAAAACCGCTTTCTCTTTACATGACTTTCCATCAAAATTAACTGAAATTATATAAGCTATGACACTAGTGACATATACTACTATTAATAAATAGAAACATTATTATTATTGCTGACATCTTCACAGAATGAATTTGGGATAATTGTATTTGAAAATATGACAGTGAATCACTCGTCTGCACGTGTGTCTGCTAGCATAACTTGTGATATTCTGGGTCTAGGCTAAGTGGATCAAGGCACAAATGCAATGTGTTGCAATCAATAGTTTTTCAGTCTTTTTTTAAAAATTTTATAATATGAATTTCTTGCCCTGCTGCTTTCTTAGAGCCCAGATATTATCACTTAGGTTAATAGAAGGGCTAATAGCTTGTCACCACATGGGTCATAGGGTCATAAGAGAATTTGATGTTTATTTCTAGATATCCTAATTCTTCTTCTGGTGTTTTAAAACTATTTTATACATGCAACAACAAACAAAAGGCAAACAAAAGGATGACAAAAAAACCAACAAAAAGACAAACATTTTATAATCGCAATTATCTGAACTATTAACACCTCATTGATGTTTTATTGACACAGTGCTGAGCAATTGATTAACAGACAGAAAACCACTGCCAAGAAGCGTCGAAGGAACCAGAACACTGAGATAGATGAATTGGCCCAACTCTTACCTATCAAGCTGATGCCCTTGGTCTCCCAGGGTGTGCAGAATGTGCTTGACTTCAACGGCCATGGAACATCGCTGGATAAGACACAGCCCATAGACAAAATATCTGTTTTGAGGATCGTGTCCACTTTTCTCAAGTTTCAGGAATTTGTTAAGGATGGCCATCTGCGTGAGTTTCTAATTGCTCTTTAAGATGTTTTAAAATATATATTTTTATATTTTAGTTTGGCATTGGCTTCATTTAGTTATGTTTTGTTTATGTGTCTTCATTTTGTATTTTTTTTTTAATTGGTTGGTTAATTAACACTAAATGGTGAACATTTATGGGCTACACATGAATTACTCGTAATTTGGTTCCTAATTGACCTAGATTGTCTAGTTTTTAATTTACAAATTACTTTTAGTGCCATAAGAGGTTGTGTGGATTATTAAAGTTGGGAAACAAGGTTTGGAAGCAGCTGTACAAAATCTGTTGGTACATGTTTGTACAACCTGTTTGAGTCTGACCATCATGTTGCATGAATAATGACAGAGTTGCCTTATCCTAAATGCATTCTTGACACCCACAACTATATGGCGTTTGCCACTTTGATCTGTATCAATATATATATATATAATCTTGTAGATGTTAAATCAGAAATTAGTTTGCAAGGAGTGGACCTAGATATATCAACATTTCTGATGGCAATTTTAAATCTAAGCATCCATTGAACATGAGTTGAGGGGCGGGGGAGAGTGGTTGACATGAAATTTACTATATTATCTTTTTCAATAATTTAGGGAATACATACATATATATAGAGAGAGAGGGAGAGAGAGTCTGAGTTGTACTGTAGTTGACATGCATCAAGCTGTCATTGTCTTGTGTGGGTGTGGGTGTGGGTTGGCGTAGAATGTTGGGAATGTTTGTCCTGCTCTGTCTGGGTGGGGTCTTTTGACACCGAAGCCTTCTAATCACTGAGTGGGTTTTAAAATATTATGTGTAACTTACTTATTCCTCTATTTATCAACCTATCCCCCCCCCCCCCACCCCATCTCCCTTTCCTTGAATATTTTGTTAACCCACTGCAAAATTGCTTACTGTATCACACCAGCAAAACTAGTCCTATAATTTGTATAGAATGTGTTACAGCCAGTTTCATACTTCCACGTTACATTTCATTAACAGTTTTTTTACAAGAATTAAAGTCATATGTATATATATGTATGTATATATATATATATGTTATATGCATGCGTGTTTGTGTTAGTTCAAGATCATCAAAGCTTTGAGTCTTTCTTTGATTGAAAATGCTAATGTGTTGTGTCTCTCTCCACTCTGTGCTTGTTGAGTTCCCCCCCTCCCCCCCCCCCCCCCCCCCCCCCCCCCCACAGAGAGAGCAGCATGGACACAAGGCAAGGCATGCTAATCACACACCACAGCACTGATCACTGCTGTCTGTTGTGTCTTCCCCTGTGGGGCATATGCCACTAATTTGACCACCTAACCTACTCCTTTCCATAATTGTGGTTTGTCATGATGTAAATACTATCCCCGTAAACACAAACCACAGAGATATTATAATTCATTTTAACCACACTTTTACACTTTATTTTATTCCTGGTTATTGTTTAGATATTGCAGTATTGCAAGCCTGAAGTCTGCAAACTAGAATAGAAAATTCAGCCCTAGTTTTATAACAGGTTACATACATTAAAAAAAATTATAATAATAATAAATTTTTTTTAAAAAGGAAAATTTTTTGCTGATAATAAGTATCCTTTGCTGATTGTAATACTTCCAGACAACCAGTAACCATTTTTTAAATAGTTCATATAATTTACAGATTATTAATGTAATATTAGACTGGTTCATTTTACAGCTGTTCTGTTGAACTATTCTTTGTAATCCAGAACGCCCCAAGGGTATTTACGTTTTAAAAATATCAGTACGAGAGCATTCACAAAGGAATGGATTTGGATAATTTGTAAGGGATAGGGTTAGATTTGAAAATTCATAGTGAACATGGATCCATTGGAGAAATGAGATAATGTTTCCCAAATTGATCGAGTTCACAAGTGCTCGGAGTATACCTGTGGTTCGGCTGTTTGTAATTTAATAAGGTAACGTGGTTATGTGAGTTATGTAACACAGATTCAAATATTTACATGGCTGGTCCTGATCTTATAGTCCTTTCACTTATAGGATTTCTTTCTACACAATCCTTCTCTCTTTTATTAGGTTTCAATTGACCCCCAAGTTTGGAAAAAGTCCCAAAAGAATATTAAAGTTTAGATATTGCTGTGGTGTAGTAATGCTCAGCAATGTTGTGGGTCAGTTGTTTTGGGGTTTTGACCATTTTAGTATACCCTTATAAGCTCGAATACTTCTGTTTTTTCCTTTCAATCCCCACATATAACAAAGACATTATTGAGGGTCTTCTATTCCTACCATAGCCTAAATCATTACCACCTAACTTCACGTAAAGACTATACAGTCAGTGTGAATGATTTTTTCAGCCATAACAGTGATCTTAACTACAAAAAAAAAAAAAACTTTTAAACAGCAAGAATGGTTTTTTTGGGCTTCTTTTTTCCTTCTTTTTTTTTCCTTCAAAATTTCCTTTGGGGAAGGGGGAGATACTACAAGCCACAATAATAATTTTTAAAAAAAGAAAAAAGACTCGCATTAACTAAGTGAAAATCTGGATAATTAATCCAGAATTTCCTCTTTCCATTGTGGGCATTAGACCACATTCTGTATGGTTGTAGGAATGCCTTCACTTTCCATATTAAAAAGCTACATGTCTGTACACTTGCTACTTCCCTGGAGAGCCCAGATAGAATACATAGGCAGGATGACATCAGTAGCAGGGGTTGGCTGAAATCTGAAGTATTGGATAATGAGTGGATATAAACTAAAAACCATCCAAGGATGGAATCCACATTCTGCTATGTATGTACATTCATATTTAGCTGTTCTCATTTAGGGTATTTTAGACTTACTGACTGAGTTTACATAGTGTGGTTTGTAGGATAAGTACACCACTCAAACTATTACAATAACTAATTAGGAAAATGTGATTCAATTACAAATAATGTTTATTGTGCTTCAGTTAAGTAATTCAAATGACATCATGGACAGACAGAATTATGCATAAGGAGAAACAAAGCAATCTTTTGCTCAGCTTGTTAACATTTTATAACAATTTTCCTCCACAAAAGTGTTTGCAAACTTACTGTAACTATCAGCTAAAGTTGAAGTGGCTATTAATAAAGTTGTTGTCTGTTACCAAGGATACTAATTGAATATTAAAAATGCTTAACAACCCAGTACATATGGTATTACTTGAAGGTTACCAAATAAAGCAATTATGACTGGTTCTAATTGACTATTACTTAACTGCTAAGTGGCTATTTACTGTTTATGAGATACTAATTGTCTTAATGAATGGCTTAACTTTACAGGCCTCCGCATCACTGTTGGCATTTTTATAGAAACATTATTTTAGATAGGGTGTCATGTCAGATTATAACCCGAATTCGTTTGTTTGTGTATATATATATATATATTGAGTGTATGTATCATATTTTGTGGGGAGATATTTTCTCAAATGTCTATTACCTTGGCTGGCTATTACCAACAGTCTGAGTTGTGCAATAATCATTGTATATAACAGCTGGTGCTAATTATTTATTACCAGGTATGTAAATTGTATATTTTTATTTAAAGAGTGTAATTGTCTTTTACCTCAATTAGAATAGTTGAAGCTAGCAATGTATATATAATTTTCTCTGTTTCCCATAACCTTAATTTTTCCTTTCTAATTAAGTGTTGGAAAAATCCACAATGTTTTATTAAATTTGTCATCTTTATAATTTGTTATCTATTCATCCATAGCCTTGAGTGGTGGTAAAACTAAAAAGGCAAAGTCAGAAGTTGGTGTTTTCAGGGATCTGATTGCAGAGGTATAGTCATTGAGCTTGGTAATCCTGAAGCTTAATAATATTGACAAATTTGTAATCACACATGTAAAATAATATGATGACGTAACAACATTAGCTCCTGGATGAACAAAATCGAACAGAATGGGGGGTTCTTATCGAACCAATTGGCTAACTTTACAGACCTCTACATCACTAGTTTGCATTTTTATAGAAAGATTATTTTAGATAAGGTGTCATGTTAGATTATAACCCGAATTTGTTTGTGTGTGTGTATATATATATATATATATAGTGTATGTATCATATTTTGTAGGGAGATATTTTCTCGTATGTTTAGACCACGTATGAACCACACCAATGGAAGTGCACTAGGCAATGTCTATTGCTCTAGGCATATTAATCCCATAATAGTCAGGATTACATTGGAATGTGCAAGGAATGTATCCTTCTATTTAGGATCCTCTAGCCCGTGCTATTAGACGAGGCCTGACACTGCAATATTATGCCAGCATGACACAGCATGACACAGCAGAATCATTGCTTGGTCCCATAGCAACGCTAGCCTCAACACCCGTCTGTGGTCCAATAATTGATGGTCTTTTAAGATGTCGTTTAAGTTTGTGACAGTCTTACATGGATACGACTTTTACTTCAATGTCGCATGCACAGACTTGGATAAGTTGCTGGAATGTTGATACTTTTATATCATCTTGATGTTACTTTTACTGCGTCTTTCTCTGCTTCATTTTCTTTCTCCCTCTCTTTACCTCCCCCCCCTCATTTTTTTTCACTCTCTCTTTCCCTCTCTCTGTATCTCATCTCTTTCCTTCCCTCTCCCCCTCCTTTTCTTCCTCCCTCTCTCTCTTTTCCCTCTCTCTCCCTTTCTCTCTGTCCCTTTCTCTCCCTTTCTCTCTGTCCCTCTCTCTCCCTATCCCCCTCACCTTCCCTCTCTTTCTCCCTCCCTTTCCCTCTCCCTCTCCCTCCCTTCCTCCCCTCCCCCCCTCTCTATTAGGCCTTGGATGGTTTCCTCATAGTCCTGGACAAAAGTGGGACTGTGCTGTTTGTCAGTGAGTCCATTACCTCCTACCTCGGGTTGAGTCAGAATGACATCATCGGTCTGAATTTGGAGGAAATCACACATCCTGAAGACAAGGAAATCATCTCGGACAACCTTGCGGCTAAATATACACTTCCTCCAGGTAACCAAACACCTGTTCTTCCTACATGCTATATATAGTAACAATGAAGCGATTTGAGACATCATATGGTGGGCTTAAATATGTGTCCAATTTCCTCAGCAATATCCTGTTTACCCTTGAGAATAGCTCTGGATGCTCATGCTAACTGTATGTCCACATGTATGTATGTATGTATGTATGTATGTATGTATGTATGTATGTATGTATGTATGTATGTATGTATGTATGTATGTATGTATGTCTGCTCTGTATGCCCTGACAATTGGGCTGAGCAATACGCTGACCACATAGGTTTAGACCTGGGGACTCATGGAACATTTTTACACATGGGAGTACATCATCCATATCCTGGCACACCTGGTGCACTTGGGAGACCACTTTAAACCGGATGCAGGGGCGTAGCCAGGATTTTGAAAAGGGGGGCAAATAACAATGACTTTATAACCATCTAAATAAGTGAATAAATTCTAATAGCTCTTACTCTGTATGCATTCTCAGCCATACACTCCTTCAATTTTGAAGCAACAGTGTCAAGAGGTATATCAAAGGAATGGGCACCCCTAGCTCTGAAGATATTGGTAGGTTAAAAAAAAAAAAAATTGTTTTGGTAACTAGGCTGTCTGGCAAAAGTGATAAATTTGTCTTTTCAAGACAGGCTTATTCAAACCGCTGCATTGAAAAAAGAAAGGGGTGGGAAAAATTGGGAAATAAATATTTTGGTAAAGGGGATGATAAAAGATAATAGAAGATAATTCATTTTGAAAGCAATGGAATTAATAAATTAAATAAGTGGATTATTATTTTTGAAGCTACAGAGTCATGAGGGGTATCATAACAGAAATCTAGCTTTTCAGACAGTAGTGTGGTTTTCAATTTTGATAGTAGGCAAAAGTGAAAAGGAAAGGCCATTTTAGCCAGATTAATGAGCTGTACTTTGGAGCAGCTGCATTGAACAGTCTTAAGGGTAGTAGCATTCTTGTGGCAAACAAAAATTAAGGACAGAATTCCAGATAAAGAAACACCCAAGAGAAAGTCTGATTACAAGATAAGAAATGAGTGCACCTTGAAATTTTCAACAATTGATTGATTATAATTGAGTGGAATTATTTTTTTGATAAATAGTCAACTTAGCAAGCAAAGCTGCAAGTACCCACCAACAACTGTGTACAACACATCACATGTGCACACACAAATAATGCTGTAAGATACTGGTCACATCAACAGTAAACACCATGGATATGCCAACCTTGCATTCCAGCTGCACATAGTCTTTAGTTGATTAAATAAGAGGTGATCAAGATCAATGAAATGAAAGTGTATAGCCAATTAAGAGGTCAAAATCGAAAAGTTGAATTCTTCTTGGATGCAATCTTGAAAATTCATCAATAACTTCATCAATGTCAGAATATCCTGGTGTAAATGGAGAAGAGCGAGGTTGGAGAGTCTTTCATTGCTCATGGTTGATCTCAGGGCAGTTTTGATTCTCTTAAGCCCACTAAATGACCTTTCAGTAGTACAAGAAGTTACTGGAAGAATACACAGAATTGTTATGAGAGCTTTGATATTGGGGGAAAAGTTAGAGGTTTGAGACAAGGTAGAATTAAGTGCTGATGGAAGTGAACCTGACCCATGCTCTTTCTCTTCTGATTTCCACTTGATATACCAACTGTGGACCTTGCTTCTGAGAGAAGAGCTATTTGGGAGGTCTCCAGAATATAGCTCTCCCACTTTCAAAAGAACATCATGAACCGTTTGAAAACATTCTTTTACTAGTAGTGATGGTACCAGATACAAGCCCTGGAAAGCAGTCTTTTGATGCAAACTAAACTTTTTTCTAGTTCAACTTGAAGATGGTCCAAAAGTGGAATACTGATGGTTCTTTTGAAGTATTCAGAAGGACTAGAAGCTGGTGTGGATGCTCTGTGAGACTGTCGACCACATATCCTGGGCATTGATGGTGTGGTTCCCACTTTGTCACACATTTCAGAGACTGTTTCATACCATCTTGAGTGGTAATAGTCGACTTGTTCTATGACTTCCTTGAGTGATGCTGTCAATGTATTGATCTCAGATACTGCCTAAACTATGTCTTTGGCTTCCTCTTGAAGACTAGTTGTGAGGCCTCTCAAGTACTGAAGACACTCATTGGTAATGTTAAGTGCACTGATAATTCTGTGGTCGTTATTGCTAGTAAGAGAGTACTAGCATCTGTCACACTGTCAGCAGACCGCAAGCTAGAACCTTCTGTAGAAATGCTCTCAAAACAAACAAGCGAATAATGAATTTTTTTGACACAATCAAGAGCATCAATGCATTCAATTCATCTTGTCCTGTAATGATCTTTGAGCTTTAATACCTTTGATTCAGGCTGTGCATTCTGTATAGCTTCTTCCAGTTTCTTCTGGCGCTTAGGGTGTGCAGAAAAAAAAAGAGAGAGTCTCTTCACAATACCAATCATGTTATGAACACTTCGATCTTCAAATGAAGCAACTGCTGCCAAATTTAAGCAGTGAGAAGCACAGTGAGTATAGAACGCTAGAGGATATTGAGACTGTATTCTCGCTGCAGCTCCTCCTATCTTTCCAGACATGTTGTTGGCTCCATCATAGGCCTGACCACGCATCTTAGATGGATCTAAGTTATTTCTAACAAAGCCCATCATCTTGTCTGCCAATGCTTGTCCAGTAAGGCCACTGTCACATTCCAGGAATGAAACAAGATCCTCTCTGATAGCATTGGTTTCAGGATCAACATACCTAAGAACAATGCAGAGTTGCTCTTTGTTTGAGCAGTCAGTGACTTCATCAGCTATCAATGCAAATCCAGGACTGTTACGAACTTTTCGTAAGATCATACCACAAATTTAATCTCCAAGTATGTTAATTAATAGATTCTGGATGTCAGGGGATGTATATGTGGCATTTTTAGCAGCACTGTTGAGGTGATCACTCAATGTTGTGTCACCTGCAGAAATACGAAAGTTAAAAAGAGCCCAAAAATTGCCATGGTTGTTACCTGCTGCTTGTTCACCTTCTATATCTGACGAACTATTCTGGTGACCACGAAGACTAATATTCTGGCGACCACACAAAGCAATGGTCTCTATGATAGACCAAAGTTTCTTCCTGTTGATCTGAATTGTTTCTCTTGCTCCTTCTCTCAGCTGTACTAACACACTTTCTTGCTTACCACTCATTGTTACTACAAAGGCATCACAGACAGCAATTGCATCCTTGTGGTACTCCCTGGCAGCATGAAAATCACACATCTAATACATTTTCTTGAAATTTGTGAAAGCTGTCTCAATAAACACTCCTCTCCCTTTCCGTATATCAATGCTCTTAGCAAACAGAACACAAGACATACAGTACCCGCCATTCTCCTTCTGGCTATATGACAACCAGCTATACCTAGTCAAGTATCGATGCAGAAAACCACGACCATCTTTACGTGGAAACTGATAGCTGACATCAGGAGTGAATTTGTGGGAGTAGAAATAGTATTTTTCTTGTTCAGTCAGTGATGTTCTTCTTTTGGTCAAATCAGCTATATCCATATTAGTCACTGATACTTCAGGTTGTGGCTCAATTCGAGGCTTCTTTGGTAATGGTGGAAAGAAGAGCTGGTTGAAATTATATTCTCACTGGAGCCCAAATCAGGTGGAAAAGTAGAAGAGGCTGTGGAAGAACTATCACTTGGATGATCACTGTATAAAGAAATTGATCAGTGTAATATCTAATTCTTATCCATTGAATTTATTGTAGTGCAATAAATTGTATAAAAAAAAAGGAAGGAAGAATAATATATATATAATGTATTCAGAGTCCAATTAGCTAAATTGAATCGGTGTATTTTACCTGGGGTTCGAAGATCTCTTTTTGAAAAACCTGTGCAGTGATTGAGACATTGTTCTGGATTCCTCACTTAGCTTGCTACACTTTTTTAAACTGTCATTTTTACTGGCAGCTGCTTTCAACTAAGAACGTGTTTTGGGAAAGCTGCTATTGTGGCTGACTTGGTGAGTGATCTCCCAAATTAAAATTTTCATTGCCATTATTCTATAACTATAATAATTATTTTTTCCGGTTAGAATTAGATAGTAGTTTACAGCTGTTGGCATTAGGTGTGCTGCTACTGTAGGTGACCTGGTGAACTGGAAAGTAATTAACTACCAACACCAAAAATCAACAACAAAATAATAGATAAAAGAAAGTCAAAATTTCATTGCCATCATTCTCTAAACTCTAGCTAACTGTTCTATTTTGTAAAGAAATTTGAAAGTGCTTCAGGGCTGTTTTCTAAGACTGTGGTTATTCAAGTAAATTCATCATTTTTTAGCCAAGCAAAGCTGAATATCTCTGCTTAAGAATATTTTAGCCTGTTTCAGCAGCTATGGATTGATTGAGACTACAGTAGAATTATTTCAGCAATGCCTTAGAAGTTAGTGAAATTTTGACCTCAGGTTAGGGCTAGGGTAAAAAAAAAAAAAAAAAAAAAAAAATCCAGAAAAAAAATGGGGGGGGGGGGGGGGGCAAATGCCCCTTTTGCCCCCCCCCCCCACTGGCTACGCCACTGGGACGCAGCTCAAGATGGCCTGCAGCTATTCTGCACTTGCCATCTCACTAGCTATCAATGTGCTGCTGCCATTCCTGAACTTACCGACAGAATCCATCCTCTTGACTCCAGGAATGTTGAAGTTTGTTGAAGTAGCGTATCACTTTAATTGAGATTTTGCTGCGGGTGTCCTCCTTGTGACGTCTTGAAATTTAAATTTTCTTTATGAATATTGGACCAAAAATTTCAAAAAATTTTTATACCAGGTTGTGCATCAAGGACAACAAGATAAGACAACAAAAATATTATTTGTTTTCCATTTCACGTACCCTTTAAAGTGAATGAGACATTAATATAACAGTTAAAAGAACACACAATCTGTGACCCGAAGTGAAGCCCATGCACTCTCTTAGTACATTATGAATTAATTTGAGTAAAAGCTTCAGTGACCACAGATAGTCCATGGTGACATACCATGCCTGTATACTAGAGAGACTATCAACAGCAGATTAGACAAAATCATTTGATGGTGGCATACTTAGAGATACAATTTCGTCTTTGGATAGGAAAACCCACAGCTGAATTGCTTATATTCTGACATTGCATTCTGTCTGGACGCCAAATCTTATTTTCATACACTTGTATGCTGGCTAATTAGATAAGCCTAGCTACACATTGTGCAGCTACCAACAGGCACACTCTCACAAACTAATTGGCTAACTACTGCTTCAGTTGTTTCTATAACCGAAACCTCAACCAGCAAGTGTAGGAAGATAGCCACACACACACAAGAATTCCTGGATAAATTAGCATCATGTTGATAAAATAGTCTATAAATAGTGCAGATGACTCTCCCTCAGGGCATACAATTGGTTATGCTCACTCTTAATAGTTTTTTTTCTTCCTTTTTTTTTTCTTCTACCCAAACTATTCTGAATCTATCTTAGTATATTAGTACCCAGAAAAGTGTTTATTGAGGAATATGAAGTGAGGTTTGGCCTTAGTTGTTATTGTACATCATAGACCTATTAGGTGTATCTTAATGAGTATCAACGCTTGCTCTTACAAGGTGTGACTTACCACAAATCTATAGCCTTGCATTCTAATCAACACAATGTGGTCAAGCATTTGTTGGAACATATTTGTATTGTTTGTGATCAAGTAAGATAATATGTTTCATCACATAATAAAGAAATAGTTGCAGTAACTATCGTTGCCAAGCTACCTGTATACATTCCACATTCCTTGGAGGAAGAAAAGTAGGAAAAATGGCTTCAAAAGTGTACAAAAAAATATCAGCATAATTAAATACAACCGATCCTCTTTGGATTGAGAATCATAAATTGTTTTTTGTTTATGAAATCCTCAGATATCCTGACATCTTTATTTTACATGTGATTGTTTTACAATGTTTTCTTTCAAGGAACTATTTAGTATATTTTCCTCTACCCTTCCTCTCTCTCTCTCCAGGCCTTGGTCATCCCATTCTCAGCCCCCACTCCCTTATTTTACTTTTAAGTGTTTGTTTATGAATTACATTATGTAGGAATCATCAACAAAGGGAAGGATACACAACCACGACAATTCTACATACGGCTAAAATCAACTATGTCCCCAGGACGAATCCAGCTCTCTCGTTTTGTGTCATACACGGTAAGTTGTTTTAGCATCACGTTATCACATGTGTAATGATCACATGATCAGCATGTGACAATTATTTCCTATTGTTCCATAGAAAGTGCAAATCACCGGAAGTTTAAAGGTCATTAATTTGAACCAATCCTATACCGAAACACTAGCTGGGAGTGATAATTCTGGATTTGGATTGGGACCGACGGACTCTGGCTTGGAAGTTGTTGGTTTTGTGGGCGAGTGTCGACTTATTGAGAATACCAGTTCCATTCTTGAGATTTCCATTCCCCAACCACACTTCACCACCACCATTAGTCTCAACATGAAGATCGTGGCAGTGGAGAGCCAGTAATGATTTCATTTTCTCTCAGCTTCTCCTGGTTATTTTTTGTTCATTCCTTCCCTCATTCATTTTGAATTCTCTACTTTTAAGTTTTTTTTAAACTTCTCTCATATCTTTCAATCAGACCCCAGGCATGTGCAATGCTATAAGTGCTACCAATGTATCATCTCTCTTCCTGTAGGGTTGTAGATATCACAGGGTTCAGCTCGGACAACTTCATTGGCTCTCGTCTCCGAGACTACTTCCATCCTTCTGACTATTTGAAACTGGTTCCCTGCGAAGTCATGTGTGAGTGTCACATGACAACATATTTCGTGATTATTTCTTCTATTTATATTTGTGTCATAGGATTTTTATTTTTTGAAATCATTCTTGAAAGATTTCAGCTGGTCACTGATGGTTATGTTGATAAGACTGTTTAGTTTAGAGATGTTTTAGTCACTTATAATGTGCATGTCCACATTAGATATGCTCTGATTGAAATAATTCATCAACAACATATAAGCACAACCATAACTAGTGTGTATAGGAACAACCAAGAAGCATATAGCATAACCTCATAATAATTAGTGATAACATTGATGAACAACATAACAATTAGTGGTGACAGTCAACAGAGAGCAATGGCTAATAAGACTAAATAGAAGGACAAAAAAGAATCGCAAAAGGTAAAGGAACATAACAACAAAAACACAACTGTAAAAATTTTTGATGTTAATTAACCACGATGTATACTTCCTTTGAAATATGTCATATTTAATTATATTAATAATACTTTTTTTCAAAATTTGTTTTCTTCATAGAGCTGATTAACGGAAGTATTATAATAGATACTGAATTGTTGTCACTCAAAATACATTGAAAATTAAATATCAATAAATATTTGTTCAAAAAATATTAGTCATTAATTAACTTTTATATTTATATTAGCCATCAAGAAGCTCTTAAATCAATAGCTACTTAATATCATATACTTATATGTATAGATACCATTATATTTACTATTAAAGATATGCCATAGGAACATAGTACCTGTTGAAGTGGAAAATATATTTGCTGTTGTGTATGTGGGTTATAGCTTTAATACTGTAAAGTTCTTGCACATGCTCGGATGGAATGACCACATGCACATGCGCACATATTCACACACTCTCTCTCTCTGTTTAGTGATGCACACGGGCCATGCTGTGAGTCCATTGTTTCGCTTCATGTCCTCCAATGGCGGCTGGTTGTGGATGCAGATGGAGGGGATGCTGAGGTACAAGCCGGGCACCAAGGAAAAGCACTTCTGGGAGGTCAAGTCCAAGCTAGTCAGGTACTGCACTAGATGATAAGTGGATAGTACATGTGCAGCTGTAAATATCACTTTACTCATTGGAGAGTGCATGGGGCAGAGTTGTTGAGTTAGCACATACATATATACATGTCCATGTGGAGATGAACTAAGATTGCTGTTGTTTTTTTTTGTTTTGTTTTTTAATTTTACTCTCTAATTAGTCTGCTTGGATTTTCTCTTTGTTCATCAATGGCATCAAGCCAATTTCAACAGTTTCATTTATCAAAATTTTCTTCTCAATTGGGTTTGCAAACTAGTTCTCTCTCCTTTACTGACTATGCATCTAGTCCTCTCTCCTCTACTGACTATGCAGCCAGTTCTCTCTCCTCTACTGGACTATACAGCTAGTTATTTCTATCCTCTACTGACTATGCATCTAATTCTTACCAGTTTTCTTTCATATGCAGCCACTCAGATTTTTTTTTTTTTTTTTTTTTTTTTTTTTTTTTGAGATAGTTTGACACCAATTAACTGAATTTTGAAATTTCTGGCTACTTACTGAGAAAAAAAAAAGAAAACTGTAGTCATGGTAACGTGGATGGAAGGAATCCTGAGTGGAGGAATGCCTGAATATTATGAGTGGGTGGAGGGAAGCCTCATTTAAGAGGAAAGTGTAGGTTGGAGGGAGATGTGAGAATGTCAATCACCAACTGCAATAATGTCCAAAAATTTTTATCATTAGTTCAACTTAATTTGTGTATGTTGTTTGCACTTACCTGTAAAAACTTTTAATTTTATTTTGTGTTTTTTTCATTTCCACTTCACTGTAAAGTAAGTAGTCATGCAAATCAATGAGACAGAATCAAGTTTAAATCCTTCAGTATTTATTCTAAATATATATTGTCATTCTAATATAACTCATTTGAACACTATTTGTTGTTTCACTATTTATATAATATTTCTTTATTCACTTTTTATGGTTTACTCCCTGCCCCACCCACATTCACACAGCCAAGAAGAAGGTCGTCTCTCTCTCATTGAGCAAAACGAACTCTACACCTTGAATTCAGACCCTAATCAAGATTTTCTCAACCCGCACAAAGACACCAACTTCCTGTCTCGCCTCTCTGACATTACAAAGCGCTGCACAGCTGCACAGGCTGAGAAGCCCATCGTGCAGTCACTGAGAGAGGCCAATCTCCCTGAGTCAACAGTCAAGGCCTTCCTTGAAGGCCGAGAACAGGGCATCAACCAGCTGCCAAGAAAAATCAAAACGGTTCTTCACCACAACCAGGCTAATGCTTTCAGGGAAGCCAAGCTGCTCAGAATGGCCTCAGAAGCTGCGGGAGGTAAAGTTGCTGAAATAAATCCCCTTGGTAATGATGTGCCCTCCATAAGTGAGATACTGGCAGAACCGAGTTCTGTTTTGACGGAGAACGTATCACCAATTTTACCTCCAGCGACATCAAATGTTGCCAGTGCTATCTCTCCCATAGCGACAGCCATGGTAACTCCACCTAACCAAGTTGCTTCAGTTTCTCCAGTAGCTGCACCTGTCGATGGCAACAACTTTGGCTCAATGTTCAACATTTCCTTCACCACACCTGTGGTCCCAACAGCTCAGCAAGCCAAGCGCAACTCTTATACCACAAACTCGGCTGTCCCCACTGCACGTGTGCAGCCCATCCCCAGAGCCCCTCCTCCATCCCGAGTCACACAAGAATTTGACCTGAAGTCGAACAACACCGATAAAATGCCCGCCAAAACCTCAATTGTTAATTCTTCTAGTTTGGTTGCTACAACCACACCAAATTATCCGGGCTATGTATTTAACCCTCCACCTCTTTCTTCTGGAATTGCAACATCTTCAGTCTCATTCCCATCATCCTATCCTGTGGAGCCGATCTCTACCTACAGTCAAATGCCGGGGGTTAACCAGGGAGGTAATCAGACCGCTTCCAATGGTGCGACCAATATGTTTGGACAAATGCCCACCCAACATGTTCCAAATTTCACTGGAAATACGTTCCAAAACAATCCGATTCCAATTCCAAACCAGTCTGGAATGGGTTATAATTTTCCTGTTCAGGAAGGTTTTACATTCCAGAATACTAACCCAAGTGGTGGCATAAACCCAACTGTACATTTCAATTCCACTCCAGGTGTGTGTGATCAGAATCAGAATGGAGATCAAAATGGAGATCAAATTTTGGAAAATCTGCTCAAAGAGGTTAATGAAGTTGAGCCAAGGTGTGTGGATGTGGGTTCGACTTATGGTCACAACCAACACTACATGCGTGATGAGCTGACCATGTCTGGCACATGTCAGGTGACCGGGGGTGTGAGCATGTATCAGGGGGGTGTGGCTAACGAAATGGGAGCCATCACTGGAGGAAATGCAGATGTGCTGGAGATACTTTCACAATTCATTTGATTTGACTTCAACCGTCAACAGTGATTCCTACTTCTTCTGTTTGCAATCAACTATAGCTATAGCTGTAGCTGACGACAACTCTACTCCATTTTTTAAACTGTGAAAAACACTAACTTTTTTTTTACAGAATCACTACCCAAAATTGACATGGTTTTGTTTTAATTAATGCCATTTTTTTTTACACATGCTTCCTTTTCCCCCACATTTTTCCCCCCTCCCCTTAAATGTGTACTTTTATTTTTTAAAATTGTCCATGTTTTTTGTTAAACTGTCCAAAACCACCATTAGTGCGGCTATGGTTACCAATCTTTTTAAGTTGCTGGGTATGTTATAAATGAAGTTTTGGAGATGATCTCCAAACACACCTCCCATTCTGAATGTGCCAACAATGGCTGATACCTAATATGGAAGTTGAGGTGCCTCTGTGGAGAGCAGTCAAGTCTATAATTTTAGTGCTACTCATTGCAACTTCTGTGTATACCAGACCATGCATTATGGGCTATACCCCAACCCTTCCTCAGGGGCCATATGATATTACTATTGCATAGAGTGTATACTGTCAAAATACAAAACTTCAAGAGAATGTGGATGTGCTTTTTGATGATTTTGATGGAAATGATTCGAGTCAGTAAACAGGGTCACTTTGGTTTGAATGAAATACTGTTTGTGTCAACACACCCAAACACTGTCTAATTAGAACTAATTCAATTATGTAGGACCAATGGTTCTCATTATATTTTATGCAATTAACCATTTTTAATTGGGTCAAGAAATAATCTGAATGTATGGGGATATTGGAGCTGAATACTAAATATTTCACAATTAACTTTATGAATATTTTGAGCCAAAGCAGGACTCTCTACCACCAACTCTTAATAAGTTATTATTTTATATAATTAATAGACAATTAGCTAATTAAATATTACCTGTGGTTTAAGAATTTTGTGTTAAGTACCAAAATGTTCCCTATGACACTGGGAACATTTCAGAACAAAGAACAGCTCCTTGCGTTGTGAGCAATCAAGAGGAGGGAAAATCTTCCCCCAATAAATGAATTAATTACCAATTAGGTCTACATCAGTGAAATTCCAGGAAGCTTTTTCTTTCCTTTTCTGTTGTTGCTTAATTCGTTTATTTATTGGAATACCTGGCCATCGAAGGATCCCTGAATGCACTTCGCAACACTAATCAGCCTTTCGCAAAAGTTGACGGGATGAGCCTGGATGACCCACCTACACCAGTCAACATAAAATATAGTAATTGTGAAACAATTTGTAGAACGAAGAAATGAACTGGTAAGGCGTAGATGGTTAGGCAGAAAAACTTATCTGCTGTCTGTTTAGTTTCACTTCTGTACCCCTACCCTTGTTGGTCGGTATGTGGCATGAGGCGAGGAAGCAGGAGAAGAAAGTTAGGGAGGCGATGATAAACTATCAGAAGAGAGCTGAACGCCGTAAGGAACATTATGACAAGCTAGTAAGTATTGTGGTGCTCTACATCAAGAAACATTTTCTATGCTTACTGGTGTGAAGTCACTAAAAAAAAAGAAAAAAAGGTGAAGCCTTTAATTTAAGTTTAACCCTTCTTGTTCATATATGAAGCATTGCCTTGTAAGTATCTATCATGTTGGATTGCCTCAGCCTGTGTCAATACATTCTCTGAATAAAGCTATCTCCATCTTACTTGTGTAAGAACAGAAAATATTCCAGGGATAAACTCAGGTGGATAATATATGCAATTGTTTCTGGGCTTCGATTAGGTAGGCCCAGTTTTATTCTGATTCTGGTGAGATTTTGATGAATCAGTTGACTCTATGATTTCCTTGTCCTCTTGGAAAATCCAAAGCTGTTCTGTTCACGTTAAGATATTGTATGTATGATGTTTCAATGACACTATGATTGACTTATCATGGGACAAGACAATTTATCGGAGGCCTTTTTTTTTGCAGAGAGGAGACCCCCATCAACTTCTTCGTATCCATGGAAACCGGTGCAAGTTGCACCTTGACCCCAAAACTGCCTCCTCCCTGGACACGATGATGTCAGTGAGTGTAGCCAGCATAGACCGGGGATGGTGTGCTCTATTAGGAAGACCACACCTACAATAATCGCATTCTACGTGTATAAACGTTCTCTTTCTCAACTACAGTATTGGATGGCACAGAAACTTGACCCGAGAATGGGCATCTATTTTTTCCTATATAGTAGGGTGGTGGTGGTGGAAAGAGCAAGAGAGGGAAGGAGAGGGGAGGGGGAGGTTGCTAATGGGTGCTTGAAGATACATAATATTATAATCAATGCAATACTAAGTTAGTTAGTGTTTGCGGGCATTAGTTTGTTGTTCAGGGTATTTTACCGGTGTAGTATGCTGATAGTTCTAAATAGTGCATATTCATTTACTAATTTTACTTGGTATCTTCTACATTTATTTGCAAGACTACTTCAACAACAAAACTAGATAACTGAAAACATATTCAATAGCCAGGGACGAGATTGATGTACCTGCATAGATTCGTTCATGATGAGGATTGTTTCACCATGGCAATTGCATTTGAAGCACACGATCACAGTGAGTAGAGGGAGAGCGTAACAGTTTCCTTCTGTGTGACCTTGTTGCTGTAGGATTCCTTGGCAAGGAGACAGCACACACATCATCTCACAATACGATGTACGGATACACATGGACAGCATTCCCGATTACTCCAAGCTCCCTAGGCCAAGGTGAGGTCCACACTGACACTCACACGGTGTGATGCCATCGTGCTTGTCAGTTACCGTCCTCAGCAGAATTTATCTCCCATATGAGAGTTCATTATTTTATGGTTTTTACCCACAAAGTTGACAAGTTCGCGGAGTCTAAATGTTACTTTCTTTGGAATCTTGTTCTTGTTTTTGTTGTGAAACTTCCCCCACCAGTGCTGACGTCCCTGATTCAACTCCTGGTCATGGTTGATTTTTTTTCCGCCTTCTTTTTTTTTTTTTTTTTTTTTTTTTTTTTTTTTTTTTTTTTTTTTTTTTTTTTTTACATGTGATTAAGCAGGTTTTTGGCTGGAAATTTTCAGTCTTGATTTTCTCTATCTGTCTTGGAGGTAACTAAAGTTCTATTTTCACTTTCTTTCCCCCCTCCCCCCATACCGCTCCTCTCCTCCCCTTTTCTAACTTCCCTTCCTATCCTCGTCTTTTTTCCTCACTCCCTTTTTAACTACCTTAATCTCTTCTCATTGCCTTCGTTCATCCTCTTCCCCTTCAACATTCCTTCTACCCGTCCATCTTTCCTCTCCTTCATTCTCCCACCTCATCTACTCCCTTCTTCGTGGCACCAACTGCACCCCAGTCTCAGCAAAGAGGAGCTCTTTGAAGAATGCCGGCTGAACTACGAGCGTTACCGTGTCCTGGTTCAGAATGCCTTCCAAGATGTCAGTGAGGCAGAAGCCATAGCTAAGATCAATGTGGACGAAATGTACCCTGAACTTGGCAAGAAGGCTGCAAAAAAAACGAAGTGAGACAGCACTCTATAGAGACAAAAATTCAGTTCTTGTTGTTTTTTTTGCTGTGCATAAATTTGTGATGTACACAATAGGTGAAGTAAAATTGGTGAAGTTCTGGTGCATGTAAATTGAATTGTTAATTGCCCACAGGAAGTGGTCTGGTGCAGCCATAGGCTATTCCTATGACGACGATGCTGATGGTGATTATGGTATCGGAAGGAAGAGGGAGAGGGAGGAGGAGGAGGAGGAGGAGGTGGTGTCTAGTGGTGACAGTGATCAAGGCAAGTACACACCACAGCCATGCAGTATGCCTGTGTGTGTGTGTGTGGGCATGTGTGTGTGTGCGTGTATGTGTTTGTGTTTGTGTGTACATGGGTGTGTGTGCATGCATGTGTTTATGTATGTGTGCGTACATGCATGTGTACATGTGTGAAAAATTTAGTATATGTTTGTGGTTGTGTATTTGTGTGTGCGTACGTGCGTGTGTTTATGTATGCACGAGTGTGTATGCTAGTTCTCTTTGTCCTCCTGTCTGTAGTGGTCTTGCTTACAGTTAAAAAAAAGCTCTGTTACTTCTTACCATAATCTTTCTTTTCTCCTTCTCTTCCATCTCCTCACCCATCCTCTCCCTCCCTTTCTCCTTCTGATTTCTATATTGGTTGTCTTCTCTCTTTCCATATCTTCCTTCTCACTTCTCTTCTTTGCTCCCCATCTTGTCCCTCTTCCCTCCCTCTCCTCTTGTTTCCCTTCCTTTCCCTCCGCTCTTCTTCTCCCCCTTTCTATCCTTCCCTCCATTCCTCGTTCTCCTTACTTGCAGAAGAGGTGACCATGAACGTCGATTCCTTTAAGGCATTTGAGACGGACAAGCTGAACGTCATATCCTTGGCATTCAGCATGCAGGCCGGGACCTTCGGCAGGTAACAGGCACATGTCTTTTGGTATACATTATGTTACCCTGTATGTGTGATCACATGATCTGTGGTGCTTCTCTACATGCCAGTGGTCAGGAACAAACTGTACTGGGTTGTAGACATAAAAGATTAAATTGTATTGTGGTTATCAGAGTTAGATCTGGTATCCATTCATGTGGACTTTCTAGAAATTCATTTTATTTATGATCACAATCTTTAGTGGTGCATTAAATGAGATTGTTTTCTTGTTTAAACCTTGGTCATATGATTGCGAGTATTGCTCATATGATGTCTATATGTCAATATCAAGTCATGTGATCAAGGGAAATGATGATGGATGCAATGATCTCCTGTGCACACACTCACACTCTTGCACACACACACACACACACACACACACACACACACACACACACACACACACACACACACACACACACACACACACACACACACACACACACACAGATTCTTGAGAGCTGAGAAGTCTGAGTTACTGCAGCAGAAGTTAATGAAATTATCGGAACTGGAGAAGGCAGCCATTTCTGTCAGTGTGAATTTATCATACTGTAAATGGGGTGGATGTTATGCCGAATTCATAAGTAATCACATGAAATTCCAAAAGTTCTACAAGGTTGTTCGAATCAAGTCTATTTTAAGTTTGGTGGGGTCTAATATTATCCAATAATGTTTATCAGCCAGAAGCTAACATATTCCTGTAGAAGAAAAGTAGTATAGCGTATCCCAAAATGGTACTCTTTGCATTTCCTCCCACCCCAGTATTAAATAGGTAAGGAGTGGCCAACACAGCAAACCCTGGACTAGTAGACAGTAGAGTTGATTAGTTTGTCCTAGCTGTAGGTAGGTAAGGGTTGGTTATAGTTCCAGGATAATGTCTCTGTGGTGGAGAGGGGGGGGGGGGTGTGTGTGGTCTGGATGTTACTGATTTTAGTTGTCAGGTTATGTAAAGAGTATCAATTGACTTGCTGATGTTAGCCAAAGGTTCTGCTCGTTCACTTTCTCTGGTGCATATGTTCTGTGAGTAACTTCCAAGGGAAATGGGTTGAACCCAATGTAAACAACTCTGGTCCACTTTCTACATCTTCAGTTCTGTTTGTAAATTGTATAAGTTTGAAATTTAAGTATATTTTAAATTAGAAAGCTTTACTATTGGAGGGCATTCCGGTCATCTTCTAACTCTCGCATTCTATCTCTCTGAGTGTATTTGTACGTCTTTCATATTCTATGTTGTCCATAAGATAAAGTATGGCATACTTTGCTTATGTACTGTACACGTGGATGTCTAGTGCTGAATTAGAGTGTAGTAAATGTTGTGGTGTGTTTATTTGGTGCAGGGCAAGATGTCTCGTAGAGAACGCAGAAACTGGCGGGACAATCAGCCACCGCCTGGACTATCTGCACCAGATGAGCCGGTCTATAACCTCAGGGGGAGCCCTACATATGAGGATGAGAAAGGGTGTGTCTTCAACCTGCCTCAACCCAGTGTGGTGTTGGTCTAGTGTTTGTCCCCACCCCCCACCCTATAGAGCTATTGTCAACTTACTTCAACCCAGTGTGGTGTTTGTCCAGTGTGTGTCCCCATAGAGCTATTATCAACCTACTTCATCCTGCCTCAACCCAGTGTGGTGTTGGTCCAGTGTGTGTCCCCCGTAGAGCTACTTTGCATTTCTCCCTCAATTTACTTTGTTTATGTCTCTTCTGCAGACAAACATTTTATAATTCAGCTGGCGCAGCCATAATCGACCTTTAGAATCGTTGGTTATTTAAACTTATCATAATCCTTTTGCCAGTAAATGGAAGAAAGCGGTGGCTATGCCTCTTTTATACCAGAAATTATGTGCTAATTCATTTTATTTTCTATTCCCACTCTAGGAGTAGGTCTAGTTCCCGTTCTACCAGTCCGGAATTTGAAAGCCGAGTGGAATACATCACAGAGTTTGGGGGAAAGAAAGACGAACAAATTCCAATTGAAAGTACAAAGGGAAAAATTTCTGATGCTAAATCAGAAAAACAAGTGGAGACTTACTCTAGTTCACGTCATGTGCACAGAAAGACATCGCATGATAGGAAACATGATCATAGCAAAGTAAGATCACATGACCGATCAGGTGATCACTCAAGGAGGCGTGAGAGGAGATTAAGTGATCGTGACAGTGTTAGGTCTAGTCACAATAAGCATCACCACCATAAGTATCGGTATCGATCTCCGTCACCTAGGCGATCATCACATGGTCGTCACAGGTGGGGGTCACGTGACAGACATCGCTCGTCTACTCCCAGGCGATCGGCACATGACCATAGGTTGTCCAGACGTCGAGAAAGAACATCGTACTCTCGATCTCATTCCAGATCTAGGTACAATAGTGGAACCAATTACCACAGTTTTATAAGTACAATTCCAAACTCATTTCCCTTGATTAGTACCCCTGTTTTTTATTTTTTTTTTATTATTTTTTTTTTACTGTTTTTTTTTTGTTGTTTTTTTCCCCCTTCCAGTAATCCATCTTTTATAGATTGGTAGTCTCGCTTTAATTGCTAAATTCTTCTTTTGATTTATAGTTCCTATAACAGAGGTTATTCACCATTTTTCTTGTCGATTTTAATTTTTTTTCTTGTCGATTTTAATTTTTTTTCTTGTTTGTGTAAATTTGTTTGTCAATAGTGATAGGTACCATTCTTCCAGACGACATTCCAACAGGAAGCATTCCTATTCCAGATCTCGTAGCCGGAGTCATGGCCGAGAGAGTCGTCATGATCGAAATTATGACAAGAGAGAGAGAGATCGGAGGTACCATTCGATGAGTAGCAGTAGTAGGAGCAGATCTGGTTCCAGATCCAGATCTGAGTCTATGGACAGCCGGGATGATGATTTCCATTCCAATTCTAGGAAGAGACAGCGTCATTCCCGTTCCAGATCAAGATCAAGTAGTAATCCTAGCAGGAACATTAATATGGAGCGAAGCCCGGCAAGAAAGCGGTTTCAATCCGTCTCTAAAAGCAGAAGTGTGTCTGTGGAAAGATCTCAATCTGGTTCAGGTTCAGGCAAGATCCAATCTCCTCCTCCTCTGCCTCCACTTATCATCTCTTCTCCAGTCCATCGGAAAAGTTATGAAACAGCAGAATCAAAGTATGGTTTGTGGTGGGGAGGGGGCGTAGCATGCAGTCCTGTGATGGTGTCAGGTGATCCGGCACTACTTATGGTATTGTTGTCTGTTTGGTTTTAGTAGGGTACTCCGTTCAAAGGTTGTTTTCTGTAGAGTTTGCAAAATACCTTACCTATTTACATGCATGTGGTTACCTTGCCTTCAGTTCGTTATGGACTAATACAGATGCAACGTCACTTGCACAAACATCTAGAACCACAAAGTGTCTTGGATAAATTGTGTGCAGGCATCAACCGACTATCTCAGTGTTACATCATTACATGTAATGTATACACATACATATGTATTGTTAATATGAACATAATGGTGTCAGGATGAATGACTATTTTTACATACAGAAACTAAAGCTAAAACAAAATTCCCCTGCACACAACAAATTCCTCTCATTTTTGTGTCTTGTGGCCTATTTTTCCTGACTGACTGAGTAATGTTGAAGCCATTGCTATGTGTGGTTACTATACCTGTGCTCATTGGACTCTATTTGTGTAGGGTTGCAGGGAATGTGGCCAAGGCAGTGGAAAAGGTTAGTGTCATGTAGTTTCCAAGGCTTTTGTAGTATCAATTCCAAAATTTGAATTTAGCTTTTAGTTCTGTAAAGCAGTTTTTCGAAAGAAAAATTAATTTTGATTTTATATTGATTTGAAGACCTGCTTGACATATGCTCTATTGCATTCAGTAGTCCTCCTCTTAGAGACCCTCTACTGGAAGGCCACCTCTCTCGCTCTCTCTCGACCATATTTTTTCATGCAAGATGTATTTGCTATATATATATAAACTTACCTCTATTATAAGACCACCTCTTTTATAAGACCACCTCTTTTGTAAGACTGATTTTTGTCGGATTTTAGGATGGTCTCTCAGAAGAGGGACTACTGTATTTAAAATGCTATGGTAATTATGTTTGTTGTGATGTGCTGTAGGGTAAGCTTTCACATCGAGAACGCATGATGAAGAAGATGCAGGCTCAGCTAAATAAACAACGTATGTTTATTAGATGAAGTTGATTATTGTGTTCCTTTGTGACATATCTCTCACCTTGCCTTGTGCTTCAGACAAAATGGACAAAAAGGCAATGAAGGTGAAGGAGAAGATCAAAAAGGCAGAAAGAACGGTACGTGCATGTGAGAAACTGAGTGTGTGTGTGTGCGGGTGGATGGGTGTGAGGTGTGTGGGTGTGTGAGTGGGGTAGTAGGTGTAGATGGTGGGGACATTCCCAGTACAGCAGGAACTGTTCTTACAAACCTTCATTTTGTTGTTTTGCTTGATTCAATGATGTTGAACATAATTGTATTACACAGAGTTACACTGAATATTGTCAACTGATCTGTATCATTTAGAGATGAAGGAAACTGCCACCAGATTTCCACTGTCCTATATATATATATATATATATTAATGGTGTGAACATCGAGGTTTTCAATTTTATTCCCTTAGAAATGACGTCTTTTTCATGTTGAATCAACGTGTTCTTTCTCTGAGGTTTCTCTGGCATGAATGGAGTGCAGTGATGTTGCATGGTTATCCCAGGGGTGTACCAATACCCAGAGGTTGTCAGTTGTTGCCCTGGTCTTGATCCTTGCCTTAATCCTTGTCCTAGTCCTAGTTTGGACCTTTCCTGTAGCCCTAGCCCCTGCCCTAGCCCAAGTATTGTATGGTCATATGCTAGCAATAAATACTGAACGTGTCATGTGTGTGGTCTTCACTGAGGACCAAACCCCATGTGTAAGTGTTGATTGTTACTGTTGTATGGGCATTTATATTTACGTGAATTATATGTCTATTTTGTGTGTGTGTGTGTGTGTGTGTTTGCGTGCATGTGTGTGTGCATGTTTGCGTGCATGTTTGCGTGCATGTTTGCGTGCGTGTTTGCGTGCGTGTTTGTGTGTGTAGGAGAGGGAGGACCAGATGCGAGATTATCAGAGGAAAATGAAGGAAACTCAGAGGTGAGCTGCACCTCTTTCCTCCTAGAACTGATAGTGAGCTGTGAGTGTGGCCAATGGGAAGGGCCAGTGTGAAGACAATGGCAAGAGTTAGGCATAGAGCCAAGGCTAGTGCTAGAGCAAGAGATAGAGCAAGAGCAAGGGCTAGAGCAAGAGCTAGGGCTACGGCTAGAGCAAGAGCTAGGGCTAGGGCTAGAGCAAGAGATAGAGCTTGGGCTAGAGCAAGAGATAGAGCTAGGGCTAGGGATAGAGCAAGAGATAGAGCTAGGGCTAGGGATAGAGCAAGAGATAGAGCTAGGGCTAGGGATAGAGCAAGAGATAGAGCTAGGGCTAGAGCTATGGATGAGCTTGGGCTAGAGACTGAGCTTGAGCTAGTTATCTGACATCATGTTTGTGGATTCTATACACATGGTGGGAAAACTTACCATGCATTTGTAATATGAGCAGTGCCATGAGCAATGCTATTACAGCTAATTATATGTATATACTGACATCCCCTTAATGGGTTTCCTCTGGTCTGGACCACAATAACCCCATGATGAAAGGCCAGAGAGATTTGCTTCTCCCTTGAGAGTGTGTTACTAATTGATATTAATTTTCCTGTCTAGCATTTTCAATCTAAGCTAACATTTGTCTTTGTTTTTAATAAAATGACTCCCTATTTTCCTTGATTACATGACTCCTCAACTTGATCAAATGATCCCTTCTTCCTTCTCACATGGCCCCTCTCTTCCTTATCACGTGACCCTTCTTCCTTGATCACATGATTTCTCTTCATTGATCACATGCCCTTCCTAAATCACCTACCCCTGCCCTTTTTTCTCACTTGCCACTCTTTTCTTTGATCGCATGACTATTCTTTTTCATAGGTCATATGCACATCTCATCCTTGATCACATGATCCTCTTCTTTTATCACATGATCCTATGACTACTTCTTCCTTGATCACATGCCCACCTTTCCCTAATCACATGACATTTTCCCGAATCACATGTCGTCTTCATTGATCACATGATCCCTCTCATTAACCCTTTCATAATTGATCAATGACCCCTTTCATAATTGATCACATGACCCCTCTCTTCCTTGGTGCAGGGATGAGTTCAGTGAGTCCTTATACACTTACTCCAGTCAAGCAGAGACCTACAAGAAGGGAGAGGAGGAGGAGAGCAGAGATTCCTCACCGGACAGCCCCCATCGTCTTCTCACCTGCGGAAGTGATAATAAGAAATCTGCTGGCGACAATGGTCAGATGAAATCAATTAAGGGTCTGGGGGGGGGGGGTGTTGCTAGGGAGATGGTATGGGAAGGGTAGACAGACAGGTTGAACTTGAATATGGAAGATATATACAGACACTTTTTGTTGTCCCGAACTCTAAACAAAGAACTTTTTTTGTTTGTGTTTGTTTTTTTGGTTGTACTTGAATATGGAAGACATACACAAATGCATTTGTTCTTTTTGTCTGAACTTATGTCAAAACTTTTTGTTTATTTGTTGTTTTATTGTTGTTGTTTTATTGTTGTTTTCCTCTGGGTTTTGTTTTGTTTTTGTTTTTGTTTTTGTTTTGCAGATTTCTACTATGGCAGGTTTAGCTGATGAAGCACCTCCTTGGTGAATTTGAAGGAGCAAGGAAAACTTTTGAACACTTCATAAAATCCTGCTTGACATGAACTTTGTATTATTATTCTTACAGTATTATGCATTTGGTGTTGTGATCTTATTAAGCGAATCTTTTAGGGAATCTTTAGGTGCTCTCCAATAGGAATATTAAAAATGTGGAGAAAAATAAATATAGAAAACAAAGGAAAGTCAAGGTGCTTAGGGATATATCTCTCTATTTGTGCGGAGGGGCCATGGTGTTAGCTGATTTGGGGAGGAAGATTACGACAGCGTTACGCTCTCTGAGCAATGCTACAGTCATTAATGAAGAGGTAAGCAAATATTTTCAGTCCGAGTTCACGAGTAGTGGCCAACTAGCCCGTAGGTGATAATGGTTATCTATTGCACATTACTCCCCACTAAGGTGATAATTCGAGGGAAGCGGTTAGTCTAGAGCATGTAGGGTTTAAAACCATAGATTTCCATCCATCCAGATGATAAATGAGGGTCAATAGTAACTGGAAGTTGACAGTACCATGGCATATCAGAGTGTGTTCTTGCAATGTTTAGCCAATGGTGGAGACCATGGGTGATGTGGGTGCATGATAGAACACCAGGACTGGTGCTATGAAGAATATAGTGAGCCAATTAAGGTCTGACAAAGGATAACTCTTGTGAGACCCCCAAACCCCCAACCTTCAGTCTTGATTTACACCCATCAGATCTTGAAGTACATATACAAGAAAGAAATATGTGCATAGTCACCACTATTAAACATTTTAAAAAATGGAATCCACATTATTTTGGTGTTGCCTATGCATTCTCATTTTTGGGTAACCGTGCAACAATTTGTTTGTAAGGAGCTAAGTTTAGTGTTAGTCTAGTGTTAGTCTAATGTTAGTCTGGCAGTAAGTTTATGTTCCCAAGTGGGTGGTTATTGACTATCTCTCACTGGAAATGGTGGATGTCAGTTGTGAATGAATATCTCAGGTTGGCATGTGTGACAGTGCATTAAACTGAATTAATAAATGTGAATGTTAATTGGAATATTTTAATGTATGATTGATATTGTTGTTGGTTTTCCTGAATAGAAAATTAATATATAAATGTTAATGTGTTAATGTAAATGTTTTTTCAATTATTTAATGTATGATTGATATTGTTGTTAGTTGTCTGAATAGAACATTAATGCCGTTATTGGTTTGCCTTAGTTGAACATAGGAATGTTATTTTTTGTTCAATTAGTGTCATTTTTCTAGATTATTCACTCGTCATCTGATTTAAAAAATATATAAATAAATAGCCTTGATGCTTTCTTGTAGTGGTCTTGCATAAATTGAACTTCTACCTAAACTCTCAATGTTGAGCTTTTCCACACACACAAGTCCAATGGGACCACATCAAGGTGTCCTGGCTACATCCAGGCCAGTGCAGGTGAGGCAGGGATGGTGTCTGACTTGCTGCAGCCAGAAGAAATTTGATTTTTTTTTTGTTGCTCCACAGGGTTTTATCTATCTTACTCTATGGAAACCCTTATTATTAGCAGTGATTCCCAGTTTTTAGTGGAGCATCTCTTCACAGATATCCACCTCGTGTTTCAATTTCTACCACTTCAACACAGAACGCATGAGATCATCTTCAGTCACCATGACAGCTACTCCTCAGCTGCAGAGAAGACAGATGTACAGAAGCAACCATCTCATCACTTTGTTTTAGTTAAACAGTGGATTCTCTTTGTCTAGTGCAGTTGTTGCCTTGCTTATTGGATGAGGCAGAGGTGACCCTTGTGGTCCACCTTGTGGTGCAGGTGCATTAATACTCCCTTCTCAGTCCTCGGCTGTAAAATTTATATTTGGTGGAATATCTGTTGATATGTTGGATACAGAGTGAAAATGTTTCATTTAAGGCAAACAACCATATTATATTCAACTGTTAACAGATGAAGACAGCATGATTGTCCAGTGTGTGTGTGTGTGTGTGCGTGTGTGTGCGTGTGTGTGCGTGCGTGCATGTGCGTGCGGACGGAGTTATATGGCGGTCACACAGTATCACAGTCATCCCTTGTTGGTAGGTTGAGAATGGCTCATTGGAAAACTTTTGGTTGAATTCCACCACACTGACAACTTGCTGGAAAATTTGTTGTCCTCTCAAAACAATAACAACATTAACTTTTATTTGTTCCCATTTATTTTTTGCATTCTTCATTGTCATCTCCTCCCTCACTCTCACTTCCTCCCTCTCCCTCCTCCCCTTCTCACCTCCTCCCTCTCTCTCCCCTCCCTCTCTCCCTCCTTCCCCCTCTCTCCCTCTCTCTCTCTCCTCTCCCTCTCTCCCGCTCTCCCTCTTCCCTCCATCTCTCTCCCCTCCCTCCCTCTCTCTCCCCTCCTTCTCTCTCCCTTCTTTCCCCTCCCCCTCCCCCTCTCTCCCCTCCCCCTCTCTCTCCTCCCCCTCTCTCCCCTCCCCCTCTCTCCCCTCCCCCTCTCTCCCCTCCCCCTCTCTCCCCTCCCCTCTCTCCCCTCCCCCTCTATCCCCTCTCTCTCCCCTCCCTTCCTCTCCCCTCCTCTCTCTTCTCCCTCTCTCTCCCCTCCTCTCCCTCCTTCCTTCTCTCTCCCTTCCTCCCTTCCTCTCTCTCCCTCCCTTCCTCTCTCTCCCTCCCTCTCTCTCCCTCCCTCTCTCTCCCTCCCTCCCTCCTTCCCTCTCTCTTCCTTTCTCCCTCCTTCCCTCTCTCTCCCTCTCTCCCTCCTTCCCTCTCTCTCCCTCTCTCCATCCCTCCCTCAATTCCTCCCTCATCCTTTCTCCCTCTCTCTTTCACATCTCATGCATGTGTATGGGTTTTGGACCTGGACATCTTCCTCTTCTGTTAATATCTACTGTTATTTGAACTGGCACAAATAATTCATCCTCAAAATACGACCCAAAATGATATTGAATTATATTTAATCTACACTATGTATGTATAGGTATGTATGTATGTATGTATGTATGTATGTATGTATGTATGTATGTATGTATGTATATATGTTTGTGTATTATTTGTTTTTGCGCAGTTTTGGATATACATTAATGTAATCTTGAACAGAATTTCTTGTGGCTTCTAACTGAGCCTTGATATCTTCTCGTCCTGTGTGCTCACTGCATTCCGAGTGGATTGGTTTTTTTTTGTTGTTTGCTTTTATGGCATGCATGTTGTCCTCGGGCATTCCCACAGGTGCTGCAGGCTATGCTGAAGGAGATTTGCACTGCCCTGCTCGAGGCAGACGTCAATGTGAAGTTGGTGGGCAAGTTGCGGCAGAATGTCAGGTGAGTTTTTCTTGTCTTGGAATGTCCATCTCCCTGGGCTCTGTAGTCAGGACCTGTGATAGGGCGGGGCCTCTATTTTGCATGGCTACCCTGGGACAAGTCATCTTGTTTCTAGACACTCCTACACACTTGCACTGTTTCATGTGACCACTTCCCCCTCCCCCTCACCGGACCAATCATACCCAATCCAAGGTTCACTTTTCTGATTTATATTGTTTTTTCCTAAAATACTTTCTTTCTTTCTCTTTCTGTGATCACTCCCACTTCCCTTTTGACTGCTTCCACTTCCTGTTTCATATCTTTGAACTCTCCCACTTCCTGCTTCATATCTCAGGTCATTCCCACTATAGTTTTCCTCGCTCAGACCCAACACTTCTTATCTTTTCTCTGTCCAATACTCCCTCTCCCACTTTCAATCCGTAAACACTCCCACTTCCCCTCTCTGACCACTTCCCCTTTCTGACCACTTCCCCTCTCTGACCACTTCCTCATAACTTTTCCTCTTTGTGACCACACACTCGTCTGACCAGTTTTTTTCCTAGAACTCTTCCTGTTTTGTATAACTGACCACTTCCTGTTTACTGACTGACCACTCCCACTTCCCTGTGTTTTTTCTAAGCACTCCTACTCCCTTTTTTCTTATGACCACCTCCTCTCCTTCCCTCTGTAACCACTCCCACCTTCCCTCTGTAACCACTCTCACTTTCCCTCTGTGACCACTCCCACTTTCCCTCTGTGACCACTCCCATTTTCCCTCTGTGACCACTTCCACTTTTTGTGTGACCACTCTCTCCTCCCTCCTACCCTCCAGAGCGGCCATAGACTTTGATGAGATGGCCTCGGGCCTCAACAAGCGTAAGATCATCCAGTCCACAGTCTTCAACGAGCTGTGCACCCTGATTGACCCCGGAGTGCCAGTCTGGCAGCCCCACAAAGGACAGAGCAATGTTATCATGTTCGTTGGTCTGCAGGGCAGCGGCAAGACAACCACCTGCACCAAGGTGAGTGGAAGGCGGTCAAACAGTGTTGACTGTTACTTAATACATTGTTTATGATGTTGTAATGTTCTAATTAAAGGTATTTTAGTATGGTATTGGGTTATTAATATAATTTGTTGTGGTGAGACACCTTCTGCTGATATGAGGGCGTCTATACAAGGTTAGCTCTGTGTCATGTGTGTGTATGTGTGTGTATGTGTGAGTACTTCGATTATAGCTGCCTCAGGTCTCAAGTGTTGTGTTGACATATTTCTTCTCCCCACGTGCGCCCACACACCAACACACACACACACCCACACACACACACACCCATCCACACACCCACCCACACACACACATGCACACACACACATGCACGCACACACACACCACACCCACCCATGGATGTGAAGCTTGGCTCCTATTATCAACGGAAGAACTGGAAGACTTGCCTTATCTGTGCAGACACCTTCAGGGCTGGGGCCTTTGACCAGTTGAAGCAGAATGCCACAAAAGCTCGGATCCCCTTCTATGGCAGCTACACAGAGATGGACCCTGTGGTCATTGCCCAGGAAGGTGTGGAGAAGTTCAGGGCCGAGGGCTTCGAGATTATCATAGTGGATACAAGGTGGAGTGTGTGTCTTCATTTGTGTGTGTACGTGCGTGTGTGTGTGTGTGTGTGTCCGTGAGTGAGTGAGTGTGTGAGTGAGTGTGTGTGGGAGGGGTTGGGGGAGAGAGTTAGGCGAGAATGAATATGTAGCAGTATTTAGTTATATCGAGTTAGAGTATGTGGACATGTTTGAGATGGTAAGCAGCAGGAGTTTAGTTTCCCAGATAAATAAGAGCACAAACTAAGGTGTGATATTAATGTCTCAAGGGAGGTGGTCTGATATTGGTAATAGGAGAGAGAGAAGTGTGTGGTAGAGGAGAAGAATAAAGAAAACTGGATGTCAAAAATATTGCAATTTGTCGTGTTAGATGTTATTGTTGTGGATTAATTGCAATAACAGACCAAGTTAGTTAATGGGGAGGATGGAAGGGCAAGTTGCAGACTAAGGAGGTCGAAGTGCAAGATTGGAGGGAGAAGTGTTGATTATGAAGTAATTAAACATGTATAAATTAGTGCAAGGAGGTGAATGTTCCTGTAGTTGTGGATGGAGGGATGCAGCTTGTGTTGTGACTGCTGGAGGGAGAGGGGGGGGGGGGGGGTGATAATAAGGGAGACATAGTGGTAGAGGATGAGAGGTGGTTTGTTGTGGAGAGAGACACAGAGGGAGCCAATTAGATTCGAAGTGTCTGTCTCTCTCTCTCTCTCTCTCTCCCTGTGTAGTGGGAGACACAAGCAGGAAGACTCTCTCTTTGAGGAGATGTTGCAAGTCTCCCAGGCAGTGGTGAGTCAGCACATTAGACATGCTCTTCATCAAACTGGAAACAATTTTGCTCCGCTGAACCATGACCCTGTGATTAGGGCAGGTAGCAGTAATTTTTAAATTAATATAATTAATTAATTTGAATAATTATCTTAAGGTTTCTTTTTTTTCCCTAAGGTCCGACTCTGTATGTTCATGTACGTGTACATTCACATGCAAAATTACTTTGAATGTTTGAGTAAATGAATTTGCAGATAATGTATATATTCGTTAATGTAAACTCATTTCTGGGATTCATCCCCTGATTTTTCCTTTCTCTCCTCCCCCCGTCTCTTTTGTAGAACCCGCAGAATGTGGTGTTTGTGATGGACGCCAGCATTGGCCAGGCCTGTGAGGCCCAATCCAGGGCCTTCAAGGAGAAGGTGGACGTGGCGTCTGTCATCATCACCAAGATGGATGGTCATGCCAAGGGAGGCGGGGCCCTCAGTGCGTACGTGCATGTACAGTACTGGACGATGTCACATTATTAGTGTATATGTGGGTGTGTGTGCTTGTTAGTTCTTGTGCCATCTTGATTCTCAAACTTTTACCTCCATTTTCCTTTATTCTATTCCCAGCCTCCAATCCTCACCTCTCTCCCTCCCTTCTTCATTCTCTATCATCACATTCTCTTCTTGTTTCTATGAGTTGCCCAGACAACTACCATTATAGTAGTGCATAAAGACAAAACGGAAACAAAATCTGTACAATTCAATTCCTTTTACAGTAAATATTATTTATTGTTATGCCCCTCCCCATGCCATGCCCCTCCCATGCCATGCCCCTCCCAAAATGCAGTGTGGCGGCCACGAAGAGTCCCATTACATTCATAGGGACAGGGGAGCACATAGATGACCTTGAGGCCTTCAAAACACGTCCCTTCGTCAGCAAACTCCTGGGTGAGTGTTGCTTAGCCATCGCCCAAATATACTGGCACTGCTTTTGGAATAATAGGGGCAGTTTAGTATAATTGGAATAATAGGTGAATATTTTAGAGTAATAGGTGAATATTTTAGAATAATAGGTGAATATTTTAGAGTAATAGGTGAATATTTTAGAATAATAGGTGAATATTTTAGAATAATAGGTGAATATTTTAAAGTAATTTGTGACTATTTTAGAATAATAGGTGAATATTTTAGAATTGAAGTGTGTATTATGTTACAGTACAATAAGAAATCTATATATTTGTATAATAATGAACTGAATTTACTTCTATACTGAGAATAATGTTGGGAATGAGGTCTGAGAATTAGAATAATAGGAATTTTAAAAAAATAATGAGTAGAACTGAATTGTAGAATAGAATAATAGGTAACATTTTTTAGCATATTTAGGCAATGGCTAGTAATTCACAAATTACAACCAACACTACCAAACCAGGTGAAGAGTGACACAATGTGGATACGAGGATTGCTGATTCACACTAACACATGTTAACACAGAGTAATGCAGTGTGTATGGTAGGTTCAGCATGGCAATATTGAAAACAATTTTTGTTGAGAGGTGCAGCTGATGGGAAGGATTCTGGTTCCAAGTATTTGGGAGGAGCTAGAGGAGGGGGAAGGGGAGGGGAGGGGCTAGAGGAGGGGGGAGGGGAGGAGCTAGAGGAGGGGGGAGGGGAGGAGCTAGAGGAGGGGGGAGGGGAGGGGAGGAGCTAGAGGAGGGGGGAGGGGAGGAGCTAGAGGAGGGGGAGGGGAGGAGCTAGAGGAGGGGGGAGGGGAGGGGAGGAGCTAGAGGAGGGGAGGAGCTAGAGGAGGGGAGGGGAGGAGCTAGAGGAGGAGGGGGAGGGGAGGGGAGGTCGTATTTTCCTTTCAGTTAGTCTCCACATTTTGCACCTGGTTTTAGGGGGAGGAAATTGTATACAAATTTATTGGGTGTGAGCGACCATGTTTGGTGTATGTGCCTGCACTGACAATTAAGCTGATGGGCATGTGAGAGAATTGAGTCGTTTTAGTGAAAGCCTGTAGAGGGTTTCTGTGGTGAATTTCTCTTGCTGGCTTGTCCTGCAGGCCTGGGGGACATCGAGGGCCTGATGGACAAGGTGCAGGAACTCAACCTGGATGACAACAAGGAGCTCATCGACAAACTAAAACATGGTAAAGGATTGACATGTTTGTCGTGTGTGTGTGTGTGTGTGTGTGTGTGTGTGTGTGTGTGTGTGTGTGTGTGTGTGTGTGTGTGTGTGTGTGTGTGTAGTGGTCACTTTACACTGCAGCTGTGTTTAGTTGGAGTGGAGAGTTTTATATGATAGGTGTTTCTGACATGACTGTATCTCTGACTATTGTTGCTTGGTAACAGATGCATGTAAATAGGTGTGGTCTTAATATTAATGAAGGTACTTCAGCAACTTGATGGCTACGTTTACATTATCACTACTATTTTCTTCATTTAAACATGTCTTCCATCCTTCTCTCCACTCTCTTTGCCCTCCCTCCCTCTCTTCCTTCTCTCTCCCTATCTCTTTCTCTCCCCACTCTATTTTCCTTGCTCCTCTTCTCTACTTCTCTCTCTCATTCTCACTCTCCTCCTTTCCCTTCCCATTCCTTATCTCTCTCCTTTCTTTGTCCTCCCTCCCTCTCTTCATCTCTCTCTCTTCCTCCCTCCCTCTATGTGCTTGATGCATGTATGTATATACATGTCTGCTTTGTGGTGCAGGACAGTTCACGGTGCGGGACATGTACGAGCAGTTCCAGAACATCATGAAGATGGGACCCATCAACCAGATCATTGTGAGCACCTACAAAAATATTATGCTGACTGTGCATAAACTGCCTACAGAGTGTATTTATCTATATTTTCTCAGTTTTATTCATACTTGTGTTCTACCTGAATGACCAGCCAAAGGTTGAACTAATTTATTTGTTATTGTGGTAACAGGCATTGGTGTGCCTTGGGTCTTGAAGGTTGTTAGCGTATAGTATTAATCTCAGGGAGTGCTGGAGGTCAGATAGGACCAAAATGATTACACTTTTTCCCGCTTCTTACATTTGTTATGTGTTTTCATATTAAAGGACTCTAATTAGTTTGTGTTCTAAAACATTCCCTGTGATTAAGCTAATGGATTTCTACAAGCTTCCCCCCGGGTATATAAAGGACTGCAGCTATGTGTGAATGTTTGAAATCTGCTCTGGGTCTGTTCAACACAGGATAGCCACTGATATGGTTGACCAGGAAGAGTTGATGCAAATCTCATGAGACCTCTCAATATTATGATCATATGGAACATAATTGGTTGTCTAGTCCAATATACAATTTAAGACTGTATAATCTTATGTTCCCTGTTCATTTCTATCCTATAACTAATATAGTCCCTATTATAGAAGTCAGAGTCCGTGTGCCTTAGTTTGCTGACCACATTTAAGTTATTTTATAGTGCCTGACTCAGTGTGTGTTTACAGTGTGGTTTGTTGGGTAAGTGTACCCACTCAAACAATTATAATTAGTTAGGAATGTGTAATTTAATTAAAATTACTTGTATTTCAATTAAGTAATTGTAATTAGAGAGTGGGCACAGATTAACAGACAGAAATTTGCACGCGCACACACGAAGTGCAAAAAAAAAAAAAAAAACCAACATGCTTTCGCTATGCTGTTTATGACAGCTCTTAAACACAAGTACATAAATAAATAAACAAACAATTCATAAAGACAAGCACTCAAATAGATAATTCCTAATCACAAATATTCATGGAGCATCAAACATAAAAAACATGGACTTATGATGGCCTCTCTTCCTGGAGATGGAGTTGGCTCCCTCGTCGTTGAGCTCCATGAGGTCCCGTGCCCCCTCCTCTACATCCTCATTACACCTGCAATCCCCCACCTTGCACTACTGTAAATTCAATAATATAGTCACAGTCATAGAAGTCAAGTAGTTCTACTTCCCATTGTGTTCTATTTAGATCCACCCACCCACCCACCTATTTATTTCATTTCTATCCATTCAATAATATGGTCACAGTCATAGAAGTCAAGTAGTTCTACTTCCCATTGTGTTCTATTTAGATCCACCCACCCACCCACCTATTTATTTCATTTCTATCCATTCAATAATATGGTCACAGTCATAGAAGTCAAGTAGTTCTACTTCCCATTGTGTTCTATTTAGATCCACCCACCCACCCACCTATTTATTTCATTTCTATCCATTCAATAATATGGTCACGGTCACAGAAGTCAAGTGGTTCCATATATTCGTACACCTGCAATCCCCAAATACCCCCCCCCCCCCTCCATTCCACCACCACTACTCCTCCCCACCTGTTCAGGGTATGATGCCTGGGTTTGGACCAGACTTTATGAGCAAAGGGAATGAGAGAGAGAGTATGGCTCGCCTCAAGAGATTGATGACCATCATGGATTCCATGAATGATGAAGGTGAGGAAGTGTTCCCATGTGACTACTGGAGATAGACAAGTGGCAACTCAAACACACCCTTTAATTACAGTTTGACATCAGACATTATCTGATTATTTTCATGCCTTTGTCTGAACAAAAGTCAATTTGATCAGACCAAATGTCTGAGCCATTATGCATGCGCGCACACACACACACACACACACGCACACACACACGCACACACACACACACAATAGCTAGGCTGCTCATTGTTGCACTTAAGGACCATATGATCCACACCCTCAGGTACATACTCCTTTATATATAATTTAATGTCAGATCAAGGTCTGAAATAGGCAGAACAAAAAGGGTTAAGGTCTGATAAATATCTAGTCATATCTTAATTGTATTTTAAGCTCATTCAACCTGCCATTATTTTTAAGTAGTACTCTCAAGTAAAGAGGTACATTTTTGTCTCTTTCATGTGGTCAGTTAAACATGTATATGGCTCTACATCCTCTTTTTTTTAATATAATTTGTGTATTCTGTAGGTCAGCTGATAATAAAACACAAAATGTGTGCTGTAAGATGCTTACCACATCAACAGCAAACACCACAGCATTGCCAACCTTGCAGGATAAGCTGCAAATGGTCTGCTGGTACAACAAATGTGTAGTCAGAATAGGGTAGGGAAAATACTTTTATAAACGAGAGTGGTCCTATACCAATACCTGTGGCAAATAATTACTATAATATTTATTAAAGCATAGTGTTTTTAGACAAGGCAAAATTATTGTTTAGAACACTTAAGATAGGGTTAAAGTTGTGGTAAGATTTACAATTTTTAGGTTTCCTTACAGTAAAAGGACTTATTTGTAACTACAGGGTTTCCATACGGTAAAATTGTAACCACATTTGTGAAAAACCCATTCTTGACAAAAAAATGTCTATATCACCAACCACCATTCTAAGTGTTTCTAGACCTGTGTGCCCAAGTTACAGAAATTAAAAAAAAAAAAAAACTACGTCATTTTTTTATTTTGAAGCTAGTTAGTTTCTCAATAGTGGCGTCAATGTTACAAAGCAGCTTCAGCAGTGACATCATGCAGACTGCTTTTCACCATGCTAACTTTGGTGGCTGGAGATAGATAGACAGAAAAACAGACAGGCAGGCAGGCAGACAGACAGACAGACATTCTCACACGTAACTAAAAGGTTATTACATAAAAGCACTTCTTTGTTGAAGCATTGATAATTTAGCTAGAGTAGTTGAAAAACCACCTTCCAAATTGAAACACTTGCAATACCTCACCCCTCCCCTCCCCAATGTTTTTGTGTTATATAAGTCACACCTACCACCTTATTGGCATAACCACTATGTGGGGGTATTCTTAAGAATAATATGCATCTGTAGTTAAAGCTCAAATTTGACCGCAAACTCCTTAAATTCCAGGGGGGGGGGGCAAATAAACTCCAAAGGGGATAGAGGCTATGCCCCCCCCACCATACCCCTACCTTAAAAATACATCGTACCCTCCACTCCCTATAGTTAAGAGTAGCTCTCACTGCAGAACTGGACCACCCCCAGGGGGCTAAGGTGTTCCGCCAGCAGCCCGGCAGGATAATGCGGGTGGCCCGGGGATCTGGCACCAGTCAGAGGGAGGTGAGCGACCTCCTCACACAGTACACAAAGTTTGCTGCCATGGTGAAAAAGATGGGAGGAATGAAAGGATTGTTCAAAGGTACCTTTAGTTACTTGTTTCTGGAGAGAGAATGTGTGTGGTGTGTGTGTGTTTTGCTGTGAAAATGGTCAAACCACCTTAAATGCCTGGTGTAGTTTTAGTCTAATCGTATTTACAGAACTACAGGCATTTTCAAGTTACTTCAACCTGCCTAACCCAGTGTGGTGTTGGTCCAGTGTGTGTCCCCATAGAGCTATTGTCAACCCACTTCATCCTGCCTCAACCCAGTGTGGTGTTGGTCCAGTGTGTGTCCCCATAGAGCTATTGTCAACCTACTTCAACTTGCCTACCCAGTGTGGTGTTGGTCCAGTGTGTGTCCCCATAGAGCTATTTAATTGTCAACCTGCCTCAACCCAGATGGTCCAGTGTGTGTCTCTGTAAAGCTATTGTCAATATAGTTCAACCTGACTCAATCCAGTGTGATGGTGATTGAGTAATGATGTCTCATATCTAGTCATGTGACAGTCATGTGATGCTGATGTGTAGGAGGTGACATGAGCAAGAACGTCAACCCAGCTCAGATGGCCAAGCTCAACCACCAGGTGGCCAAAATGATCGACCCACGAGTGCTGCAGCAAATGGGTTAGTGCACCCTCTCCAAATGTATTTCGTTGAGCTGTATATACATGTACCTTAGTAAATTATAAGTTTTGAAGTGTTCAAATACTTTATACATCTCATTATGTGCTTACCATTTTTTAAAGTCAATTAAAAAAATTGTTAATCATTGGGTTAATTTGATTTTACTTTTAAACTTTTGGGGGATATGTTTTTTTTTTCTTATATAACTTTATTCATATCTCTTCTCTTTCTCCTTCCCCTCCTCTTTCTCCTTCCCCTCCTCTTTCTCCTTCCCTCTTTCTTCCACACACCCCTTCTCTGCATCTCTCTCCCTCCCTCCCTCTCCTTCCCTTTCTGTCTCTCTCCTTCCTTCCTTCCCTCTCTTCCCCACCTCCCATTTCTTTCCCAGGTGGCATGGGTGGTCTGCAGAACATGATGAAACAGTTCCAGCAAGGAGGCATGGGGGCAGGCATGGGGGCAGGCATGGGGGCAGGCATGGGGGGTCGACCATAAATAGCAGCAACAGACAATCAACATGTCATGCCACCTGTGCACATTCTCTTTCCTACTTTTTTTTTTTGTGATGAAATATGTTGTTGGGTTGTTTTTGTTTCTTTTTAACAACTGAACTGAAATAACCCCTTCTTTGTTGATGTGACCAATTGACCCATACAGTGGTGTAAATCTAATCAATTTAAAGGGAATTGTCTGCATGCATATCTCTCTTTCCCCCCCACCATCCTCTTCCTTCTAACCATAACTGGCCACACCTTCATGTTCTCTTCTTGCTAGGCCTATGAACTACATTCATCATGGATAGTGAGTTAAAGTGCTAGATTAGTTCTAATGAGGCACTACAAACTTTCTTAATAAGAAATTCATTTATAAAATCTAGCCAAGGATATCTAGTAGTGAAAATTATTTATTATTGGAGTTTAGACGAAAATATATAATAGTTTTAACTGCATCACAACAATACAGGTGCATTCCTTTAATACTCAGGAAATGCTGACAAGGCATTTAGCTGTAGTGCCTGCAACAACAAGAAAAAAGAAAGAAAAAAACAAGCAACAAAACAGAACAATAGGCAGTTTATTATATATAAGGAAGTCCCAACTAATTTTCCCATGGATATTATGTGGTCACATGATTTCACTGATTGTGGAATACAAAGTTGACCACAATATTTGTGTGGTCACATGATAAGTACGTTGTGTGCAAGTCCCTGACTAGTAGTAATGTCAGTTATGCTCACACTGGAAGTCATGGACTACTCGATCTCCTGGTGTGTATAGTCAAGTCTTTGGGTGAAATAGTCCACACTGCTGCCACCCAATGAGCCGGAATCACTGCTAAAAACTTGAGCTCAAAAGGAGATCTCAGCTCCTATATCCCAATGGCACACATGAACACCTATACCTTTTCACTGCAAATAGGAAATTCGTGGAAAGTCATCTAAAGAGTATTACAGCATGTACTCACTCTCCAGATTTCATTCCAGTTTCTCATGAAGGTACCAATTCAAGAAAGATGGTCAAGTCCTCAGAACATAAAATCAAGGATTTGCAGATGACCAAACTCTAATTAGCTCTGACAAAGAAGATCACAGGAGTGCCACTGATTAGGATCTAGCAATTAGGGCTGACAAATGAAACACTCTATCAGTGAGAGGTCTCAAACAAGACAAACAAAAAAAAAAAATTCTCAGCTGCTCTTGTTAATGGTAAGACAACCACAATTTCCAAAGCAGGCACCAAGTTTCTGTGCAAATACATTGCTAGTATACCAAAATCAACCACTACCTTGTGTAATGATTCTATCTCAAGCAAGTTCAAAGCAGCTAAGGAAAAAATTGACGCTAAACATATCCAAGGGGAGTTCAAAGTATGGATATACCATCATTACCTGGCACCATCATTCCACTATTTCTTGACAATAAATCAAACCAGCACTACTAGAATACAAAATTTAGAGGCAGTAGCAACAAGGAAGATGAAAAAATGGCTAAACCTACAGAGAAAGGCTACTTAAGTGCTGCTATACCATCCAGGAGGTCATGAAAACCCCCAACTCAAGCAAAAATTATTTAACTTATTGCAATAAAAGCACTAGCAGTTTCCAACTATGTTCAACAAAACCTTAAAAAAAATGGCGGCCTTCTGCGCATGCGCGAGTGGAATGAGAACTCCCGCCACGCATTGGTGGCTTGGTAAAGGTTCTCCCGTGGTGGGAGTTCTCAGAGCAATAAAAAGGGGAAAAAATGCTTCGGAATAGGATAGCACCTAGCGTTGGTTGGCACAGCAGAGGAGGGAAGGACAATAACTATGGTTTATCTACCATAAGACCACAACTTGAGCAATAGCAGTAGCTGGAGGGGAGGGGATGAGTGACATCAGCCTCCAATCCTCCACCACTTTTTTTTTGGTTGCATGAAGTAATTTTTCACTGTTCATATTTGGAAATGGTGTTTCAACCACCCCCCCCCCCCCCCCCCCCCTCTTAATAGTATATGTGGTACCAGCATGCACAAGACTAAAAATTTGACCCATAGGTCTTATGCTGGAAGTATATCATATTCCAAGGTTCATTGTGTGAAGGTGGAACAATGACCACCTGTACTTCAGTATTTCCTTTGTACTGGATAGTTGTAATTTTATGCTAAATTATTTAGTAGAGGATAGGGCGGAATCCCAGGTTACTGAAATTCCTATGGTGCTTGACCTGTCCTACCTACAGTGGGATTTATCACTTTCAGGTTTTTGAAATTCCTTTAACATCTGTTTATCACCTTTCATGACTATGAAATCTCATAAGACATGCAAAATGTATGGTGCATTTCACATCAGTAAATATTCCACCTATCCAAGTGACATCAGTCATGTATGTTACATTTCATTAACAAAAAAGTTCACCTATCCATAGAGATACTGGATATGTCCTACAATTGGAATCATTGACTTTTATGTTGCTGCACTGCAGAGAAATGTTACATAGTATATACTTAGCATACACTGATGCAGATCAAGTATAACTTCAAATAGGAAAAAACAAAACAAAACAACAAAAAAACCCTTGTCATAAACCACTTTAAAATGTCCTATAACTTCACTACAACAATAGCACACATTTGTTTTAAGTAGATTTATTATATATATCTTGTATATTACATTTAGAATATATATATTTTAAATATTACAAATTTGATGACAATGATGTCCAGTAATGAAGGACATCTCACAATCAGTTATCATTACATGTGTAATTATTCTATACTTCTTCAGAGTCAGATGAATCAACAACATTCTTTGTTAGTGTGATTGCTTGATTATTGTGATTGCATATCCATGTCGGAATGCCAGCAGGGAACAGTAGCATGAAAGTAAAGCCACCATATGTTCTTTGCTTGGTTGAAATTTTTTCTTCCTTCTAACTTGAGCAGTGCTGAATCAACTAGTTTTCTTCCGTTTCATCCTCAGACATCATGACTGTCTCTGAACCCCTCTCAAACAGCTGCAAATCACAAATAATGGTGAACTAATGTCTCATACAAACATCTCTTCAACTGATATTACCTGAATAAGTTCAAATATTATGTGATCATGCAATATTAAGGTGGACGGGGGAGGGGGATGGTGGTAGCAAGTTCAGGGTTCTCTCCAGTGGGATGGGCAGGGAAGGAGCTTCTACCCCAAATTCCTTCATCTTGTACCCACGTCATAGTGCAGATATTAATTGATCAAGCTTCCCAAAAAGGGTACCAGTTTAGCTAGTTATGTAACATGATGTCCAATTGTATTATTTGAATAGTTAAGACAATTTAGCATTGGGTTACAAGATCTCATCTCATCCATATTCAATTTCTAGATAGACTGCTTTAATACCAGTCTTGACTATGAGCATCAAAATAGGTGTCTGCACACCCACCCACACCCACCCACACCCACCCACACCCACAATGTGTACTTTAAAATTTATTATATTTTTATTTCAATTTTTTGGATTGATACTTATTCTCTATTCAATTTATGAATCATGGGGAAATGGTGTGACATGATAAAGGAATTATGACAACTGGTGGTTTTAAAACAACTGGAGAGGTGGCACCATCTGTGGTAGTTGTTACTGGTTGGTTATTTGCATTTACATAGGAAACATTTTTAGCAGAACCTGCAGGGGGACTGCCCTGTTGATTCTATCCTGCACTTTGTAGACAATCTGTTACCCCCAAACACTGATAAGTAATGTGATGGCCCCAAACACTGATAAACAATTAAGAAGTACTGCAAGCTTTCCATAAACGATTTATTTTTTCAGCTGCAACCCATCAAACTACCTAACCAGGTGGGTCTGAGATAATGTGAATTCAGTGTGGACCAATTCAAATTGATTCAAATTAATTCAAATTGAAGTGTAGGGTGGACAGACCTTAAGATTGGTGGTGGCTTGAGATTCTATCCACAGCAGTGAAGTGTCTGGGTATCCATTGATTACTTTTTTGAAACCCCAATATATTTTTAATTTTTTTTTAATTTATTATTTTTTTTAATTTATTTTTTTTTTTAATTTAAAAAAAAAAATTTTTTTTTCCTTCTTTCTTTCTTTATATATTTGTTTATTTATTTATTCATCAATTTATTTTATTAAAAAAAAAAAAAAATTTTTTTTAATTTATTTTTTATTTATTTATTTTATTACTTTTTAAAAAATCTGAATAAAACTTTTTTTTCCTATATATTTGGGGGTGTAACTAGTCATAACCTCACATGGGGGACAGCTACAGGCAGAACTCAATGGAGGTAATACGCTATTTCAACAAACTTCAACAATTCCTGGAGGTCAGGAGGCCCAATTTCACTGGTAAGTCCAAGATTGGTAGCATCACATTGACATCTCGAGAAATAGCAACTGAGAAAGAGTTGTGGAGTTGGAAATATGAACAAATAGGAGAGTGCAATAATTATTCATACCTTCAGATCCTATTTATACTGCTCCTCAGTTCCATCTATCTCTGATTCAGGTACAGAAAATGAGAATCAAAGACTTTCTAATTTTGTCATGATAAAATATAGCTATTTGTTAAAAAAAAAAATTTTTAGCTTTGGCTACTTTTGGTGTGGAGCTAGATATTTAATAGCTAGCTATATAGCTACGGAAAATGAGTATCTTGTTATGGTAATACTTGCTAGTTAGCTTGCCATTTTTGGTGTGGAGCTAAATACTTCATAGCTAGCTAACTAGTATATAGAAAACTGTGTAATTGTTCTTATTACACCAGGTTATAACATTTATAGCTAGTAGCCCAGGGTAGTTACTAGCTATAAATGTTATAACCATTCAGTTCTGGCTGCAGCTGTCCCCCTTGTGACGTCATGACTAGTTACACCCCCACAGGAAGTAAAATTTTTAAGCTAAGTTTTCTTCATGAATATTGTACTAAAAATTTCCAAACTTTTTTTTATACCAGGTTATTCATCAAGGACAACAAAATAAGACAATAAAAATTTTTTTTCCTGTTCAGTTTGGTCCTCAAGGACTGATCAAGGATTAGGGGAATGGAGGCTCATTGATTTTTCAACAACTTTAACAACAAAAAGTTAACCACTCCCATTCGATGAAATGAAATACTTTGAGTCATTTAAAAATGAAAAAATTTGTGAAGTTAATTACTGAGAACATAAGAGTTGGAAACTCCAGAATTTGGAACCGTCAGGTCAACCAACAGCTAAGTGAAATAATAATGGTCGAGTATATGCTAACTATATAATTTTCTTCACTTTTGGAGTGTTCAGCTTCAGAATTGCATATGTTGCAATGTTCTCTCTCCCACCACAGGAGTAAACAATCTTTCAGATGAAAAGGGAGAGAGAACATTTGCAGCAGCCACATTTATGTGTTGTGGGAATGTGCAAATTAAGGAAAGTTATAAATAGTTGTATGCCAGTACTTGTAGACAAGGTAGTTATGGCCAGCATACTGATAGAGGATTAAGAACCAGATACTAAATCAAAGTTATTATTTGATTATGATCCAAATTGTAGCATAATAATATGTTAGTACTATTTTTCATTAATTATTTATCAATTTTATTGTTCACTCGTATAGGGAAGGAACAAATTTCTGGTGTCCAGTCAATTGGGGCCTCTTCCACTCCTGTTTGTATGTTAAATGTGGTCCTTTTGCTATTTAAACACAGCATTCTATCCCTAAATTTCCCTCAATCTCTCCTTTTCAATATCATGCAACCCTCTGCTGTAGGATTGTATCTTAGCTGAGAAAGTTGCCTATCAAATTATTGTTCAACTTTTGTTGCCAAATGGTACAAATTTTTTGTAAATATGCTTGCCGAAATCTTTGCTCCCAATCTTTAATATGCATAGATGGAACATTTAGATGTTCCCATGTATGATATAGAAACATTTTGGAATAGCTACATACGCACCTAGTCAGAAATGTCAATTTTAGTGCGCTAAGATATACAATCAAATAATATTTGTATCTGCTTTCCTATATAACTAATGGATCTAAAGAAAATTGTTGTTTATTCTTCAACCAATAAATTTGCAGGGAATAAGCCTACTATAGCGGACCTGGTGGTGGAGCTACGAAGTATTAAAGCTGAATACCATCGCTTTGGTATCCAATTAAGAGTGCCCTCTTATGAAATTGAGTCATGGGAACAAATATTCCAAAGAGATGCTGATAGAATATTGGAGAAGATTCTAACATTTTTGTTTGCCAACCAGAAGTATCCAATGGAGACTTTGTATGCTGCATTGAAAAAAATTGATCAACCTGTCTTGGCAGATGGATTAATGTCAGAGTATAAAGAATCCCAAGGTAATTAGGGTTGAATATAGTTTCATTCATTTCACAACAACAAAATTAGAAATTTCCAGCCAAAAACCCGCTTACTTATGATTTAATGTTTTGACTTACTTGTGGGCAATAAAAAAATTAAAAAATTTAAAAAAAGAAAAAAAAAGAGGTAAAGCAAAACTCAATCATGACCAGGAGTTGAATCGGGGACTCAGCACAGGTGATCAAAGGAAGTTCCACAGCAAGATACCCAAGAATGTAACATTTAGACTCTGTGAACTTGTTAAAGTTCGCGGGTAAAAAAATACTACAAAGAAAACTGAAGCTGCAAGATCATGCGGAAAATAGCCTAAGATTTCTTTGAAATAGGTGCATCATCATTTTAAAGGAAATTATTCCATCATGGCCCCACTATTATGTGTATCACATTGTGTGTAGGTGAGTGAGTGTGTCTTGTGTGTGTGTTTTCCCCTGCTTTCATCAAGACACATTCTTAAGTTCGACTTGTGTTTTCTGAAAATAACTGGTGCCTTTTGTCAGTAAATCTTGTAAGATTATGGCAAGTTGTCTGTATGATGACTTGTGCTTTTGATGTGTTTGAAAATTGTCCCCCAAAAATCTATAACGTGATTAAATAGGAGTTGTCGTTTTATGTCTAAGAAGGCCCAATTTTTTTTTTGTCCCACAAACACAGAATAGCATGTATTTCTTTCCTCTGAGCTTGTACAACTAATGGTGATTGAAGAGCAGTGTCCAACCATTATCTTAAATGTTTATCCTTAGCCAAGCTCTACCTCCTATCCAGAAATACACTTTTGTATATGGAGACTGACATTCTTCACTTCACCACTTGCAGTGGGACTAAAGTACATGAAAGTGCTAATAAATTAAACATTTGTGAATACATGCAAAATGTTAGTTTTTCTCCTTCTCTGCCATTCAAACTGCATGCACCCATCAAAATGTGTTAAATATAACTATTACAATAAACCTATAGTTTGTTGTGCCATTGCTTGTTAACATAGTAGGGCAGTGAATGTCAAGTGACACCACAACCTTCTCCCTCTTGGTTTCCCTCATGTGTCTTATAACAATGATCTTTAATCTTCTCTCTGTGTATGATGTTCAGGTTGATGTGTGGAGGGGAAGAAAGAATTGCATTGGGAACAAGTGGTACATGTAGTCAGTATCACTATTGCTGCCATTTTGAACCACAACACATACAAGCACTACTAAAATAAAAATATATTGTTGTTATTGCTATTATCACCTACAATTCATTTATTTCTACTTTTTTTTCCTACAAAATATTGTTAGTATTGTAACTGCTATACTTTTAGAATGAATCCTTGTATCCATTGTTCCCTCCAGAGTGACTTGACCAATTGGGTAGGAAACAGCCAGGAAAAGTCTACCAAAATCTGATCACAAGAAGTCAGCTACAACCGGTATGTTTCAAGATGGCAACCACTGACCATGAAAATCAGGAAGGCTATAATTTTATTTTATTAGCACTGGTGCAAAAAGTATGGGACCACAGGGCCACTTCCCCCCAAATCCCTCACTCCCTATATAAAACATTAGGCAAACTGAACAAGTTTGTGACTACAGGAAGCTGAAGGCCAGTTTTTCGCCAGTCAATTTAAGTGGTAGTGAGTGGTTATCAATATAAGCTTAGTGGTCATGCATGTTCCAGTATTGTCTCTGTTCATTGTTAATATTTGCTGCACTACAAATATTCACACTAAGAACATAGCCAATGATGGAACAGACATAGCTCCATGATGACTAACATATGCTCATGACCAATGCCATCAATGAGTGCTGAGTTCATCATCCTCTTGCCAAATAACATGGTGCCTGGACTACTACCTGCATTAGGGCATGGGAAGCACTCATCCCTTTCCAACTGGCATGAGGTAGCGAACTCCATTTCAGTTAGTTTGGCTTTCATGGTCCTCCGCTGTCCACAATGGCCTGTGTAGATCAGTCCAGTGCTGCATGCTTCTTCCTAGACATGGTTGGCTGTGCTCTTGATCAGGCAATCCCATGGAGTTTAGGTTTTGACCAGGAGTGAATGTTTCAGAAAATAATTGACGGGTACCTGAAGTCCCACTTGGACCCTTAGCTGATTGACAAGCCATGGCCAGTGAATTTGCACCCCAGAAAATTCCAAGTCCCCATCACAGCTGGGTGGACTGGTGTGGGGAGAACATGTTCAAGGACAGGAAAGTTTTTCTGTCAGGGCTGGAGTTTGAACTCATAACCCAGGGGTTGTCAGTCCAAGAGCACACACACACACACACACACACACACACACACACACACACACACACACACACACACACACACACACACACACACACACACACACACACACACACACACACACACACACACACACACACACACACACACACACACACACACACACACACACACGCATATACACAATTAAATTTCAAAATATTTTTAGACTACTATCAATATAAACCATTTGGCCACAAACTTACAGTGATGATTACAAATTTATAAATACTTCCTGCAATGGATCAGGTGAAAGTCAATAATGCACAACATAGACAAACAACCATAATAAAGCAAGGGGAACTAATTGTATACTGCCTATCGGAGAAAGAACAACATATCGAAATGCTTACAGATAATTAGCAAGGAAACATAGTGACATCATAAAGGGAGATTGCTCGTAAATTATAAAAGGACAGAACATTGTATTTTTAGTCAGTTGAGTGATTGTGTATTTTTATTCAGTTGGAGTGTTTGAGTGACCTGTATAGTTATTGGTCAATAGTGTTATTATCCATATATCTATATATCTGTACTGTTTCTAAAGTTATCAAATTATATATTATATCTCAGTTGTTGAGGGAAGCCAGTTTGCTCAGAGTGAGAAATTGAGTTTGGTCTGGGTGGAAAGAAGACCCAGGCATCGGGTGGAATTGTGCCTAGTAATTACTTCTTCGTGGAAGGGGGCAAATTCCATTACAACGCCACACAAAGCATTATTCAAACTTTTGAGAGCCTGTGTCAACAGCCCCTCGGGCACCCAGTGAACCAATACAACCAGAGAGCTTATACAATAGTCGACAGTAATGGTAAGGACAAATGGAAACATGTTCTGATGAATTTTAGGAGGGCAACTAAAAGTCTAAAGTTGAAAAGTAAAGGTCTAAAGTTGGAATGCAGAGAGATAGGGACACACACTATGACATTAAGGCCACGAGATAGCCATCACTTCAGAACACTAAGAAAAGAAGGAAGGAAGGACAGGTGCCATGGTGACTGACATACAAGAAGCTGAAGAGATTCTTTATGTTGACAATGATCATAAATCCTTGCCATGGGATGTACCAGTCCACATAGGTATTCTGTGGAGTTGTGGTCTGCTACTGTTAAAAGTTTCAAAAGGAATGAAAAGCTATTTTTGTCTAGACTCTAGAATCCAGTCTCCGGACTTTCTAAAGGGTGTGTTGTGTTACAGTTGCCCTATAGCAAGCTAGTAAATCAAAAGCATTTGAGTTCAGTGGCCACACCTTATCACTAATGAATAAACCATAAACTGTTCATTAAATTAATTACAACTGATTAACTTAGTAGTAAGAGCTCTCTCAATGAGATACATATTAATATTGCCATATGAGTCTCTTTTTGTTTTGAGTTGATAAGATATATCCTCTGACAAATAATTATGTGCATTGGGGATGGGGAGGGGGGTGGGGGGGGGGGGGGGGGCATAAAAATAAACTATATATATATCTATCAAATATTTTTAAAATTTAAATTCAATGATCTGACTGGGCTGCTTTGAAAGTCATTTGGTCATGATATAAAGTTAAAATCTAGAATTGATGCTATGTAGAGAACATGCATGAGTAAACTTTTACATACTGTTGTACTATGTGTACCTGTAGAGAGAAAGATTGGTTTTCATCAAACTCAATGAGCAGAACAGGTTTCTTGTCATGTCTAGTTATGACCATCACCTGGTTGAACCTGGAACAGGAATAAATATCGTAACATGTGGCAATTGAACTCTGGGACAGTTGGCCATCTAAGTTCAAACCACTCAACCAAATATTGACAGGCCATTTGTTAATATTAATATTGGGTCCAAACCATAGAAACCATATATGACAAACGTGGAAATGTAAGATGAAAAAAATCACCTCATTTGCAAAAAGCAGCACACAAGTTCCAGTTCATAATAATTATATTACAGTGGCTTTTAATTTTCTTGACATATTGGTCAGAAATAATCTTTACTAAAGTAGCATTGCAAGGTCTCTAATGACAATGAAGTTCCTCTCTCCCCTCCCCTCACCAACCCAACAACCCAACATGTCCATTTCAATTACTCTCTTTGCAGAGGGCTTAGAGATTGGGAAAGAACTGTGACATGGTAAGGTCAAAGTGCACCCTTAGCTCTTATGATCGTCCAGAGTTGAGGGACCCTATGAGGTCACTGATGCTCTTCCTCTCCACGCAGATGTTCGGACTCAAGATGTAGTCCCCCACCTACATATGCATGTACAGGGACACACAGCAGCTGAGTGAGGTTCATGTGGCCCTAATTAAAGGTTAGTTCACTAACTATATTATACACTAAATATAACAGAAAGAGTAACACAAGTACACCTACTGTTAACATGACCACAGAGTTTTGCTGGAACACTTGATGCTAATACCACAGCTGGTGTTATTCAGGGAGGAAATGGTATTTTTACTCATCATAAGGTATCTATTCGTATGATTCTTCTCTTAACAGCTGGTGAGATAGTTCTGTGAAGGCTGGAATGACTAGCTGGCTATATTCTGATCAAACAGTACAGTGAATCCCAAGTCATTGAAAATATTCATCATTTTTATGTGAATCAGCTTCAAACAGCTCATTGGCAACCTGTACATAGTCTCTCCATTCAAACACATACTAATGGTTTCCATGGTCACAGGAAAGGTTTGTGACTTTGATGATCATTTCCATTCACAGGAACACTTATTTATCACAAAGGATTGCGGGAGTGTACTCACATTGAAATATGGTAATGGATATCACACTGATTAACACACATGAATATATTTTATCCCGATCTAGTATGTGTTCATACATCTAAAAGTTGGTGCATCACTTGCCTCAAGGGTTAAAGGGGTGATCTGGATCCCTCCCTTGTGGAGTAAGAATGGCAGAGCACTACAGAACTCTCTCTCGGATATCCACAAGCACCTAGGTAGGGCATAAATCAGCAACACAATAGCATCCACATCTGAGTTACTCAGTGCTCCATCTGGAGTGCCACACCTACTCCACCAATTATAAACAACAATCACAAACATATACAAAAAAAAAGTTTATTTATATCCAATGTACCCACAGAGGCAGTAAATAGTTTTTATAGTTCAGTCCATTCCAGGATATCTTCTATTAAATACAGTGACAGTTTGGGTGAGTCACTTAGTGTGTTAATGAATGGAGAAAGAAGCAAGGAAGGAAGGAAAAAAGGGAGAAGATATAAAGAATGGGGGAATGAAGGGGTTAGGGTGGGGCGGGGGAGGGGGGGGAAGGAAAAAAAAGAGTGTCCTTTCAGGAACAAAGAAAAAAGGTAAATATTTTGGATGCAATGCATGAAAGAAAAAAAAATGGAAAAAAAAATGAAGAGAAGCGTGCAAGAAAGGAAGAGAAAAGGGAGAAAGAGACAAGGAAGGAAGAAAAAAAAGGGAGAAGATATAAAGAATGGGGGAATGAAGGGGTTAGGGTGGGTGGGGGGGGAAGGAAAAAAGTCCTTTCAGGGACAAAGAAAGAAGGTAAACATTTTGGATGTAATGCATGAAAGAAAAAAAAGTGGGAAAAAAATGAAGAAAAGAGTGCAAGAAAGGAAGAGAAAAGGGAGAAAGAAGTAAAGAATGGGTGAAAATAGGAGGGGAGGAAAGGGAAAAATATGAGGATACTTTCAGGAACTAAGATTAGAAGGAAGATAAATATTTGGGTGTGGAGGAAGAAAAAAAGAAAAGATAAAAGGGGGGTGAAAGAAGAGAGTATGTCAAAGAAAAGAAAAAAGTAAGAAAGGAAGGGGGAAAAGGAAGAAAGAATCAAGAGGCAGGGGGAGGAGAGAGGGAGGGGGAGGAGAGAGGGAGGGGGAGGAGAGAGGGAGGGGAAGGAGAGAGGGAGGGGAAGGAGAGAGGGAGGGGAAGGAGCATCACTTTAGGCTTTTAGTGTCTGGTGCGTGCAATTTGGAATCAATGGCTCATGGCATGAATATACCATATGAGCCATCTGGGACACCCAAAAACGCTTGCACAAATTTGGGTTTTATATGCTGTAAAAAAAGAAGAAGAAGGGTCTGGGGGTTTCATTCCTTTTCAGGAACAAAGAAAGGAAGGTAGGCAAATATTTTGGATGTAGAGGAAGAAAGAAAAAGAAATAGGGGGGGGGGGGGGTGGAGGGAAGAAGGGAAGTGTGTTGATGAAGAGAGAAACAAGGTATATTTGGCACTTCATACTTGGATTTGATATATTCCAGTGGGAAGAGTCAGGCAACATTGCACCTGAGGCCAGCCAGGCATCTGAGTAAGCATGTCTTCCAGCCTTTTTTCCTTTCTTTCTCAAAGTGGTGAGCAGATTGTCTCTACAACTGACAGGCCAGTCAGGGAAGTGTATACTTTCACTGCTATACTATTAATTTACTTTGCAACCACTTCTGCATGGACAGTATCAGTTTAGCCAACTAAAACTATCATTTTCAACACAAAACAAGTGAGAAAAGGGACCCTAGTGTATCTTTTAAAGCTCTGCTTTTATGGACTGCACTGCACTCTCAGTATTAGGTTGCATTCCAATCCATTCCATTTATAATTTAGCATGAACAGAAATTAAGTTAAGATTTAAGTCAAAGAAACAAAGGAAATGCTGGAGAGGAACACTAAACCAATCCTATCAACATTTCCTTAATTATTTCAGTAGTTTAGTTTTGCTATGTACTTTTTCTGACCTAGTTCCATTTAGTAACATAATACAAATAGCTATTTCCTTTAAAGGAAGATAGCTATGCTTTCCACCATGAGCAGTAGTGTTACCTCCTCTCAAGGTAGACAAGAATTTCACCTGGACTTGTGGAACTTTCTGCACTTAGATTTTGCAGTACTAGCAGCAAAGGTGACTTATCAGGGATTTGTCATTGATAATTGTTGGAGTTTAGGTCTTTTTTCTGAATCTTTAAGTTTTCCTGGAAGTTGAAGCCTATTAAATAATCATTTGCACCATAACAGAGGAAGGGCACTGTTTCCTATTCCCTCCTTTCCAATCCCAGTGTATAGACTGTATCTATGGTCAAACAATATATTTGAGCTTTTGACAGAGAACGATCTCCCACACCTCTTGTCCAATAAATACTGAAGTAAGTAAACATGAATAAGTAATAAGAGATATTTAAAAGAAAAGCAATCCGACGTTTAAAATTAGTAATAGGGGGAAAAAAAACACACACACAAATAAAACAAAGAACAAGCACACAGAACTGTCATATAAATAAAAGCGGTTCCGCACTAAGACTTGTAGCAAAAAATTACTACATCATTTAATATTTATTAAAACGTAGTGTTAAGATGAGGTCAAAATTGTGTTAAGATTAACAACATTTTAGTTTGTATGCAGTAGAAGGATTTAGTTGCAACCACAGGATTCCACACAGTAGAAGCATTTAAGTGGTAACCACTTAGTTGTAACAACAGACTTTGGTGTTTGCAAACAATAAACAATTCGTTAAAAAATCCATTCTTGAGAAAAATTTATAAATGCGTGCCCGTGCCCCCCCCCCTCCCCCCCCCACCCACATCAGCACCATTCCAAGTGTTCCTAAACCTGTGTGCCATAGACGAAAGAATTACTGGAAAAATTATAGTAGAGAATAAGCTAGTACTCGCTATTTAGGGTTAACCCAACCTTTACCATTGGCATATAGAAAATTAATTCATACTTTGCCAAGCTTCTAGATAATAACTATCCAAAATTTTAATATATTGTACTGGTGTATGTCAAATGCCTAAGCCAATAAGCTCATGAATTTCTCCTCATTCTTCATAACATCTTCCTTATGAGCCAGGCTACAGACAAATTGGAAACATTAGTAGTTTGGTTAATACCATGATCCAACAAAGTTTTAACTGGTGTACGTCCATGACCAACTGCCATTCTACATTAGCTTACACAAATATGAATGTAATCAGGATGAATTAATGACACCCGCTGCCAAGGATGCCAATTTAATTTTATTCTAATTGCTGAGCATGCTTGTGAACACTGTTCACTACTCTCTCTTATTATTCATGCTGTCAAAAAAAATCACCAGCTACATTTTGAATGGAGGGTCATAGAATCAATCTCCAATTTTGTTCTCCCCCTCCACAAAACACTCCACTTGGCCACTACCCAAAAGATATTACATGAGTATATATGCATGCTGTGCCCCACCCCCACCACTATTCCAAGTGTTCATAGACCTGGAAAAAGTATATTAGAGAATGAGCTAGCTCTCTCTATTTAGGGTTGACCTGACCTTTACCATTGGCACAATACGAAACTAATTCATAGTTCGATAAGCTTCTAGATAAGGCAATCCAAAATTTACTATATTGTGTTCAGGGCCTCTAATAAATGTCTGTGTGAAATTACTAAGCCAATAAGCTCCTGAATTTCTCCTAATTCTCCATTAGCTTTTGCCTTAGGAGCCAGGCCATAGAAAATTGGAAACATTAATATTCTGTTAATACCATGATTAGACAGAGTTCCAACTGGTATACGTCCATGACCCAGTGCCATTCTTCATTAGCTTATACAAATATGAAGGTATGTCAGGATTGACCAATGACACCTTCTATCAAGGATGCCATTTCATTTTATTCTAATTGCTGAGCATGCTTGTGAAAACTGTTTGATACTCTATCTTATTATTTGTGCTAACTGTCCAAAAACAAACATCAGCAAAATCTTTGAATAGAGCGTCATAGCACCAACCTCCAACTTTGTTCTCCCCTCCACTAAACACTCCACTTGGCCACTACCCACAAGATAGTAAGTGAGCATTTGTTCAATATAAAAAAAGAATTGTTTGGCAATACTATAGATATTCTAATATTATTCTTATTGATAATAGACAGTGGGTTTTCATTTCAGAGTCCATGTTGAAGCCACTAGGTTCCAGATACAAACAGACCATAGAAGTATGACCACCTGGACAGGTGGCAGATGTGGAGGGAGACTCACCCGATGGGCTCTGGCACAGCAACCCTCCACTTCTGAGGTCATTCCTAGTCCAGGTGCTCCACACAGACATGCTGACAGGCACAAAAGGCAGGCATGGAGCCAGACTTGAAACCAACAAGACAGAGAGAGAGCTGTGTCACTTTCTCCCCTTCCCCCCCCCCCCCCCCCTCCCCCCCCCTCCCATGGAGGTCAGGGGTTAATCACAGAAATGGCATAATGCATCTCTGCATGCTTCAGACTATTGGCTTCACTATAAGTGGTTTAAGGTATGCATTAAAAAAAAATAATAAAATAAAATTAAAAAAAACAAACACAAGAACAACACAACTACACTTGGACAGTGTGGAGGTGCCGAAGTTGTTCCACTAAGGCTACAAGGTATTGTTTCAATAGATAGGCAAGCCATGCTGTGGTAGTCCTGTGTATACTGTGACCCTCTGGGCATGAGGTGCCAGAAGACAGTTAGGACACATTTCAGCTGAAGAGGCTCACAGATTTGCTATTGCGGGTGTTTGATGCTTTAATTTATGGGATATGAAAAATAATTCAGAAAACCACCCACAAATCCTTCTTTTGTTGTTGTTGATAATGTCTTCTTATAAATAGGAGCTGTGTGTGTGTGTGTGTGTGTGTGTGTGTGTGTGTGTGTGTGTGTGTGTGTGTGCGTGTGTGTGCGTGTGTGTGTGTGTGTGTGTGTGTGTGTGTGTGTGAAACTACAGGCCCCATCAGGCTGACATCTGGTATGTGGTCTCCAAGTACCTGGGTAAGTGTTATTAAACATATGTGGGTGTGGAAATGGGTGTGCTCTTGGCATGACCACACCCACAAGAAGTTGTATTGACTTCAAAAAGATAATTAATGGACCAATCAGGCTGAAATCTAACGTGTGGTTTTGGAGAACCAGGGTGAGCATTTTTAACCAAGTGGGTGTGGCAATGGGTGTGGTTTTGTAATAGCCACACTCATAGGAAGTTTCTTTGCCTGCCAAAAGCTAATAAAAGACCAATCAGGCTGTACTTAGGTATGTGCTTTCCAAAGTCACTGGGTAAGCATTATTAAGGACCCACCCTACCCACAGGAAGTTACTTTGGCTGCCAAAGGCTAATTAATGGCCCAATCAGGTGAAGTCAAGCAACAAATGACGCTATAAACAAATGTAGCTATGGCAATGGGTGTGGTGTTTTATAGACACACCCACAGGAAGTTGTTTTGACTGTCAAAACTAATCAGACAGAAATTTGGCATGTGATCTCCATGTGACCGGAAAGAGTGTTGTTATGTTCACATGAGTGCGGTATAGCTATAGCCACACACACACACAAGTTGTTTTCACTGACAAGAACCAATCACACTGAAACATGGCATGAGGTTGCCATGCGACCACTAGAGTATTAATAACCTCCTGTGACTGTGAGTGTGTCTGGCCACACCCACTAGATATTAATGGGGATAGCCAGGTTGGTCAAGTGGAGTTACGAAGTGCAACAAGATTTGAACGCCCAAAGCACAGACATAGTCACACCCATAGGAGAGTAACACATTTCCAGTCACATGAGGACCACTTGTTCTGGTGAGCCAATCCAGTGGAAAATTAGCATATGGTCTTCATGTGATCATGATTGTTATTACCTTCCCATAGGCACATGGGTGTGATCATGGGTGTGGTTTGACCAACAAACATTAGTCAATAGCACGAATGCCAGCACCAACATATTCCATTCAAGCTGCTATCAGCGACTCTTGCTTGAGTTCTCATACCACTTTCCCACTTGGCTGCACCAATACCATGCAGCCAAGCTGCAACAGGCCCACTGCTAATAAATGAATGGCCAAATAGCTGAACTTAGTTCATAGAATTATATTTGTGTGGATCTTGCATGCTGGGGATAGTTTATATTTGATTCATGTTTGGAAAATCTCATTATTTAAGTCGCCGGTGGTTTTAAAAAAATGCAATTGTAATAAAAATGATCAAGATTATTAAAAGGACAGTTTTGTGAGACCTATTACAGCTTAGGTAGGTCTGCTATGGTGCAATACATCAAGGGCTTCAGTTGGTAAAGGGTCTATGCTTATGAGACTACCATTTCATCATCAAGATAGAAAAGACAGCAAGGGCTGGTGATTGGCACAGGAAGGTCCACTGCAGGAGTGAGCCAATCTCCTTCAGAAGAAGGTGAGCAGGGAGAGTCAGGGCCCATCACAGCCACCAACTTACCAGGGGGGGGGGGGGGGGGGGGGTGGGGGCACTAGGTCAGTCTGTAGTGGCTGTGTGTGGCTCAGGGGCTGACCTGTCTGGTCCTGTCTGGTACAGTGTGAACTATTCTGAGACTACTCAGGGACTTGGGGCACCACTGCTGGGCTGACCCTGAACAAGAGCAGTAGGGCTCTATGCTCTGCCATCTCCCAGGGGACCAGATAGTGACCACTAGCAGCTGATGTGACCTACAGCAGCAGAACCTTCTCCTGTCCTGTAACTGATCCTTGTGGTCTAACTCTGACACATGTGGGGTGGTAGAAACCATGGACAAGAATAAATGAATATGAATCAGTGATGACTGCTGTATGCTTCCTTTGTGCAGATATGGTCATGTTTGGTAAGGGTTGACATAGATTACCTGCAGCAGCTGGTTGTCAAGGTGATGTGTGGAGTGAGCATGTGCACCAGGTGTATAGAGAGAGTGTATATGAGTTACAACATCTCACAAAATTCTACATCAATTGCCCACTAAATTGTGACGGTTTGCTCCCTGGGACTACTCAACTGTCAGCATGCAGACATCTATACTGCCCCAACATGCAAACACTAACAAATGCTGTTGCTAAGCAGGACAGCATCAGATAAACACACGCACTAACTTTAGCACTACCTTTAACCTACTTCAACCTGCCTCAACCCAGTGTGGTGTTGACTCACTCCTTTCTTTATCGTTGGGTCAATGTTCTTGCCACATGCTGGATAATCAAACAGGCTAGAGCAGATACAGTGAGAGTGAAGTGGGGGGAAAGGTGGGAGGGGGAAGAGGAAGAGGATGCAGAGGGAGGGATGTGAAACACTCCATCACGCCATCTCACTACCAATGGCCGCCTAAGCCATGTGCAGTGATACTAGAGAATGACACACTTGTGGTAAGCAACTTTGACAGATATGGTCGCAACAAGAAACTTGACAAACATCATGCAGAATGAGACCACACTGGACGCAGCTTATAGTGGTGAGGAACTACAAGGCCACTGTCTGGCAATTCTTATTGAGCACATCATACCCCATGAGATCATAGCTCCCCAGGCATCTCCGCAGGTGGCTACAAACATTGGATATGGAAGGAGGGAGGGAGAGGGAAAGAAGGAGAGACAGGGAGGGAGAGAGGGAGGGAGAGAGGGAGGGAGAGAGAGAGGGAGAGGGAGGAAAAAAGAGAGAGAGTCAGGTAAAGGAATCTTCTTTTTTTTTTTTCACATAGAGTAGTTAAGCAAGACATAATAAAAGGAACATTACATTAAGCTACTCCCACCCTAGCACTCAGAGAAGGTAAGGGTCAATCAAAAATACATTTTGCTACTTTGCACCTGAGTGACCTTTAGACCAAGAACCAACATCACATTGGGATGAGGCAGCCTGAAGTAGTTGGACAATAGCTCTATGGTGGGACACACTAGATCAACATAACACTGGGTTGAGGCACATGGGGAGTCTTCTTCAGATTGAAATGATACAAAATAGTTGCAACAGTCTTATATAGAACATTTTTAGATGGGATATTTGAGAATGTAATGTGTTCTAAGAACAAGTTATGTCGTGTTGCTGTGTTAAATGGGAGTGGCAATAGATGGATTAACAATAAATGAGTTGTTTTGTGGGTATGCTTAGGGGAAGGCAAATAGGTTGACAATAGCTCTATGGGGCACACACTGGACCAACATCACACTGGGTTGAGGCAGGTTGAAGTAGGTTTAAAATAGCTCCATCGGGGCACACACTGGACCAACATCACACTGGGTTGAGGCAGGTTGAAGTAGGTTGACAATAGCTCTATGGGGACACACTGGACCAATATCACACTGGGTTAAGGTAGGATGGAGTAGGTTGACAATAGCTCTATGGGGATACACACTGGACCAACATCACACTGTGTTGAGGCAGGTTGAAGTAGGTTGACAATAGCTCTATGGGGACACACACTGGACCAACATCACACTGGGTTGAGGCAGGTTGAAGTAGGTTGACAATAGCTCTATGGGGACACACTGGACCAATATCACACTGGGTTAAGGTAGGTTGGAGTAGGTTGATAATAACTCTATGGGGACACACACTGGACCAACATCACACCGTGTTGAGGCCGGTTGAAGTTGGTTGACAATAGCTCTATGGGGACACACACTGGACCAACATCACACTGGGTTGAGGCAGCTTGAAGTAGGTTGACAATAGCTCTATGGGGACACACACTGGACCAACATCACACTGGGTTAAGGTAGGTTGGAGTAGATTGACAATAGCTCCATGGGGACACACACTGGACCAACAGCACAACACATTGAGTTATTTAGTCTAAATGAAACCTTTGTACCAACAGTTATGCATTACTAAACTATAAAAAATGATTTTTGTTTGTACTAATCAGTGTCCATTAATTGTATGGTGTATGTTTAATTATAATTAGTGTCACTATTTTTATTGTCTTTATATGAATAGCTAGCTATATGCAAGTATTGTGTACTGTTGTCATGTCACTAAGTCCATCAACTTAATGAGCTCAGCAGTCTATTAAGAGAGCCAGTTCTGAAGCACAGCTGTTCAGCCAGCATCCACATTAAACCTGATATATTATCATAGTAATATTCATTTCTTGACCTTATAATTTTATTCTAGATTAAATATCTGGTATGCATCCTTTTGTATATTGATTGTATTATAAGTCTATCCGATATATTTGTTTATAATAAATTGACTATACTTCATGTGGGTACTAGTTTCTTAAAAAATATTCCAAGAAAGGTGGCAATTTCTTGACACGTAGACTGGTACAGACAAACTAGGACCTGTGCCTTTGCTATAGTTGAACCACAAGTTATGCAATACATCATAAATGTACTACACTTAAGGCTCTGTTTTTATATATGTAATGATGGGGCATTGTTAGCTGGAGATGCCTACTGTTCATGGAGTTCCTCAAGTTTAAACTCACAAAATTGTACGTATGTACCACCTACCTATGCCAAACCCTTGGACATAGAGACCTGCACAGGAACAGTAATATATATACATACATACATATGTACGTACGTACATACATACACACACACACACATACATACATACATACATACATACATACATACATACATACATACATACATACATACATACATACATACATACATACATACATACATACATACATACATACATACATACATACATACATACATACATACATACATACGGAATCTGTGTCGCCTGTGGAACATGACAAGTGGTTAAGACACAGTTCTAACACTCAGAAACTTTCACTTCATCCTGATTCCTACATATTTGGATATGTATTTAGTTATTTATATTCCATGTTTGCACACATTACCACCAAAGCACCGTACCAAATGAAGCTAACTCTTTAGGATAGACATTTGGCCATACCTCTGCCAATAGGTATGTGAGTTTATAATACCAAAAGGTGCTTAATAGAAACCCATGGACCGACATATAAAACTTAGCAATATCACACATCATGACTCTGAGAGAGACATGGACTGGGTCCCACTTGGCCACATATAATCCTCTGGGAGTGTCAGGCTAAAATTAACATAAATGGTACTTAGCCAAACTCTTGAACATGGGCTGGGTCATATTTGGTCACACCTTAATGTGGGCATATCATTATAACCCTGGCACCCCGGGTATGCCTGCTAGTTTGCTATAAATGTTATAACCTAGTGTAAAATCAACAATTACACAGTTTGCATATAACAAACTAGCTATTAAATATCTACCTCCACACCAAAAGTGGCAAGGATACTAGCAAGTAATACCATGACAAATCATAAAGCCTTTGATACTCATTTGTAGTAGCTACATAGGTAGCTATTAAGTATCTAGCTTCACACACAAAAAAAGCCAAAGCTAGCTAGCAAATATTTTGCAAGTGGCTGAATTTCATCATTAAAAATCAGGAATTCTGTGATCCCAATTGACTGTACCTGAATCAAAGATAGGTGGAGCTCAGTGTCACTAGGCTCTGATGTGATGAGAAATTATTACATTCTACCAATAGGACCTCTTCACTTATTCCTTCAGATTTGCTGCTCTGCTGCCCTTTTGCAGTTTTTGTCTGTTGCTACCTTGCTAATAGCACTTATTGAAGTTTGTTGAAGTAGATTATCACTTTCCTAGAATTCTTTCTGCAGCTCTCCATCCCCCTTGTGATGTCACTGAAGAATTACACCCCCAATAGGAAGCACTAAGTTTTCTTCATGAAATCGGACCAAAATTTTCCAATTTTTTTATACCAGGTTATGCATCAAGGACAAAATCAGAAAAACATTTTTTTTTCTAGTTCATTACCCTTTAAATTTTGTTTTCTGACTAATATTTTATAACCTGTCAATATGTGAAGTACCACACTTATCCCCCAATTAGTGTTAGCCTAATGATTTCACATATATTGTAGTGTTAATTATGTCCTTAAAATTGTTGTTGACTATTTTTATTAATATTTTTATAGATTGTGTTCAACCAATGAATAAAATATCCTTCTTTCTCTCCCAGCTGGTTTTATTGAGAAGGCTGTTGCTTGGTTAGAGGAAGCATTGGAAGTGAAGGTGACCATGAAGCGAAAGAAATCTGTGATTTTGGAGTTTGCTGACTCTGGAAGACCCACACTTTGGCTCTCTTAGTGCATAACAAGCCTCGATAGATTGATTAGTAAATTTGAGTGCTTCTTGATTGAGCTTTACCTGACAACTGTGAATTCTGATCTTGAAATCACTATTGTAAACCTGTGATTAATTATTATATATGCCTTATTCTACATCCCTAAATTACTGACACCAAACTCTATTTCATCTAGTGCTAAAAAAAGAAGCTATTAACAAGGGTAAATAATACAATGAATACTTACTTTTACAATAATGCAAAGGGGGGTGGGGGGGAAAGATACTTTGATAAATGATACAGAAACTAGTATGATAAACCTTAAAAGAAGGGGAAAAAAGTTTATCCACCTAATGAGTTGTAGATGGTGTAGATTGATAGGTCCGTCATCAACTGAACATCACAATAATATACAGTGAACAATACACCAATATCAACATCAGTAATAATTGGGTCAACTTGTGCCTTCATCCTGCAGTTTATTAGAAGGAGGGAGTAAATAGAACATTGAGAATATGTCCAGTTCACAACCTAATAACAACCTGTGGGCATGTCCATGCATATTTCTGTCTGTTGGACAACCAGTGACATAATTATTGCAAGCAAAGCTGCAATGGGTGCTGGTTATTATTATTATTTTAGTTATTTTAATTGATTCAGGTTTAAAATACCTGATCATTATTTTTACGCTAGTATTTCTACTCTTGTGTGTTCATGGTAATGGGTTGACAACAAACCTCTCATTTTTAAGATAGAAGATAGAAAGGATAAAAAAAATGTTTTGTTGGTTACCACCAAGAGGAGTAATGGAGGAACTCAAAGACAACTATTTCACTAGCATAGAATAATTATTGTAGAGTAATTACTGTGGAATATTTATGATGGAATAATTACCTAGGATAAATTACCTGAAAAAATTACTGTTGAATAATTGCAGTAGTGGATCCACAAAGTAGCACAAGAGGTAGCTTAGAATAAATTTCAAGGAGCCTGGGGTGAGCTAACACCTAGTTTGATATATTCTGCTGAACAATGAGTCTTCAAAAGTTTGTGTAGAATTCATATACAAATATGTTTCCAAATTATGACCAGTGGCTCCTCCAGTGGAGATGTTGGTCTGCCAAGACATTCTCCCAGTCTTAGCAGGAGAGGTACTGTTCTGGACTCTGCCAGAGACACACTCCACATGTGAGGATAACCTGGGAGGGAGGTGGTCTGCATGGAGAGGTCAAGGTGTGGAGGTGAAGGTTCATACTAACCCATCATCATGATGATTGCTCACATACTTGTGTGAGGAGGGTCTTATATAAGCAAATTGATTATTCTTACATATTCATCTGTGGTGTGGTGTTTTTTTTTGGTTGCTGCGTAGTGGAGTAGGAAGAGGAAGAGGAGAGAGAGAACTCAAAGATAAGAAAGAGAGATAAAAAAGGAGAAAAGGTTAAAATGGTGGAAAATAATCTCCAAGAGCCTGAGTGATAGAGAGAGAAAGTGAGTTCAGATGCTAGACATCCTTTCTCTTTGAGTATTGGAACTGTGGGAATTAATTGAAGAACACATGAACACACACACACAGCTATGCCTTTGCACTATTGATAGTCTACTTTGAAAGGTTCTGCTAATATTGTTTTTCAAATTTTTTTTTAATTTCACAGCTGTATTCCTACTGGGGGTGAGGACGTCCCTTGAGTTGTTGGACTCTGTATTGGTCTCTCATGTATGATGTGACTGCTGTTTGGTTGCTAAGTGAAGAAAAAAATTGACTGGATGAATATATGAACACTTTGTGTGGCCAATATTGGCATGATATGCTCACCCACACAGTTATCTCTAAGGTAACTGTTCTGATTCTCCCATTGCTCCTGCCAATTCATTCAGACATCAAAAGATGCACATGAAGAGGCATGAACACACATATACACTGTGAGGTTTGACTATGCTAAGAGGGTGTGTGGCTTAGAGGGAATTATTGGGACCTTGGGGATCATGTTCTTATGTGGCTTAGTTCATGGAGTCAGATACATAGTTTTAATTTTTACAATCCATCATGTATAAACATCTCATTTAAAAATTTTTTTTTTTTTTTTCCTTTTTTTTTTTTTTCTTCTTTTTAAAAAAAAAAATTTATTGTCCTAAATTTGCCACTTTTCTCTGGTAAGCTATTCTGAAGGTTTTAAAAAATTTAATGGAAATAACCTTTACCTTAACTCAATAATGATCTCCATAGCAAGCATTCTAGATAGCTATGCAGTGAGGTTATTGGCATGTGGTTTCCAAGGAACAGGGTGAGCGCTAAGCATCATGGGTGTGGTTTGGGCATGGCCACAGCCATAAAAAGTTATTTTTGCTGCCAATAACCATTATGTACCAATCATGCTGAAATTCTGCATACATGAACTCCAAGTAACTGGGTGAGTGTTATTAAACATATTTAGGTGTGTCAGTGGGTGTGGTTTGGTGATAATAGCCTACAAGAAGTTGTTTCGGCTGCCAAAATCCTAATTGAAGGACAAACTGGGCTAAAATTGGCATGTGATTTCCAAGTAACCAGGTAAACGTTATTAACAACACATTATGGTGTGACTATGGGTGTGGTTTTGTCATAGCCACACCTAAGGAATTGTTTTAGCTGCCAAGAGCTAATTTATGAACTAATCAGGCTGAAATTAAGCATATGGACTTCTTCTTAGCGTGTCTGGGCATATGGACTATAAGTAACTGAGTGAGCATCATAATCATGTGGGTGTGTGTTGTATCTGCCCTTTTTGGCTTATGATACTGCACGCTTATACTATCAGGTATAGCTTAGTCACCCATTCAACTTCACTCATTCATTGAACAACTTATAGATGGTACAACTAAAGTGAAGTAAAGTGAAGTGAACAATATAATAAAAACCATGGTATACATACACATAAATGATTGACAATCATTTAATCACAATATCCTGGTAACATAATATGATGCAGGAAATAATAACAATCCAAGTTATCACAGTTTGGTTTTGTCATAGACACACCCACACGAAGTAATTTTGTTAACTAAAAGCTAATAAAAGGACCAACCAGACTGAAATTTATCATGTGGTCCCCAAGTAATGGATGAGCAATATTGACCACATGTGGGTATGCCAATGGGTGTGGCTTGCCATAGCCACACCCAAAGGAAGCTGTTTTGGCTGCCAAAATCAAGTAGAAGACCAACCTAGCCGAAATTTATTATGTAATTTCTAAGTAACCAGGTGAGTTTTATTAGTCACAAATGGGTGTGGTTTTGTCATAGCCACATCTACAAGTATTCCTTTTGACTACCAAAAGCTAATTAAAGGACCAATCTGGCTAGAATTTGGCGTAAGCTCTCCAAGTAACTGGTATGCATTATTAACCATGCATAAGTGTGGTTATGACAAGAAGTTGTTTTGACTGCCCAAAGCTAATTAGAGGAACTTTTGGCTGAAATTAGACATGCGGTCTGCAAGTAACGGGAGTGAGTGTAATTAATTACATGTGGGTGTATGATTGGATACTGTTTCAGTGTAGCCACACCCATATTTTATGGATATCAAAAGCTAATTGAAGGACCAGTCAGGCCAAAATTTGAGTGTCTTCCATAATGTTTCATGTTGACATTGGCCTGGCAACACCCAGGTAGATGCTGCCAGTGTGTATGTATGTATATGTATATGTATATATATATATATATATATATATATAAGTCTATGTGTCTGTTTGTTCAGCTGATTCAATGCCCCTAGGTTTGGTTAAAACTGAACCAAATTTAGTGTGGATATTCAGAGGTTTCAGCATGAGGTTATTCATCAGGTACATTTCCTAAAAGTGGTTCCCCTTGTGAGGAAAAAACAAATGAAGTTGTCATATGAAAAAGAGTCTGATCAAGTGTGGCTTGGTGGTCAAAGTAGTGGTCTTCCAAGCTTAATGTCCCACATTTAATTCCTCCATGACCCCTTCTTTTCCCATTTTCCCCCCTGTCCCCTGGCCCACCAGTTTTTTCCCCATCTTTTTTTCCTTGCTTTTATTTCTATTTTTTTCTTCTTTCCCCATCACATCATTCATTACTTTTTCCTTTCTACTACTACTTAAAAAAAAAAAAAAAAATTTTTTTTATTGGACTCCAGTTTAAAGTACTGTATTTGTATGTATGTAGTTTACTACTACAGCCAATAAACTTGATTTTAAATCTTTGGAGTTGAGGTAGGCAGCAAAAAAAAAAAAAAAAAAAAAAATCATGTATTCAGGCCAAGGTTTGCTTATTTAATTTTTAAATATTAATTTAGGGCTTCAGTGCAGTTGTATTAGAGCAGTAGCTACATTTAACAAGATGAGTCTGGTAAAAAAAAAATTGGGGAGAACAAAAAGGTATGAGTGGCATACTCTACAGCAGCTGTGAGCACCTGTATTATCAATTTAATACAAATAATACAAAATTATCAAAAAAAGGGGGGGAGTTAAAGGTTGGATATTTCCTCATAAACAACATTCCACTATAGACTAAAAATTAAAAAGGAGCTTTTAAATTATTTCAATCAGAATTAAAAAAAAAATATATATATATATATATATATATTTTATTTCTAGGTTTCTAAAGTAGATAGGTGGTTATGAGCAGCACTATCATTATAAATCAGTGGTTTACAAAATACAAACCAGACAACCACCCAAAAGACAAATGACCCTGCTTTTCTGAACACCAAATTTATTCCTGATTTAGTCACTTAGCTCTGTTACCTTCAAATTTATGTTTCAGCTTACATTCAAGGTGTTGAGCATAGACCTTGCATACAAAGCTGGAAACTTTCTATACTGGCAGTGCAGGACAACTCCAGGGGTATTGTCTGCTAGAGATTATTAGAATAATAGTCCTGCACAGGGTGCCATACTTCTACTCACAAATGTATATTTCTATTCATACAAAATACTTTACTAAAAGGTGATTCAAGAAAATATAATTATGTCAGGTGGTCCTGCAAGGCGTCCACCTAGTGGCACTTTAGCGTTCAATAACATTAAATGTTTTATTTGATTATCAACTGTTATATCCCATTATCAACTGTTATACTCCATTTAAAAAATACTGGAAGAGTTTCATATATCACAATTGGGAAATTTTGACAAACCATCTCATTTTTCCTTACAAAAGGGCGGGATAAGGATGTCTCAAATAATACAACTACCAATTCACTTACTTGTCCAAATCATTTCTATGTTGGACTTGGACTCAAAGCTCCAGTTGGCAAACACTTGTGTGAGGTTTCATGAATTCATAAAAGACCCTATCTGGTGGACTGATTTCACTTGGAAGTACAATGGAAACTTTCCAACTTTGGGAATATGAAATTTATTTTGATGCTGCATAAGTCAAGAATGGAATCACTTTCTCTTTCTTATGGGAAAGAAACTGATATTACAACTATTCTCCATTTGATTTCTGCTTGTAGGAGACTCCAAAGGATTTCCTTAACTGGTGTTAAATTTGAGTATCGAGGTTATCTAAAGTTATTAGAAATAGTCACACTTACAGAGCTTCACCTCTACTCAAACTCATGTGGTAAAATAGAATACCCAAAAAGAAATCTAAGAGATTGTAATTTGAGAATTATGAGTGTTTTAAGTAACAGCCACAGGTTTAAAAATTGGGTTGGGAGTGGTTACTTTCCTCCTGATTTGAGAGTGGTTATGCCAAGAATACTATCCCAGAAGGAGTACATTGATACTGAGCAATCATTGGACATAGCAAGTATATTGACAGAATACCAACCCACCCCAGCAGTTAGGCATACTGCATGTCTTACATTCTATCAGCCATTACTGAAATATGTTTCTCTTCCTCCTGTACCAGTAGCCCAGTTTTACTTCTCTCCACCAGATATGAAACCCACTATTCATCACTTCTATAGTGGCAGCGCTATGAATGAATTAATTCTGGGTGATAATGGTTCAAAATCCAACATTTACTCTAGTGTTGTATCTATTCCTTTCTCTCATAATTGTAATATATTGTATTTGAAAGAAGCAAGTCATAACATAACATCCTTGCAAATGCTCTTCCAATCAAGCTTGACTGGAGTTCAGCTACAAACTATAGCATCTAAATGTCCCAAATTGCTTCACCTAGACATTCGGTATAGTGATGGCTGTTTGACTGATTTGAGTGGTCTGGAAAAGATTGCACTGAGATGTTTTGGTCTCCAGAGTCTTAATATTGACACCGAAAATGTATCGTTGCCAATAAATCTCGATAAATTATGGCAAGTGATTGGTGAAATGAAAAAACTCAGAGTTTTGATGACATCGATCAATTTCATCCCTGTGAGATCAAGTCCTTCTCCCCTACCAACACTAAGGGCCCTTACTATTCTATACAAAGATAGATCAACTGACTCAACAAATCCTCTGAAATTTACTGACCACAACTTTGACTTTTTCACCTCTATGACATCATTGAATTATTTTCGCTTCAAATCCATTCCGAACATAAAAATATTTTCAGGAATTCAAAAAATATTGACTTCTTTCACTCAGTTAACTCATCTTTACATTGACAAGATGGTGGGAAGTAAACTTATTCTTCCCATCGATCCTCTTCTATATGTAAATATTGAGAAATTTTATCTGGGTTGTGATGACTACATTATGTCTGACGAATTGACCAGAACATTATCAAAATGCCAATATCTAAAAGTTCTGGCTTTGAAAATCCATGATGTCAAAATACTGGCTCTCTTGACTATGTTTGAATCTTTATCTACATTGCTAACTTTCCATTTGTTTTCTCAAAGTCTTTTTCCAAATCCACTAGATGGCGATATATTTGAAAGATTTCTTAAGGATATAGCTGAGGGCCAACAGAGAACAGTTGACATAAAGATTAGAGGTAATACCTTTGAACGAATGTTTAATGATATAGAAGAACATCAATTTAATGATCATCTTTAGCTAAAAAAAGTATTATAATTATACATTTGCTAACTTCATTTTTTTTTGTAATAAAAATATTGATCTTTTTATACAAAACTCACAGTTATATCCATCTATGTTTGTACAGTACCTACTAATGTGGCTAAACTATTTGAAAGTCAGCATGCATATACAATTTGACCAAAGGAGGAACCTGGTCAATGTTAGAACATCAGGGGGATGGGGGACTCTTGGGACTGAAAGACCTGAAAAACTGCTTTTAAAAAAAAAAAAAATTTTTATTTATTATTCTTTATTTTTTTTTTTTAACATGCTTATATAAACTTCCAGCATGAGTAACCACAAAGTTGTAATACAAACCACTCCTGTTATCAGATGCACACCAAATATCTTAACTCATGTAAATTTAAAAGTTTACTTTATCCACAGAACAGGTCACTTATTAATGCTTTCTCTTTTTTCTTCAATTATTGCTATGCAGTCCATTCATGTAAAGAAAAATAACCCAATACATAAGCATCAGTCACCAAGTCACAGGAGAAGACAGTAAGTAACAAGCTTGAAATGTATCAAGCATTACCAGCTTGCTGTAGCTAAACCTAGATAAAACTGACCATTGGTGCTTTCCATTTGTCAAAGAATGTACATGTCTGGGAAAAAACAGAATTTGTCTGTCTGTCTGTCTGTCTGTCTGTCTGTCTGTCTGTCTGTCTGTCTGTCTGTCTGTCTGTCTGTCTGTCTGTCTGTCTGTCTGTCTGTCTGTCTGTCTGTCTGTCTGTCTGTCTGTCTGTCTGTCTGTCTGTCTGTCTGTCTGTCTGTCTGTCTGTCTGTATATATCTCCATCCAGATGCTGAACCAATCATTCTGAAATTTTGGGACCTATTTACAGGACCACAGGCCCTTTTTGGTCCATTAAATCAACTTTTTTATCCATGAGTTACCATCAAGTTGTAATATGAAATCTGATCCCAGACAAAAGGAAATTTTAGATGAAGTTTTGTTTACAAATTGCACTAATTTGATCATACAGAAATTTAAAAGGAACCTAATTACGAGAGGTGCACCATAATATTTACTTTAGAAATAGGGTAATGCCCCCATTCACCCCCCCCCCCCTTCCCCCCATTTATAATGGGTACTTTTCTAGTTATATTAAATGTTAACAGAAGTAGTGAATGATTATGATTTGAATTATAATACAGCTTAAACTGGCTATTTATCAAATGATAGCATGAATATATATATGTATATATATATGTGTGTGTGTATGTATATATATATATATATATATATATATATATATATATATATATATATGTATATTTCATATAGAGTAGAAGTGTTCCTGAAGTTGTGTACTGAATTGTCATCCAAATGGCTAAATGGATTTTGATGAAACTTTCAGACATGATCCTCAGGTGCCTGACTAGATCCATAAAAATAAAAATATTTTTAATGAAAAATTAAAGAAGATACTAAAAGTTGCAATCCAAGTGGGAAAAATGAAATTCAAATTTTCTATGCATAGTAAACCCTTAGAGAAACCATGGCCCAATGATTTAGGCACAGGTCTACCAAGTAGTATTATGATTTATACATCTGTTTTATTCAATTTTTTTGTAAAAATAATGTTTAAAAAAATTTTTTTTTTTTAATATAAAACTCAAAATTGTATCTGTCTATATTTATACCTTCTAATGTGGCTAAATTATTGAACTTTGAGACCTGATACTTGGCATGAACATAAAATTTGACCAAGGGGTAATCTGGTCAATGTTAGAAACCCATGGGGTTGGGGGGGGGGGGGGGGGGGGGGGGGGCTTCTGGGGCTGAGGGACTGAAAAACTGCATTTTTTTTACATGCTTATGTAAATTCCTGCATGAGTAACCACAAAGTTGTAATACAAACCACACTGGAATCTGATCACACCAAATTATCATAACTCAAGTTAATTAGAAAGTTCACTATATCCACAGAACAGGTCATTCTATTTATGCAAACTCTTTTTTTCTTCCATTATTGCTATGTAGTCCATTTATACCAAAAAAAATTATAACCCAAATGAATTCCAAAATCATCAGTCACCAGGTCAGAAGGGAAAGCAGTGAATAAAAATCTGTGCTACAATTAAGTCCAGGAGGAACAGCCATAGTTCTGGTTAGGCATGCTGTGAACAACTAATTTTGTTCGTTTTATCCAAAGCACATCTTACAGATATAATTATTCAGCATTACACCATGCCTCCAATACATTCTAACTTTTCTAAAAATAAAGAATAACAAAAGGCAACTTTGGAAATCAGCAAGCATTGTTGAAATTCAAACTTTCAGATTTTCACAATGTTTTCAAAACGTCCAGGCCTTTCGAAAAAATCAACTGACTACCTGGTTGTATGCCTACTTATGAGCTGAATTCATTTTAATGAAGCCACCAGGTCTAGAAATGGTGTTTCAATTGGCTTTATTCATTTTTCTTGTTGACATTGGCATGGGCAACACCAGGAATAATTGTTAACTGATACTGTCTGTGTGTCTGTGTATTTGCTATTTCTTCCCAGATGCCTGGATCGTCATCCAGAAATTTTCAGGGGTTGTTCACAGGACCACATGCCCAGTTTGAGGAAAATGTTGTTAGGAATAGGATGTAAGTCTATTAAATTAAGTAAATGAGCAGTTTTTCTGTACACTAATACATTAATAAAGGAAAGCTGCTTACCCAATTCAATGCCACCTCAACCCCTCCCCAGTATCCCCTATATATTCCTGTATGGTGTCAAGAACAACTCAAACCAATAGATATTCATTATTAGACTGAGAGCACTTGTTTTGTATCATTTTAGTCAAGTTCATAGATTGATGCTTTCTCATGTTATTTCAGACAGCTATCCTCATTCAGCTTCTCAGTGGGGCTCGTTTTTCTGTTGATCTGGTCAAATTTGTCAAAGTTAGGGAAGGGATGGAAGGTAAGTCCCTCAAAAATCTTTAAGTGTTTACGCAGTTCCTCCAATACATCCTCCCCATCCCCCACAATATCCCATATATCACCTTGCTTAACCATTCTTATGACTAGCTGTCCTTGTCTGAAATCATGCTTTGAAAATCAGAAACTTATTTCAAAGTTCTTTTCAAGAATGCAGTAGCCCTGAAAAAGAAGGCAAAATTTCTCTGTTCTAAAAATCATTTTTTACTATTGGAAGCTAAAAACTGACTTCAGTAAAATGTTTGTACCTGAGTGCAAAGATCATAGAGCTCTCTGCAGTTGGACTACTTAATTTATGATTATTCCCTTCTTTTCTGGTGCACAGAGCTACCACACAATGTGAAAATGGTGCCAAGAGCTTCCAATAAGAGTATAAAATTCTTCAATTAAAAAAAAACAAAAACCTTTTTGTGGTAAACTATACCACTCCAGTATAATGATTATACCACTCAAGGATGATGCTTAATGACGTCATTGATTATGCATTCATTACCAGTATATTGTATGTATATAAAACATTGCAATTGTCTTTGTCTTTGTTCTTCCACGTGTTCTTGCACTTCATCCGTCTGCAATACTTGTTGTCGTCTTGCAATGTAAGGTTCTGTTAACTTTTATAAGTGAGTATTAAGCGTGTGCATTTATTAAGTGGCTATCAATAAAGCCAGTATTAAGATATCACATAAGATACTACATTGGCGACGAGGATGGGATGGCTACTCACGGGACAGTCTCCCAGTATCAACAGAGCAAAGAAACCTGGACGACTTACGTTGAAAGGTTGAATCATTATTTCATAGCGAATGACGTCGCTGACGAAGGCAAGAAGCGTTCCATTCTACCCTCAGCTTGTGGCTCCTCCACTTACAAGCTCATACGAAGCCTAGTGGAAGTAGGACAACTGGCAACTACGCCTTACTCCGAAATCACGAAGCTGGTAGCGGGATATTACCAGCCAATTCCCTCGGAGATTGTTCAAAGGTATAAATTTAATATCAGAGTCCGAGCCTCAGGAGAGTTGATAGCTACCTACGTAGCTGCTTTGCGTGAGCTCTCAGAGTATTGTAATTACGGAGACAAGCTACGTGACCGTCTAGTGTGTGGTGTGAATCATGACACCATACAGCATAAGCTTCTGGCTGAAACTGATCTAACCTATGAGAAAGCTTACAAGCTAGCTCAAGAGAGAGATACCCTCTGACCTCAAGGGCAGCAAAAATAGCAGTGCTCCATTGTTGCCTTTGCCAGGAGTCAATTACTCCAGAACATTTAAACATTCTAAAGGCAAGATTCCCACCAAGAGAGGAAACCCAACCTGCTACAGGTGTGGAGGTCCACATTTAGCTCCTGTCTGCAAGTTTATCAACTCGGAGTGCAAATTCTGCAAGAAAAAAGGTCATATTGCTAGAGTGTGCAGGAAAGCCCAGCAAGAATCTAAAGTTGGCAAGGAAACTAATTTTGTGCTACAGGATATGCCTGAAGACCAGTGTGCTGACCATACGCACAGTCTCTGCATTGTCAGGGATCAAGCAAGTGATCCACTGCATGTGCAAGTTGCCTTGAATACTGTTCAAGTTGAGATGTTATTGGACACTGGTGCATCCGTTTCCCTGATCAACCTTCGACTTATCAGATGCTTCAACAGCACAAGGTGGTCCCTCCTCTACAAAACTCCTCTATTCAGCTAAAGACATATACAGGTCATCCAATCCATGTTCCTGGTAGGCTACCAGTGCAAGCAGAATACATGGGAAAATTAGTTGATGTGTGTTCATGTGGTTGAAGGGGATGGACCTAATTTGATGGGTAGAGATTGGCTATCTCTGCTTGAGGTTAATTTGGGGGAAGTGAATCTTTTGAAGAATGATTGTTTACTCCAGACAGTGCTTGATAAACATTGTTCAGTATTTAATGATGAATTGGGTTGCATGAAAGACATGAAGGTCAGATTGCTAATTGATTCTACTGCCAAGCCTAAGTTTTTCAAGCCACGCAGTGTTCCATTCACATTAAGAGATAAGGTGGAAACTGAGCTCCAGAGGCTAGAAAGCCTTGGTATTATTTCTCCTGTGAAATTTTCAAAATGGGCTGCGCCCATAGTTCCTGTGGTTAAGAAGAATGGTACTGTACGTATATGTGGGGACTACAAGGTCACTGCTAATAGGGCTACTCACACGGAGTCCTATCCACTTCCACTACTGGATGAGTTAATGACAGACCTTGCTGGAGGTAAATACTTTACCAAACTTGATTTATCCCAAGCTTATCTACAGTTGCCCCTTGATCATGAATCCTCTGAATTATTGACAATTAATACCCACAAGGGATTGTTCAAGTACAACAGATTACCATTTGGTGTGTCTAGTGCACCAGCAATATTTCAGCGCAGCATGGAGACCCTCTTACGGGGCTTGAATGGTGTGTCCGTTTACTTTGACGACATCCTTGTTACAGGATCCACACATGAGAACCATTTGCATAACCTTGCTGCTGTGCTGGAACAAATTGAACAGGCAGGCCTAAGACTTAATCGCTCTAAATGCTTCTTTTTACAACCCAGATCAGAGTATTTGGGACATGTCATTGATGAAGCTGGTAGACATCCTACTGAGGATAAAATTAGAGCCATTAAGGAGGCACCAGCTCCTACTAACATTATTGAGCTTCGTTCTTTTCTTGGAATGATTACCTATTACAGTAAATTCCTACCTAACATGTCCACAAAGCTAACACCCTTGTATGCACTGTTGGCAAAGAAAAAGAGGTGGTCATGGCACACCAAAGAGGAGGCTGCTTTTCAGTTAGCAAAACAAGCTCTTCATTCAGATGCAGTTCTTGTACATTTTGATAGTTCAAAGCCTTTAATCCTGGCATGTGATGCTTCACAGTATGGCATTGGTGCTGTTTTGTCTCATATATTTGAAGATGGACGAGAAAAACCCATTGCATACACTTCTCGAACTCTGAACCCTGCTGAGAAAAGATATTCACAGCTGGAAAAAGGTCTAGCTATTGTCTCAGGGATTAAGAAATTTCACAATTTCCTGTATGGTAGACATATTATTATCGAGTCTGACCACCGTCCATTATCCTTCCTGTTTAATGAAGCCAAAGGAATTCCCCAAATGGCATCTTCTCGCATACAGAGATGGGCAATTACACTCTCTGCTTATAATTACACTATCTGTTACAAGAAAGGCAAAACACTGTTCAATGCAGATGCATTAAGCAGGCTCCCACGCCCAGTCACCACAGCCACTGATGATACATGCACAGAATTGGTTAACCTTGTACAACACATGTCCTCCACTTGTGTTTCAGCATTGCATATTAAGGACTGGACCACAAAGGATCCTCTCCTCTCCAAGGTGCGGAGATTTATTCAGCTTGGTTGGCCAAACAATGTCACAGAACTTTTTCATGCAAGCCTTACTTCTCTAGGAAGGGTGAACTAAGTGTGTTGGATGGTTGTATCTTATGGGGTACTCGTGTAGTGATTCCACTGCCTGGTAGGCAGCCCCTACTTAAGGAATTACACCAAGCTCACCCAGGGGCTACAAAAATGAAAGCACTAGCACGCAGTTACATTTGGTGGCCTAACATGGACACTGATATTGAAACCCTGGTGAAAACTTGTACTGAGTGTCAAGAGTCTCGACCCTCACCACCTACTGCTCCGCTCCACCCATGGGAGTGGCCGGCAAGTCCGTGGAGCCGCCTCCACATTGATTTTGCAGGTCCTTATTTGGGACACATGTTTCTTGTACTGGTGGATGCCCATTCTAAATGGATGGATGTGAGACTCATGCATTCTATTAAAGCCCATAGCACAATTGAACAACTCAGAATGATATTTGCTACACATGTCATACCACAGAAAATTGTTTCTGATAATGATCCTACATTTACTAGTCAAGAGTTTAAAACTTTCATGACTCAGAATGGAGTTCTCCACATCACATCTGCTCCATATCATCCGTCTACGAACGGACTCGCAGAACGAGCTGTCCAGACTTTCAAGCAAGCTCTGAAACGCATCCAAGGCAGTTCAATTCAGGAAAAACTTTCTAAGTTTCTCTTCCAGTACTGGATAACCCCTCACACTACGACGGGGATTGCACCTGCTGAACTCCTCATGGGATGACGACTTCGCTCTCGCCTGGATTTGCTTTTTCCTGCAGTTTCACAGAAAGTTGAGAGTAAACAACTGAAACAAAAGGAGGAACATGATTCAACAAAACCAGTGCGTACATTTTCTATTGGAGATCTTGTGTATGTAGAGGATTTTTCAGCCTCACCACAAAAATGGATTCCAGGGAAGATTGTTGAAGTTACTGGACCTCTCTCTTATTGCATTGAGCTTCTCGATGGCAGTACAGTTCGAAGACATGTTGATAATGTGATTCAGCGATGTCTAAACGATGTTCCCGCTTCACCTGCCGTCCTGCCACCGACTCCAGTTTCCGTTCAACCAGTGGATCCACTTGCACTTCCAGATCTCCCATCAAGACTGGTTTCAAGTACATTGTAACAGAAAAAACAAGAAAGAGTTGCCTGCACACTGGATGCATAAAATGCTGGAAAATCTGTACTGCATTCTGGAATCAATAATGCATCCATAGATTGTCTTAAAGGCAGGATTACATTTTTATGGCAGTTTTCAGGACATTATCCTCATGTAATAGTCGATTTAAGGCTGTGACAAGGTCTACCTTTAAGTAGGTTGTACTTAATTTAGGAAAGCCACGAAGTCCTGCATGTGAGAGCTAAAATGGTCGATGGTTGTGTTAATGTAATTGATGTTATGATAGTCATCACAGGGACATCACACACCTGACTATTTGCAAACTAATTGCCATTTTGAAGCCCAAGCAAGCGAAAAGGTTAGATATGATATGCTGGAGAGGATTTCCAAGCTCATTTTTAGCAGTGACCAGTTTCTCACATAGAAGTCGAAGCCTTGGTAAAGGTAAGTTGTCCATCAGTTACAATCTGGTGTCAAATATAATGCTCAGTGTGATGCTCAACCACTTGAGGCAGATGCTCAGCTACTTGAGGCGAGATAAGTTTAAGAAACTGTACAGCAGTTGTATACTGGTTCAATAATAAAGGTGTATTTTAGCTGAGAGCCTCAAGAAATGAGAGTTCAGCCGAAAAGCTGCTGAGAGTGTTGGTACCAAAGAGCCACTGATGCTTCAAATCGATTGGCAAGCTGTGCTTGGGAACAAAATAAGCACTGATGATAGGCCAAGTGACATCGGCCAGGCTGAAGCACCAGGTGAAAGACTTCTTTTGACTGAAGTTGACTGAGCAGGTACATGTCCTCAATGTAGCTGAATGTGTGAATAAGTATACCATTAGAAGCATGCAATGAAGGTCCCTTCTGAGAGCAGCAGTCGGACGTCCTTGCTGGGAATACAATTTCATCGGGAGTATGCTAACTTCTCCACCATAATCAAACCAATTGCATTCATTGGCTGGAGGAGATTGTTGTTTCCTGAGAAGAAAGTGACATCATAGACCACTTAAAAACATGCATATGAATGTCAGTACATAGACCATACAGTAGTTTTCATTTTCATCAACAATCTGTCTCCTGTATTTCAGTTCTGTTACACACCATAATCACACCTTTATAGTTACACTCATCAACCATCCCTTCATCTCCAACTAATGAAACATGGATGTATCCTGGACCTTAAACTTGCTGGACTTGTGCACATGCAAGTTTCTGCAATCATTGTTAGATTTGCAGTTGTAGAGTTTTAAAACTAAGGTGAACAGGTGATTGGCTAGGTCAAAGTTTTTTTAAATGTACAATTTTTGGTATGTTTTAGACTTACACAAAGTGGAAGGGTGTAACCAGATGTTACCCACCCTATATTATTCACAGGGTCCAGTTGTGTCTGCATGGCAAGTTTTAAGCCTGTAGTTCTATTTATTCTGATAAAAGTACAATTATAGGCTTCCTTTAGAATACAGAAAGTGTGTGGCCATATAGACATACTTAATATGTTTCCCTGATGACATTCTATATATATATATATATATATATATATATATATATATATATATATATATGGGTTTGTGGTTGAACTACTTCAACTGTTCAAAAGTGTAGAGTACTGGCCTGAGGAGGATGAAGCATACTTGCACACAAATCTATAATATAAAGTTGGTGTGTCTGTTTGTGGGCTCTGATTCAATGACCCTAGATTTGGTCATTCCTGATCCACATTTGGTATGAATATTCAGTGGGTTCCTCATGAAATGATTGGTCAGACCCATTTTTGAAAAGTGTAACTCTTAGTGAGGAAAAACTAGATTGAGTTCCAATACTAAAAAAAAGCATGAAAAAAATATGGTTTGATGATTAAAGTATTGGTCTTTCAAGCTGAAAGTCCCTGGTTTGATTCTCCCAAGACTCCATTCTTTTTCCAAATTTTCCCTCCATCCCCATATATTTTTCTTTCATTTTTCATTCTTCTTTCTTCCTCATTCATTTTCTTTTCCTTTCTACTTTCCTACTTTTCATTTGACTAAAGGTCAAAGTAATGTATTTGTATGATTGTTCTTCTACTACTGCATCAGGGACATAGAAGCATTGTTTCACTATTCTGCACTCCAAGCATGATCCACCAACCATGTTACATTAATGTTTTGCACCTTGATGGTTCTGAGGAACTGTTTACAGCTGGTACAAATGGGTAAAGTGACCTCAGTCACTGAGGCTGCTGGGCTCTGCTAGTTGTGGTAAAGCAAATAGCTTGGTACATGAACCCGGCAACTGAGAGATAGCATGGCCTGCCTTCTGCAAACTAAGCAGGTTAGATGCCTGCAAGGATGGGAAGGTTGTCTAATGGTGTGGGATGGAGGCATCCAGTTACTACAAGGATTGTACCATTAATTGCTGTGTTGACGATTTGGATGTGTACACTTCGATACCAGACAGGTGCACATAACTCTGCTGTTGAGTAAACAGAGGCCAAGGCTCCACATCCCAATCTGATAAGCCACCTCATAAAGGGTACATGTGAAGTTACTTTTCCATGCTGTGACTCTAGGTGTTGGTAGTTTGTAAACAACCTGTCCAGTTTCATACCAAGGAATGTTAGTATCTGAGTGAAGGGCAGGCATTTTCCGTCAAGTGGAACATTGAGTATACAACCTCCTCCCTGTTGTTCAAATGGAAGGCAGCTGACACCGTTTTTGACTAACTGAGCTTCAGCCACCAAGTCTGGAGATATGCTGCTAGTGTCACTAGGTCTTGGCTAAGAGCCCCTTCATGGCCAGTCAGTCTCTAGCAGAATGTATAAATTAAGATTGTCTGCAAAGCATATTTCTGCAAGACTGATGCCGGCAGATCATAGGTGTAGAAATTATATAGAAGGTACCAAGACAGACCCTGTGGTATGCCATTTTTGAGGCATTGTGACCTGCAGTGTGTCCGCTACTGGCAGACCTTCCAACTCACCTGCATCTAGAGGGAGTTACTCTCATTTTTTCATTGTCACCTGCTCACCCTCATAATATTTGAAATCTCCCTTATTTGTCCGCTACTGGCAGACCTTCCAACTCACCTGCATCTAGAGGGAGTCACTCTCATTTTTTCATTGTCACCCGCTCACCCTCATAATATTTGAAATCTCCCTTATTTTTCCACTAGTTCTGATGTTTGTTCTGTTTAACAAGTCCAAGTGCTTGGAGTATCCATGGCAACATTTCGGTCCATTAATTTATTGCACAGAATGAGTCTAATAATATTAAGGACTATGTTTGCACTGCTAAATAGCTCCCGTTCACTTTTCTTTTCCATGCAATAGCCAAATTATTTGTTGCACAATTTGTGCTACCAACCAACTCACTTTTGCTATGGATGTGGATGAAACTGATTCTGCCCTGGAGGAGGCTGGGGCTGAAACTGATTTGGACACATACAAGGAAGGTGAGTTATTGAGGTTGATATAAGCCCAATCAGGGGGGCTTGTTAGAGCTAAAAATTGATGTGTATACTTTATAGTGAAATTGATGTACCTATACTCATTTCCTATCATTCACTTTCTCCTAATAATCGCTTGATACTATGTATTTCTAGTTCTGAGGCAGGAAGATGATTTTCTCTTCTGAGAAAAATAAAGACCTATTTAAAGTCCACTATTAATGAGTAGTGTTTGTTAGATAAATCTGCCATTTCCATACACTGTGGGGATTTATTTTATCTGAAGAGCTTCTGAAATGACATAGGAAGGAGCATCACTTTAGGCGGAGTTGGATGATACATTTGTATGAAGTTTGTCAGGCATTTGTTCAAGAAAACTTTTTCGTATTTATTTCTTTGACAAAATATACTATAATATGGTTGTATGTTCTGAAGTGGTCGGTGTTGACTATTTTAATAATGATATTCTGATGATCTAAATTTTGGGTGCTGGTGCAATGGCTACTATGTGGGGCTGTGGTCATAATTTGTATGAGTGGTTAAAGTTGTAGCCACACCACCCACTTTTAATAATTACCAGAAATGCCCCTGCTTCTTTGTTGCAATCAGGGGCTTTCTGAATTTTCTATTTTTTATATATTTTTCATCATTTTACACCTCCCCTGTTTCTGGGAATCATTCAAAAAAAATAATAAATAATTTTAAAAAATTCCTGGCAGTTATAATAAAAAATAAAATAATTATTATAATAAAATATGATAGAGCATTATTCAAATAATTAAGTTTTATTCAAAACATTAATGTCAATTCTTTGGAATTTGCCTTTTCCTTTAGCCATGGACCTGAAAGCGAATAATACAAACAAGTATAGAAAGAATTACAATGTCATGCAGAAAATGTGCTTCACCATGAAGTCGTACTACATTGTTGTATGACAGATAAAATATTTAGTTTGAAAAAAAAAGAAACCATAAACCATCGCTTAATCTCCCTCATAAATTTTGTTGAAGGTTGGAAAGCCTGTACTGGTAGTAAGGGTGAAGCTGCAGTTTGTGATATGCTACATGATCATTTTGGCCATGTGCCTGTTTAGCAGAAGATGCATGAGATTGCAGGTGATGCTGTGGTGCCATATATTATGATAGACTCCTATGAGATCAACAAACACAACACCAGCCTTCTTCTTCGCCAAAAAGCTCTCCCCGATATCCTGAGTCAACAAAGTGGCTTGATGTACGGTTGATCTCTCATGCTGGAAACCAGCTTGCTCCCTAGGGAGAAGCGGGTGGATGGTGGACTCAACACAGGCATAGATAAGATGCTCGAAGATCTTGAAGGGTACACACAGCAAAGAGGTGGGTCAATGACTCTTTAGATTTCCTGGGGGCTTGTTTGGCTTGAGGATTGCTACAACTAGAGCTCCTCTTCAGATCTTGAGGTTGCGCAGGAAGATAGGAATTCACACAATCAGGACATCATTTCAGAATCAGTATGGAGTATTAACTCTGGGAAGATGGAATCTGCACCAGCGGCTTTCCCAGGCTTCAGGTGTTGGAGGCCAGACATGAGCTTTTCTATGATGAAATCAAGGGAGAGACTCTGAATGTGTAAAAATTGATGATTTCTTGTGACTAGCTACTATTTATCAACTTCTTCATTTAAAGAAATAATTATTTCCATACTCTCATAAAGCTAGACTTAGTTTTTAAAATAATTTTCTCTGAAATATGATGTAAAATAATAGATGTCGAAATGAGAGTGGAATCATTCTTGGATCTTGAATGTTCGAAGCTATTTTTATGATCAGAAAAGGATTCCTTAAACTAGAAAGTATACATTTTAATACCAAGATCAACTTTCCTTGTTAACAGAAGCCACAGAATACTGAATTCATATTTTTGGGTGCGGTTACTTCTATTTTTCTACTGAAATATCAAATTAAATGGTTTATATGATTGTGGTTAGAAAATATTCACATAAAAATGAGATATGGATTGTTTGACATATATAAATGGGTAACTTGACACCAAAAACACCTTCATATGTAATCTGGAAGTAAACTTTTGCATTTTTGGGGGGCTGCCATCTTTAATTTTGCCCAATTTTGGGGTTTGCCAGCATTTTTACAAAGGTCACCCCAGCTCATTTTAGTCAGCACCTTCAAATTATATAGAATTCATTTTCAAACTGTATAAAATTCACCTTCAAGCCTCAGCCCAATTACACTGGTCAGGAGCTCCTACTGTGGATACTGCACTAATCTCCACTGATGCGAAAAAAATTTTAATTTTTTCCATCTTAGCCTCTTATTTTTGGTGGTTTATGCCAGAGTTTGGAAAGATAGCAAACCCATGCATTTTTACACACAGAACAAAGAAAACTAGCTGTGTATCATTGGACCTCAGGTTACAATACTGCTTCCAACTAGCTGAAATATTTCTTAAAATAACTGCTGTGTGTTATACTAATTCAGAATCAGTTAATATCATTAATTAATTCTAGAAACTGATGCCAGTTTATACTAGCTCAGGTACAAAAAAAAAAGGCAGGTCCAGCAAGTATTTATATATATCATAATTTTGAGCTCCATAAAAGTAACTATGGTATATCTTAGCTAGAAATACTTACTCTCATTTAGGCTGCCAATACTTGCACCTACCCATATGTTCTTGGTCCACCTACAGCAGTGTATGATAACCAGGCTGCATGTACATTTCTCCTCAACTCAACCCGTCATACGTTTGGATCTAGGAAAAAGAATGGGCATCCTTTTTATTTCCCTCCTCTCTTATATTCCATTTAAATTTTTGTTGTAGGATCAACCTCAGCTGATAAATCTAGTGATGTTAGCAAATATTTTTTAACAATCATTTAAATACATATATATATATACATATATCTACATATACATACATGATGACATTCATACATACATACATTCATATACACATACATTTATACATATATACACATACATATATAATGTTACATACATACATACATACACATATGCATGTATGTATGTAGGTAGGTAGGTGGGTGGGTGCATGCATGCAAGCACACACATGCATGCATGCATGCACCCACCCGCATGTATGCATGCGCAGGCACACTCACACGCACACATTTATAAGGCTGCCTTGATGTGGGGAGAGGTTTCAAACCAAGAGCGACCATGTAAGTAGTATTGTGGCCCTTATGTTGTTGTTTTTTTTTGGACAAAAATAGAGCAACCAAAATGTTGCATCCCTTTCACTGTCCAGGCTGTAGTTTTACCATATTTACTATTTTGTCAAAGCAATTGCATTCATAAGTAAATTTATTCACTGATATCTGTTCCCGCTGATTTGAGCCCCAGAAGTCAGCGGTTATTACGAAGTGACATAGTGCATGCTTCAGCCTATTAACTTGGCCAAAAGAGGTTTAATGTATGCTTGTGAGAAAAAAAACACACCCACAAATACCCATTGCAGTTATACAGAGTGGAGACTGTACTTTTTCCAAGGTTTGCAAACTTGCACTTGTAAGGCATCCCAGGTGTTTAAGGCTCTTAAGGTTTCTCTCTGGAACTTCTGAACTTCTTTAACTGATAAGTAAGCTGTGTTATTGTAGTCTTAAATCAAGCAAAATTCTGTTAGCTAATGCCAATGCTTGAATTTTTGTTGTTGTTGCTGGTTGTTGTTGCTGGTTGCTGTGGCTTGTTGTTGTTTGCTGTGGCTGGTTGTTGTTTGCTGTAGCTGGTTGTTGTTAGTTGCTGTGACTGGTTGTTGTTAGTTGCTGTGGCTGGTTGTTGTTTGCTGCGGCTGGTTGTTGTTGCTTTATTTTTGTGATAAGACAAAACAGTATATTTAATGGTGTTAAAATTAAATAATATATGCAATACAGTAATGAATGGGCAAGGACCCTCTTCCTTTGGAAGTCCATTGAGGAGTGCGAGGAAGAAGCCAGGAAGAGGCATACGTTTGACTTCCCAGTCCAATATCCTTATCTCTGATAGGAGCTATTTTGAAGAAGAGAAGCAGACTGGGAAGTCACTCATGAAGAATAGACCACTGGATAGAACAGCAACAACAACAGGAATTTCCAAGGCTACAATAAAACGAATCTACCAGACGATGACTGAAGACAAAGAAATACTTACTCCAACTAAATGATACATTAAATCAAAAATTACAATTAACCCTGACTCATTTAACAAAGAAGCTATATGACGGACTGTACACAATTTTCATGTATCTTATATTTAGCTACTTACACCTCATCATCATTTGTCCACTAATTTATGTATCTCACAATTAGTTTTTGCCATTGATTTCATTGTATTCAACAAAAGTTAAAAAAAGAAAAAAGTTTGTTTTTTTTTCCCCTGAAGTTTTTTTTATCATATTCTTTATTTTCTTACACAAGTTTATTTATTCATTGAAATGATAAAGAACACACAAAAGAAGTAATGAATATACAGAAATAAGTACAGAAGTAAAATAATTTTTTTTGCTTGCATTCCATATGGTCAATTAACCCTCGGTGGAATGTTGCGTACTTGCTTATTGGACATACAGCTAACTTTGCCTAGGGATGGTTAACTTCTTCAGTAATAGTACTAAAAGAATGTCTGGAGCATCATGAGTATGTTGGTCTTTGAAATCTAGAAATCCATTGAGTATTGGTCAAGTTATTAATGTTTCCCTGGGGCTCAACTCGGCACAAACAGACTTAGGTTGGTGTCGTTATACTGTTATATTACAAGGATATTCATGTCAAAAATATTGCTTCAATATTAAACAAATTATAAATTTCAGATAACAGTAATTATGTTACATTCCCTATCTGCATATAAAACATAATAATAGTGATATGTGACTGCCTATTCTACATGACAATAGATATATCTATATAGGCCAACATATTAAGTCACTGACAATTGGAATACTCCAAATTGTATTTGAAGGTCAGATTTCAGGGGCAGCTAAGGGTGGGGGCTAGAGGGGCTTGAGTACCCTCACTTTAAAGTAGGGGGGCAGAGCCCCCCAAATCTTTTAACAATGATGTCAACTTATGAACGAGGTTGCTGTAGCTCAACCCTCTCTTTCTGTTATCTTTCCCTTTTCGACAGAGAGAGTGACAAGTTTTAAATACAGTATTGTGTTTCTACATATATATGCAGGTATCTGCTAAAATATCTGTATGTGTAGATGCACTTTACACCACCACCACATGTGAACCACTAACCATATTTATCAAGAATAATCTTGCATTCTGCCAGCTCCTCTAAAATCAGAAGCAGCTGGAAGTTAATTTTGACAAAATGGCTAAGAGAATGAGACTGGCAAGCTTACTTGATGCTTGGTCATCAGGAAAGAGACAGAGTGTCTGAGTTGAGCCTGAGATAATCCTTGACATTCAAGATCAGCCTGAAGTTGACCATGTAAATGAGTAAGTCAATAAAGATAAAGAAGATATTTAACCTGACATTAGCGATTCCACTTTCACAATAGCTGAAATTCCATGTTCTACTGTAAACAAAGCAATTGGTAGCTGTAATAGTTTTAATGAAGGCCAGTCCATATGCTATACAGACCAATATGAACCATTTCAGAATTAAATAAAGAAATACTTTTAGGTCTCTCAAAAAATGGTCAAAATTTTATGGCTAGTTGGTATACTACTTTATACACACAAGCAACTGTGATCTCACTGAATTTGCCAGAAAATTTGTGCAGTGTCAGATGAACGCATGAAGCATTTTAATGCATTTAAATAGCTCTGTTTTTTCCTCGAACTTGATTTATTAATTCTCATAATTTTCAATTTCCCCACTAATATTCTTGGTAGTGCTAAAATTTCCCCATCCCCTCTTCATTTAAAAAAAAAAAAAAAAAAAAAAAAAAAAAAAAAAAAAAAATTTACATTGCTTGTATATGGGGAATAAATCTTGCCATACCCTTGCCCACTTATATTAGGTAAATTGAGCACCCCCCCACCCCCAATATTTTGATGCTTGAGACACCACTGGATTTAACGTAACCCTATAAAGTATGGAAGAGAAAAACAAACAAACACAACAGTATCATAATTAAATCAATATAATAATGAAATCTTATGTGAGTGGTCTAACAAATATCATAATGCATGCAACACCTTGCCTTACTTCTTTCTAAACCCCCCCCCCCCCCCAACCTAGGTCTCTCTAGGCCAAATCTCAACCTGAGTGTGTATCAATGCATGTTGTAGTAGCCTCACAATGGATCTAAGTCCACCCGCTTGTATAGCAGTAATCAAAAGATTGAAATAAGCTCTTTTTTTTTAATGACAACTTGACAGCAACAGACATGCAGCAGCAATAACTCAATTCTACTCAACTCAACAATGATAATTCAACAAAGGTATTCATAAAAACATGAATAATAGAACTAGTTTATCATGAAACCACACTTATGAATAACATTAACATTAAATGAAAAATAAGGATAATCAACACTCACCACATATGTTACTGTCTGTTGGACACCAGTGAAATAATTATTGCAAGTCAAACTGCAATGGGGTGCTGGTGTGATGTCAAAACCGCAATTTCAAAGTTTGATACTTTATATATATATATATATACACATACATGCCAGTGTATGTCGGTAAGGCAGGCAGGAAGGCAGGCAGGCAGGCAGGCAGGCAGGCAGGCAGGCAGGCAGGCAGGCAGGCAGGCAGGCAGGCAGGCAGGCTGGCAGGCAGGCAGGCAGGCAGGCAGGCAGGCAGGCAGGCAGGCAGGCAGGCAGGCAGGCAGGCAGCAGGAAGCAGGCAGGCAGGCAGGCAGACAGGCAGGCACATACACACACACATACACATATCTATTATATTTCCAGGGATATAATAACCAGTTTTGGTGAAACTGTGAATTAGTAACTTGGAATCTAAAACCATTCAAATTATAAATCCAATAATAAATAATAAAAAATATTTATTGTGCACAAACTATAATATTAGTTTGTATATATTTGATATTTTTTCTTGTTTAACTTCAGTGTCATCTTTGTATGAAGATATTTATCTCTCCTACAGATAATCATTAAATTGGTGCTCTTCTATATCAGTTAACATGTGTTCAGAAGTCTTACCTCGTATTCTTATGCTGACATTTCTCCTTTGTCCCTCTGCAATGTTCCATAGAAATATTTGAAATGCCTTTGCATCAACTATACTTGGAAATAGATTTTTTGAATACAAACGGAAAACTTGCAGTTCAGTCAGAGAAGCAAACATAGCCGAAATGCAATGTAATTTAGCATCGAAAATTTTTAAAGCCAGAACTTTCAGGCCCTGACATTTCACCAGACATTGGCACATGGCCAATGTATTAGCCAATTCATCTGGCATAGCAAAATCATCACAACTCAGGTAAAATTTTTCTATACTCCTGTAAAGAACAGGATTTAGGGGGAAAATGAGTTTATGTCCCACAATCTTGTCAATGTAGAGATGGGTCAACTGAGTGAAGGAAGTCAAAATAGTGTGAATACCAGAGAGTACATCTATACCAGGAATAGATTTGAAGCGAAAATAATTTAATGATGTCATAGATGTAAAGAAGACAAAGTTCTTCTCTGAAAATTTCAAAGGAATATCTAAACTTCTATAGTAAACATTATCTCTGTTATATAGAACAGTAAGGGCTCTCAGTGCTGGTAGAATCACAGGTTCTGATGACATGGGGATGAAATAGATACCTACCATCAAAACTCTGAGTTTTTTCATTTCACCAATCACTTGCCATAGTTTCTTTAGGTTAACAGGCAGGGAAGGATTTTCAGTGTCAATGTTGAGACTCTGGAGATCAGAACAACGCAAAGCAAAACTTTCCAGACCTCTCAAATTAATCAGACAATTATCACTGTATCGAATGTCTAGATGAAGCAGTTTGGGGCACAGAGGTGCTATATCTTCTAGATCAAGTCCAGTCATGTATTCTTCATACAGAATTTGCAAGGAGGTAATTCGATCAATTGATGGTCTCAAAGGAGATGTTTTAAAGCCACGTGTATTAGGAAGAGATACAATACTGGAATAAACATTGTATGGCCATCCATCGTTAACCAGAAGCAAATCACGTAATCCACAAGGATTATAAAAGTAGTGAATATTGGCCACCATATCTGGAGGAGAGAAGTGAAACTGGGCAACTGGTACAAGAGATAGTGAAGCATATTTCAGTAATGGCTGATTGAAGGTAAGGCATGCAGCTTGCCTAACTGGAGTTCTGTGTTGGCGTTCCTTTAATATACTTTTCACTTGCATTAAATTGTTAAAATTCAAGTATTGTTCTCGACATATTATTCTTGGCAGCATCACATTCAAATATGGTGGAAAGTAACCACTGTTCACCCAATTTTTAAATTTGTAGTGATTGCTGGAAATATTCATAACATTCAAATACCGGGTGCTAGGATTATATAGTGGATATATTAGTTTTTGATTCGATAGGGAGTCATAATACATGTGAAGCACAGCCAATGGGGGCAATACTAAGTTTCTATAAGTTCCAAGTGACATGTAAGCATTAGTGGTAGAAAGTTTCAAAAGACTTCTACACCAAAATATCTCAGGAATTAAAATGGCTATATCAGTTCTTCTCCTATAAGTAATAGACAATGTTTTGATGAAGCCACTGTAATGATTTAGAATATATTTTATATTCCTTAAGTTGGTGAAATTTTCATTGTAAGTGAATGTTAAATCCGTCCAATGGATGGGGTTGTTTACAAATTCAGCTAATGCATAACAGGTTTTTGCCAACTGGAGCTTAGATTCCAGGTCCAGTTTCTTAAATATTTCTGTAAGCATCTCATGTGGTAGATCTAATAGATTATACATCCTCTTCTTCCTCTCCTGATGGTAAAATGAGTTGGTTTGTCAAATTTTCCTTATTCAATTAGAGTAAATACTACTTTTTTCATAACTAAAAAATAATACCTTTATAAAAACACTTAGCTATGAGATTAAATGCTTCTGGACGCCATAAGACAAAATATAGTGGAGCATATTAGGACTTTAGATGAAAGAGAGGAAAGGATTGCAAACGCCTGGATTGTACTGCTCCATTAAGTCATTAGCCACTCCTTTGAAACAATTTTCAGGGCACATGACTACTGTTGATTTGTTGGAAAAAGGTGTTAAGATTAAATTTAATTGGAAAATTGGAAAAGCTTTCTCCTCCCTGCCCAAGCACCCCACTACAACAATTTTTCTTCACCTATTACCAAATTTTCAAAGAAATTTGAATTATTTTTTTAACCAAAATTGTTTGCCTGAGTAAAACTTTTAAGTGAGTGTTCCCTGAAATAAGTTATTCTATCTACCACCAATAAGTTAAATGATATTGCTACTCATTAGTTCAATTTACCATTCCCAATTATTTACAGACCCTATTACAGACCATTTTTGAATTTCACCCATGGCAGCTAAGTTTATTTAAATTACTTCAATTATATTTACTATTTCGTAGTGGATTGTAAAGCCTGTAGATTTGATGGTGTTCACCCTTCGGCTAATAAACCAAATATGTAAAAATGGTGTGTTGCAAATGCAATAGAGCTGGCTTGTGTAAGGGCTGTGCCTGTGTAAAGGTGGGAAGATCTTGTTCAAATTGCCTTCCTAATAAGCTTGGTTTTTGTGAAAATACCCTAAATCTCACCTCTACCACACCAACCAATACCACCTCAACTACAACTTCTTCAACTTCATTCTCAACCAATGCCATTAATACTACACCAGCCATAATTTTAAATCTACCATCTGCAAACACTGCTGCTACCAATTCATTCCCAATTGATGCACCAAACCAATGTAATCAGCAATTACCATCACCATAGTCACCAATAACTCTAAAGCCATTAAATGTAACCTCTACCAGATCAACAGCCACTTAATTTCAGCTGGGGTGAGAATTCAGGTGAAGAAATATATGAGGTAATTAATTTCAGTTACCAAGAAGTAATCCATTGGAAACTAAATTTTTTCTTGATCCCTCTTGGCTCTTCTGGAATATCATTTGTAAAAGAAATTGCTCAACTTTTCCAATTATTAGCTGACCAATCTAGCTTGGAAAGAGTTAGTATGAAGGCTGTAACCCTAATTCAGATCCTTCTGCTTCAGAAACCAAGCAAAAGAAGCAAAATAAAGGATTACATCTGTCACCTGAAATGTCGACTTGATCTGTGGTCCAATGGTCATATACAGCAGCTTTTAGATGAGGGTCAGTGCATAAAAGCAAGAATGTTAACTCGTTCTCTTCCAGTAAAGAAAGGTGTTGATGGACATGTCTTCAGATCAAAGATGTCAAAAGGGAAGATTCTGAGTGCACTGAGCTACATATCTCATGAACAATCAGGTGGTGTTCTAAATCTGGATGATATTATTACAGAATCACAAGGTTTGACCACTCATGATGTTCTCAGAGACAAACATCCTATTGGAAAACCAGCATGTCCAGAGGCCCTACTATCTGATATTCCTGAAATTGTAAACCCAATTATATATAGTAACCTTGATGCAGAATGCATACTCAAGTCAGCCCTGCATACCCAGGGTGCTGCAGGTCTCTCTAGCCTTGATGCATATGCTTGGAGGAGATTGTGTTATTCATTTAAATCTGCTTCTCATGACCTGTGTCATGCCCTTGCAGCAATGGGCCAAAGAAGTTGCACCTCTACCATCCATCCAGATGATCTCAGTGCCTTTGTTGCCTGCTGTTTGATCCCACTGAACAAATGTCTTGGTGTGAGACCCATTGGAATAAGTAAACTTCTAAGAAAATAATCACTAAGGCAGTCTTGAGTCTCTTCCGTCTTGACATACAAGATGCTGCTGGTCCTCTCCAGGTATGCGCTGGCCAAGAAGGAGAATGTGAGGCAGCAGTCCATGCTATGTGCTAATTTTTACAGGACCAGATGTAAAAGGTGCCATGGTGGTTGATGCCTCCAATACCATCACTACCATCAACAAACAAGCAGAATTGCTTAACACAAAGGCAATTTGTCCACCCCTTCATCAGATTATAATGAGCACATACCAGACTCCAATTAGATGCGTCATCTGTGGAGATGGGGAAATCACCTCCTCAGAGGGTACTGCATAAGGTAATCCAGTAGCCATGGCTATGTATGCCCTAGCTGTAAAACCATTGATTGGGAAACTGAAATTGGATTCTCCAAATGTGAAGCAAATCTGGTATGCAGATGATGCTTCTGGTGCTGGCACTTGCGAAGATCTGAGAACATTCTGAAACACTCTGCAAGCTCATGGTGATATATAGGGATACCACCCAAATGCCAGCAAAACACATCTTGTGATAAAACCAGAACATGCTGAGAAGGCTAGGGAGTTATTTGCTGGTACAGGTATCAACATCACCACAGAGGGAAAGTGACACCTTGGAGCTGCTGTTGGTTCCAGATCATTTATTGAAGAATACATCACAGCCAAAGTGTTGAAGTGGTCAGATGAGATCAAACAGCTGGCTGATATGGCCAGAACTCAACCTCATGCAGCCTACTGTGCCTATACTCACAGTCTATCCAGTCGCTGGACCTTTCTGTCATAACCATTCCAGGCATTGCTGACCTGCTACAACCACTGGAGGAAGGCATTCAATAACATTCGATCCCAATCCTTACTGGTCATCCATCCTGCTCAAGTATGGAGAGTGATCTATTGGCCCTCCCAGTCTGCATGGGTGGTATGGGATTGGTTAACCCAGTATCTTCATCTCAGCATTTATTCAATGCATCTTTGAATTAACATCACCTCTGGTTTCCACCATTGCAAGCCAAGACCAGAATCGAAGAGTTGATATATGGAGATCAAGGTACCAATAAACAGTCAAACCAGAAACATTGGCTGCAAAAATCCAGGAATGTTTGTGACCAACTCTCCCCACAGCTGAAACGTTATGTTGATCTTGCCAAGGAAAAAGGTGCCTCTTCATGGCTCTCCATAGCTCTCCATATTTCTTCTGGATGATCATGGTTTTTCCCTTCACAAGGGTGCATTTGGTGATGCAATATGCCTGCATTATGGCTGGAAATTGCCAAATACTCCTACCAAGTGTAACTGTGGCTCTCCCTTTTCTACTGATCATGCCATAATTTGTCCAATGGGTGGATTCTCTACAATACGACACAACGAATTGCATGATATTACAGCTTCATTGCTTTCTGAAGTTTGCCACAACATAGCCACTGAACCCCGACTTTAACCTCTCAGTGGTGAATCATTTATCTATTGAACTGTGATCACTATTGATGATGCTCGTCTTGATGCATCAAGCAACAGTTCAAGAACTATCCCAGCATCATATAGAAAACATGAAAATGTTAAGAAATGGGCATATGGCCAACGTATATGGGATGTTGAACATGGGGTTTTTACTCCTCTAGTGTATTCCACCACTGGGGGAATGGGTCATGAAGCCACCACATTCTATAAAAGGTTTGCAGATCTGCCCACATCCAAGCGACAGAAGTCTTATTCCATTATTATCAGTTGGCTGAGATGCAAAATATCCTTTGCTGCCATCAGGGTATCCATCATGTGCATCCCTGGCACAAAATTATCAAAGAATTAGCCCTTAAGTGATGCAGATTCAGATATCACCTTAGCAACAACAGGAGGCATCCCAAGAGATTAACATTATTCCTCCTTGACATTATTTCTCCCTCTCTTTCCTTATTTATTATTGTTGTTCATTTTTGGTGTATTTATCTTTATTATTACCAGTAGAAAGGAAAAAAAAAGCCATACCAACACTCACGCTAAATCTGCCATCTGGGAAATTGGTGCCTACATTTAGATAGGGAATACACCTACAATAATCATCGTCATCTGGTCCTACAGTGTAATAGTGTACTACCGCTGGAGTCAATTCAAAAAAAATTTTTTTTTAAATTTCTTTTCTGTTATTCTTTTTTGTGATTAGAGTGTTTTATTCTATTTTTGGAGTTGAACTATTTCTAATAGGTTACAACCTTGGAGTCAATTTTAAAATTTTTTTGGAGTTGAGATATTTCCTCCTTGAAAAATGGTTTTCTGGGCTGTTATTGGCTGTTGCAAGTGATGGGACAAAGGTAACAGATTCTTCACGCTGCCTGTTATTATTAATGGCTCCCTGATAAATCCATGAGTTGAATGAATAAAGGAGATTAGGGTGGTTAGCAAAGATTATTAAAAAGGATGTGTGTCAGGGAAATATCATAATATAAGAGTAACTATGTGGAGACCACTTTTTGTCTGGCATGCATTTTGATCTATACCATGATACTCATCCAGATAGGCAAAATTTCAAAGGCTTAGCTATGGGAGTGAGACTTTAGCAGGTTCAACCAACTGTGAGAGATTTGATAGAACAAATTAAGCAGATATCTAGAAAGAGAATCTGCTCACCTGATATATTAGATAGACATAAAGGTGCAAAAGAACTGGTGGTGCTTCATTACAGACTTACTTGAGTAGTGCTGATATTACCAGGATGGAATAGAATATAAAACTAAACGTAAGCAGTTACATATCAAAAACTTACAGTTGCATGTAAGTAAATTCAAATTGGATGAAGCTGCCTTTGAAACAATGATGAAAAAAAAAGTTGCTACACTTTACTCTTCTCAGCAAGTGGCAGTTGCTGCATGCATTATATGCTTTTGTGAAATCTCATTTAGGAGAACAATGTTCCTCCCTCTAACAGCTTTCCAACAAATATTAATCACTTTAGTGAGATTACATCTATATCTGTCCAGTCAAGACACTACATATAGATTGAAGGTGAATAGTTCAACTATAAGTATAGACTTTAACCATGTTCTCGAAATTCTTTGTTATTTGGCAGCATTTGATTATATGGTCAGTACTAGACAAAAAAAAATGTTCTTAAGTAAAATAAAAAAACATTTACAGAGGTGAATTATGATCATAGTGTTTCAAATTTTTTATTGAACGCCCTACACACTTTCTTGAAAGAGCCCATATGTATTCATCATACAAGCACCATAATATTATCAAACATTTAATTGAAATCACACCTCAAGGTAATGACTGCAAGCTACATATCTGAGGGATGAGGATGAAGAACAAGTGATTAATATATTAAATTACTTAAAATTTGACCCCATAAGATACTGTCCTAACTGACCATGATTTTTACATTAGTGACTCGGTGTACTCCTATCAACTGGACTCCTACTGTCTCGCAAGCCTCATAATTCCTGCCTTTACTAAATGCAAGGATCAACTCAACGGCATTAACATGGAAGAGAACAAAACTATAGCTAATGAATGTATTCATGTAGAGTATGTCAATGGTAATATTCAGCAGAAACAGTCTCTTCTCAGCTCTACATTAACAATGAATGTGTAAGATCAACTGAAACAGAAGCTGTGACAACATTAGATAAGATGGTGTGTTATGTATGTGTCCTATCTTATCAATGTGTTACTGTCATCCCGTAATATTGATTACACAGTCGTGTTCATTGTGATATAATTGACATCAACTCATTTTAAATATCTACCATAAATAGTTGTATATTTATGCAAATGCACTAGCTGTTGTTTTCCACAATATAGCCCTTCTTTTGTTGCTTTCTTGAAAATGGTGGGAGTTTTCTGCCATCTGGACAATACCAACATTTATTTTTCATGGGCATCCAGTTTCAAGCAAGACAAGGTGAAACCACTGAAATTTACATGTCCTTCTGAAGGACCTTGGCTGCAGCAGTAGAAGTGTGTTTACAAAATATTGTGGTATCCCAAAGATGTAGACATGCACTAAGGGAAGAGATTCCTCTTATGAGCATCAAATTTATGAATGGATTTTTCTTTATAAATGATCACTGCCTAACAGTAGTGGGGAGTGAGAAAAAAATTGCTCTCACAAAAACATCCTTTAGTACAGAAAGTTTGTGATTACTGACAGCCTAAAAATATATTGGACCTGTATCACAAGTATCTGACTACAGTGCTGCATTGTCTCTTCTTTCCAAAGACACTAACCTTCTTTGTAAAGGTTTATGGACAAGAGCAGTGCATTGCTGATTCCATTTTATCAAGGCTTCTGCAGTATGGTTGTTTACATGATTAAACATGGCACTGATATTACATCACAGTGATGATTTGTAGCTTCTAAAACAGACATGACAATGCACACTGAAATGTATTCATCATAAAAAAGAATTAATATTTTCCCTCAGCAATTATATTTTCATCTTAGAACATGTGGTACTAAGAAGTCATAAAGAAACAGGTACATCATTATATTTGTATATGCCATTCATGAAGTAATGAAAGAAACAAAATACTTATGATCACCACAGAAGGCAAAGATATTGCTGTAGTAGAAAATATTTATTCTGCAGTGTGGACAGCGACCTCTATCATGAATGAATGCATGGGGATATTAGTAAAGAAAATATCCCTTTCTACACAAATAATAGACCAAGAATTGGATAATATTTCTAAAAAGAAAAACCTGCACCATCATAAGCAGTGTCTTGGACTGGAAACATAAGAAAATCAATATGTGAAACTAAGTAAACTGGAGACATTCACAATTGCTGAGGAAATACTGTTGTGGAAGTCATCTTGTATTAATAGAGCTAGTGGTATTCATGTATATGTGTATGATAACCTACCAATTGGCTGTAAGGATCCCAGTTGATAATTGGCATATGTGATATTCAGGTAAGTGAAAGTAACCTCCCTATGTCTACTTTCTCCAAACCCCACTGTTCAAGTGTAGCAACTGAAAGAAGCACAAAAAAGCCACTTCCACATCCACCATTTGTTTTCATCAAAGGGAATACATAGCCTTTCACACACTACCACATCAAAGAGCCCTTAATGGACTCTAACATGGCCCACCAAGTTGACCAGTTAGAAACCTATCAGCAATTTAAAGAAAAAATTGAGAACTCTGAAGTTGTGTTCCATGAAATAATATTGCTGCAAGGGACCACTGCTTCTTGACAGCTGCTGAAGGTACAGAATTCAGTGCTCCCAATAATCTCCTTCCCCCTCCCCCTCCCCCCCCAACCTCCACTCACCACTATTCCTATAAAACAAATTTAATTTCCTGCACAACCAAAAAATGACTATCAAGAATTTCACAGAAGGACCAGTGTAGAAAGAAAGAAAATTAGTGTGCCAAAAATAGCTTATTGCTAAAGTAACGACAGATATACAAGATTACAAACCAATCTTATTAGTATATGGTAACAACCTCCCAATATCACTGTCTGGCACAATCCAACTACAAATTTTAAAGCTGGTGCATACACAACATAATGAGGGGATATATTTGTCAAGCATACATGAAGCCAATTGACTTATCAAAAAAAAAAAAAAAAAAAAAAAAAAAAAGGTCAACCAAGAAAACCAAAAAATTAACTTATAATATCCTTAAGTAAAACATGACTTCCAGTAAGACATATCTTTCAGTAAAACACAACAAATTGTAAGATATGCCACCTTGAATGCATGCATTCCATCAATACTTGATATCCCATATGAGATTTCCTACAACAAAGCATGACCTCCCTCAAGACTAATGCTATCATAGCATTAGTCTTCATGTTTTCCTGAAAGACATGTAATCCAGAAAAACATGTCTTCCAATAAGAGATGTTCTTCTTTTTTTTAAAGACAATTTTGTGACCACAGCAATGCTGTAGAAGACAGCAATTTCATGCTAGTTTATCCAATAAATGCAATCACTGTCCAGCAGAAGAATTAACTTGAACTCTTCCAACACCCTTTTCAATAATATCTACTCTAATGTTTGATGGACAAAGTTTCTTGATTATTTCTGGAGAAGCTGCAAATGGGCCTCTGGTATTTATTATTTTATCTATACACTAAAGCATGAATAGTCTGTTTGTCTGTCCATGTATCCTCAATTCACACTTGAACTTAGACAACAACCCATATATTTTTTGAATAAGTGTTACCAGAGGAACATCTTAAGTATGATTATATGGTCATACCCCTTTCCTAACTTAAAACAATTTGTACTTTTGCCAGAGAAAAGAATGGAGCTACAGGCCTAAAACATAGTATGTAGGGAAACCTTGATGGTGAATAACATGTGGTGGGTCCCACCTGGCTACATCTTTTCTTCTTTGTGTGCCAGGCTAAAAATGTTAAGAATATTTCTTCTAAAAAATTCTTTGACCTAATCACATGTTCACTTTTATTTTAAATGTCTATGACATGCTTTAAAAAAAGACACTTTTGTGACTACAGCCCATAAAATTTGGGCCAAAAAAATGCCCATAAGACGGGATTTTATTTTGCTACTATATATATATATATATATATATATATAATAATGGAATTGGGGGATAGTATTAATATATATTTATTTGAAAGGAAAAAGGAAATGAAAAAAGTAGGGGCATGAAATGGGAAAAATGTAGGAGACTAAAGCCCATTCCTGGATGCAAAAGTTGGACTATAAGCTTGGGAGATCTATGCCTTAATCAATTATCCAACTTTTTTTAGGCTTTTGTTGTAAATGGCAACAATTGAATTCCATTTTTGTTTTCTCAGAGCATTTCCAGTGTGGTCCGCCACCCTAACCCTTGTTACCTGATGATGGAGAAATTACTTGGGACATCTGAGAATCATCATGGGATATCCACAGATGCCACAGTCACCAATAGACCTCTTTGGTGAAGTATCCACAGATGGTACACTCACCCCAGACTCCTTTGTTGGAGTATATGCAGATGGCCGATTTACTTGGACATCTGCAGAACATCCAGAGATGTCTATAAGTCACATCCAGACACCTCTATCAGAGTATCTGTGAATGATAGATTTACTTGGAACATCCGTGGATCATCCCGAATGTTCACAAGTCATTACCAGACCCATTTTTGGATTATCCATGGAGAAAGGAGTTACTTACGACATCTGCAGCTCATCTCAGGATGTTCACAGATGCCCCAGTCACTCAAGATACCTATGTTGTTATATTCATGGATGGCAGTGTTACTGGGAACATCAGCGGAATTTTCCGGGATATCCACCAGGCACCCACAAACCTCTTTGTCAGACTATCCACAGATAGCAAAGTTGCTTCAGACCCCCTGTCAGAGATGTTATCTCAATATTTTAACCTGTACCAAAGCAAATTGCCCAGGCATGTAATAATTGAGTGACAAAAGATCAGAATTTAATTCTTCTTTGGCTAGAAAGCACATTACTAAGCATGTGTATGTGTCTCTGTGTGAGTGTGTGCATATGCATGTATGTGTTATATTGCATTGAAACTTGGGTGCTAGTGTGAATTGATGCCACACTTCCAATAACTGCTCGTGACTATCAAATCCTATGATATAGGTGATACAGTGGCAGTGATCTGTCTGAATTTGATATTGGCTAAGTATCTTGAAGTTAAAATTTTGGTGACTAGCTAATATCATTAGCTTTCTTTAAAGGAATAATTACTTCTAGAAGTACTCTCAGAAAACTAAATTTAAAATTTTAAATAACCTTCTCTGAAATGTAGTGGTAAACAACATGTGGTCAAATTGTCAATGGTATCCTTCTTGGATCTTGAATGCCTCAAAGCTATTTTTATTCTCAGAAATGGATTTCCTGACCTAGAAAACGAACATTTTGGAATCAAGATCAGCTCTGCTTACTAACCAGTAGCCACGGAATAATTATTTTTATATTTTAGGTGTGGTTTCTTTTGTTTTTCTATTAAAATATCATATTAGGTGGTTAAACAATATTTAGATACAAATTTGAAATATCAATTGTTTGACCACATAAGTGTGCAGTTTGACAGAAAAACCTTCATATGTACTCTAGAAGTAAAATTCTGTGTTTTTACGGCTGCCTTCTTGGATTGTGCCCAGTTACAGTGTTTGTCTGCATTATTGCGAGGGTCACCCAAGCTCATTTTAATCAGCATCTTCAAATCATGTAGAATTCGTATTCAAACTTTGGTTCAATGAGAACAGTCAAATAATTCCTATTGTGGGACAATACTAATCTCCACTGATGTGACAAAAGTTAGACCTACTTAGCCTCTTATTATTGGTGGCTTATGCCAGAGTTTAGAAGGATGGTGAACCCATTTCACACTCAGAACAAAGAAAATTTACTGTGTTTTATTGGACCAGAGGTTACAATACTACTTTCAATTAGCTGAAGCAGTTCTTTAAAAATTGCTCTGTGTTACGCTCATTCAGAATTGGAAGATATCAGGAATTAATTCTTGAAACTGATGCCAGTGTCATACTCACTCAGGGACATAATTGTCAAGTTCATCAAATGGTATGTGCATCTCATACTTAGGAATCCCATGAAAGTAACTTTGGTGTATATGAGCTAGAGACATTTGCTCTTATTTAGGCTGTCAAATACTTGCACCTACCCATATATTCTTGGTCCACCTACTGCAGTGAATAACAACTAGACTTCATATCATTTCCTCCTCAACTTGACCAGTCCAACACAGGGGTGGATCCAGGAAAATAGAATGGGCTCCTCTTTATTTCTACCTACCTTTCCCATCCCACATATGCTTATCTTGTAAGAACCACTTGATACTGACTGATTCTGACAAATCTTGTTATTATGATAAAGTGGTGCAGATGTCAAGATTTCTTCTTTTTTTCTTCTTTATTTCCAGAATAGTAAAATGATTAAAAGCACAAACATCCACCGACACCCACATGTGCATGCATAGGATAAAAAATATGAACTTATAGTTGATTAATTTATGTGCACAAGAAGTTTTACTTCATATTTTTTATCCTATTCTATTTTTTAATTCCTCTAACAGAGTGATAGATCTAGCAGGAGAAAAAGTGTGTCATGCATGTGTGCATGCATGCACATGTGTGTGTCGGTGGATGTTTGTGCTTTTAATCATTTTACTATTCTGGAAATATAGTCTCAGTCAATATTGATTACTATATATAGTTATATATTATTTTTATTGTCTATATTTTGTAATTTTTTTTGTCATTAAATTCATAATATTCTCAATCATATATTATGCATGTATCAGCTTTTGTGAAGCTGTGACTTATGCAACTTAGGTTCTCAAGCCATTCAAGTGATGAATTAAATTATAATATTTTTTTAATAAAAATGTGTATATCCAATAATTCATTTGTGTTTATTCATTGTTGTTTCTCTATACCACTTTAGAGTCAATCTTGTATCAATAGTTTATAAGAAGATATTTATATCTTTTTTTAAACTACAGATTATCATTAAATTGGCACTCTTCTATAGCAGTTAACATACTTTTAGTAGTTCTACCTTTTATTCTTATGTCAACATCTCTCTCATTTCCCTCTGCAATGCTCTTTAGAAGTTCTTGAAATGCTTTTGCTTGTCTTTTTCTTGGAAATAGATTTTTTGAATACAAACGGAAAACTTGCAGTTCAGTCAGAGAAGCAAACATAGCCGAAATGCAATGCATTTTAGCATAGAAAATTTTTAAAGCCAAAACTTTCAGGCCCTGACATTTCACCAGACATTGGCACATAGCTAATGTATTAGCCAATTCATCAGGCATAACAAAATCATCACAACTTAAGTATATTTTTTCTATATTCCTGTATAGAACAGGATTTAGGGGGGAAATGAGTTTATGTCCCACGATCTTGTCAATGTAGAGATGGGTCAACTGAGTGAAGGAAGTCAAAATAGTGTGAATACCAGAGAGTACAGCTATACCAGGAATAGATTTGAAGCGAAAATAATTCAATGATGTCATAGATGTAAAGAAGACAAAGTTCTTCTCTGAAAATTTCAAAGGAATATCTAAACTTCTATAGTAAACATTATCTCTGTTATATAGAACAGTAAGGGCGATGTGTTAAAGCCACGTGTGTTAGGAAGAGATACAATACTGGAATAAACATTGTATGGCCATCCATCGTTAACCAGAAGCAAATCACGTATTCCACAAGGATTATAAAAGTAGTGAATAGTGGGCACCATGTCTGGAGGAGAGAAGTAAAACTGGGCAACTGGTATAAGAGGTAGTGAAATATATTTCAGTAATGGCTGATAGAAGGTAAGGCATGCGGTATGCCCAACTGGAGTTCTGGGTGGTATCTCCTTAATATAGTTTCCAATTTCATTGAATTGTCAACATCCAAGTACTGTTCTCGAGATAGTATTCTCGGCAGCATCACTCTCAAATTTGGTGGAAAGTAACCCAATTTCTAAATTTGAATTTCTCCCTGTGGATAGTCATAACCTTCAAAGTACTATTGCTAATATTCATTAGTGGATATTCAATTTTAGATTTGTCCATGTCGTTACTGTAAATGTGAAGCTCTGCCAATGGGAGTAATATAAAGTCCTCATAACTTCCAAATGTAGTGTAGACATTAGTGAGAGAAAGTCTCAGAAGACTTCTATACCAAAATATTTCTGGAATTAAAATATCTATATTAGTTTGTCTCCTACAAGTAATAGACAATGTTCTGAAATGAAATAAAATCAATTTAACATTCCTAAAGTTGGTGAAGTTTCCATTGTAAGTCAATCTTAAATTCATCCAATGGATTGGATTGGATACAAATTGAGCTAATGCATGACAACTTCTTCCCAACTGGAGCTTAGATTCCAGGTCCAGCTTTTTAAATATTTCTTCAAGCATCTCAGGTGGTAGATTTAATAGATGAGACATTCTCTCTCCTACTCCTGATGGTAAAATGAGTTGGTTTGCCAAACTTTCGTATTTAATTAAATACTACTTCTTTCATAATTATATTGAAATAATAGCTTTATAAAACGGTTAGCTATAAGATTAAATGCTTATGGACGCTGGAGGACACAGTGTAGTGAATCATATTAAGAGTGTAGATTAATGAGCCAGAAAGAGATTGCAAACGCCTAGGTTGTGCCGCTCACTTCAGCTATTAACCCCTCAACTCTCACGCTTTATCGGTGCCATCAGCGTAATTGGAAATGGTGAACACTTTTAGGAAATGGGAATACACCCCTTAAAATGGTCATGGTCATTTCGTCCTTGCCATGATGATGTTCAACTGCTGGAGTTAATTTTTTCCCCTTTATCCTGTAGTTAAGATTTTTTTTTTCTTTGAAAAGGTTTTTTTTGGTGCAGTTATTGGCTGTAGCAACCCCAGTGAGGGGGACAAAGGTAAGAGATTCTTCAGGCTGCCTGCTATTATTACTATCTCCCTGATAAATCCAGTGAGTTGAATGAGAAAAGGCTATTCAGATTCAGAGTAGTTAAAATAAAAAAAAAAGATTAATAGAAAGGAAATGTTGCCAGGAAAATATCTGAATTTAAGAATAGCTATGTGGAGACTACTTCTTATCTGTACCATGATACTCTTCCAGATAGGCACCATTTTGAAGGCTTGGCAATGGGAGAGAGAAAGGTTGAACATGCTATAAAATATTTGATAGAGCAGAGTCAGGCAGATATGTATAAGGGGGGTTTGTCACATGATGTCTCAAATGGAGAAAATGATGCAAAAGAATGAGAACAAGTAGTACTAACTTCAGTGCTAACTCATTTGAGTTTTGCTGATATTACCAAGATGAAAGATGAAAGAAAACAGATGGAAGAAAAAAAAAACAATTACAGATCAAAAACTTAGGGTTGCAAATAAGTGAGTTTAATTTGGATGAAGCTGTTATATTTCATATGGTCTTAGCAAGTGGCAGCTGATGCATGCATTTTATACTTTTGTGTAACCTCATTTGGGAGCACAATGTTCTTCTCCCTAACAGCTTTCCAACAATTATTAACCACTTCAATAAGATTGCATCTAAAATCATCTGGTCAAGACATTGCATGTAGATTTAGGTTGAATAGTTCAACTATAAGTATAACCTTTTCCCATGTTTTTGGAATCTTTAAGTTAAATTGCAGCCTTTAATAATATGGTCAGTTCTAGATAGTTTCATAAAAACGGAGACTATTCCTATGGTTTAAAAAAAAAAATAAAAATAAAAAAAATAAAAAAACATTTTCATAGGTGTATCGTAATCAAGACTGTTTTGATATATTTAAAGCCTACTCATTTTCTTGAAAGAGCCCAAAGTTATTCATCTACAAGCACCACAATACTATCAAACATTTAATTAGTATCACACCTCAAGATACCTATTCTAACCTACATATCGGAGGGATGGAGAGGAAGAACAAGAGTATTATATATCTAATTACTTAAAATTTGATCCCTGAAGATATTGTCCTTGCTGACCAAGGTTTCGACATTAGTGATTTTGTGAACTCCTATCATTTGGACTCCTATCGTCATGCAAGCCTCAAAATTCATGCCTTTACTAAAGGCAAGGATCAACTCAGTAGTATTAACGTGGAACAGAACAAAAATGATAGCTAATGTCTGCATTCATGTAGACCATGTCATTGGTAAAATTATTCAGAAATACTCTTTTCTCAGTGAACACAATCGATAAATGTGTGACCTCAACTGAAACAGAAACTGTGACAACTTTGGACAAGATAGTGTGATGTGCATGTGCCCTTATCAATATGTGTGACTCTGTCATCACATATAATTAATTAGACATCATGTTCATTGTACTATAATCAACATTAATTCATTTTAAATATAATACCATTAATAATTTCACATATATGCAAATCTACAAGCTGTTATTTTCCACCATGAAACTCTTCTTTCATTGCTTTCTTGAAAATTGTGGTAGGTTTTGGCAATCTAGACATTACCAATATTTATTGTAGGAGGGGCATCCAGTTTTGAGCAAGCAGGTGAAATCACTGTAATTTGCATGTCCTTCTTGTGGACTTTGGCAGTAGCAGTAGAGGTGGGTTTCCAAAATACTGTGGTCTCCCAAAACTGTAGATGTCCCACTGCAAGAAGGTAGAGATTCCTTATATGAGAACCAAATTAATGCATTATATATATTTTTCAATGATCACTGTCTAACAGTTAGTGAGTGAGAGGAAAAAAATTACTCTCACAAAAACATCCTCAGTACAGGAAAGGTTGCAATTACTGCTAGCCTTTAAAAATACATAGGACCTATAACACAAGCATCTGACTATCATCTCTCCCTTCTAAAGCCACTAACCTCCTCCTTAACTGCTTATCAACATGAACAGTGCATTGATTATTCCATTTCATCAATGTTTCTGCAGTATGGTTGTTGCATGATTGAATGTGGCACTGATATCAAATAACAGTGATGATTAGGAGCTACTAAAACAGATGTGAAAATGCACACCACAATCTTATCATTGTGAAGCAAGTAAATATTACCCTCAACAATTAAATTCTCGGATTAGAATATGTGGCTGCAAGCAGTCATGAAGAAACAGGTATACATATATTTGTACATGCCATTCATGCAGTAATGAAGGCAACAAAATATTCATGATCATGGTAGATGGTAAAGATATTGTTGTAGTAGCAATATCCATTTTGCTAGTCTTTGAAAGTATTGGCTTGCAGAATTTGTGGATTGCCTTTGCTCAAGGAGCTCATCTAAAATGGATTCCAATACATGACATTGCTTCTACAATTACTTCATTGAAAACTAGTGAAATTTTTTTCCATACCTTCTGTGGTTTATTATATCATATCTGCATTCCCAGTATAGGTGAATAAGTCTGCTTACCAAATTTAGAATACATGCAATGGTACATGAAAAGTTCTTAAAAAAAAAACTTGCAAGTATCCACCAATAGTTGGTTAGGACATAGAGTTCCTTGAAAATGCATGGTTACAAGTTGGATGGGTCTAGCACAAGTGCATGTATGAATGATGCATGCTCGTAAGCAGCCATCTTATCAATTAATCTTACCAACTAGAGCTGCCCTAGTGCAACATTTGAAGTGTGCTGCTTAACTAATAGCAGGTATCCATGCGCTTGCTGCAGTCTCAATATTATTCTGTCAGCTTGTCACCACACATCCCTTGATAATGCTAGCCTAAATCTCTCTATGTGGACCCTCTATACCAAGGCTTCCAGCTATTTACAATTTAGTAACTGGCTATCACAGTAAGTTTTCTATATTACTTGAAATGTAATGAACTCTGAGTCAATGGACTGTTCATCTCAGACAATCAGATCTGTGACAACACAATACTTACATTTAGAAGAGAACCAATAGCATAAAGTTTCTAAGGTTCTTTTTGTAGTGCTCAGGCATGGATCAAGTGCTGAGGTAACTGGCTTATCCTGCTTCTGCCTCATGCACTCCTTCACTTCAAAGGTGTTACCTGGCCGGGGTAACCACCAATCCTGCCTCAGTCCCAGTGGAAGCAGGTGGTGTAGGTTTCTTCTGTACCACTTTCAAACTCCTCTCGGGTTTCTCCTTAAGCTGAACCCTGAGTTTCTTTTTCAGATAGTACCTAAATGTGGGATATCTCGTCCCATCAATATGTATTGTCCTATAAATTCAGAAACTCAAATGGGGGATCCTTGTCTTTTTCCCCTCTATTTCCAGGTCGACCATGGCTGCTGGAAAATCTGTCTGCTTGTTTGAAGCCATGTTGTACACTATGTGCCACCCTAAGGAGTCGTTCTCTTTAATGCATGGATGTACAAGTGTCTTTGAACAGCCTATATCCAGGAGCACTCACATTTCCTGTTCATTGCTCCTGACTGTCTTGCACCACTCAGGGAGATCTCTGTCCCTCTGAAGTAGTAGACCACATTTAGCTTCTTCTATCATGACCCTGCAGTCCTGAAAATGGCCAGGCTTCCTGCACCTGCAACACTCAGTAGCATTATTTTTTAGCTCTAGTATCTTTATAATTGACATATTTATTACTGCTACTCCTATACTATTTCTTATGATTTTCAGTGTACCTTCCTTGATCATAGCTCAGCTCTCCTCTGCTCTCACGAGTCAGGCTCCACATTCCACCTCGCTGATCTTGTCTGGTGGATGAAGTTTGTCCTCACTCAGACTTTTATATGCTGATCAATCTTGCCTCTGCCTCCTTCAGCTCAGAGTAGGTGGTCAGTTGTAGCTGCCTCATTCTGGCCCACAACTAGTGGGTAAGATTCTGTAGGGTGGTTAGTTCTAGTATTAGAGTGTCATATGCAGTTGTTCCTCTAGCTTCTAATCACTTGCTGTGTACTTGCTTCCAGTCACGAAACCATGCACTGGGGTCTCTAGAATTGAATGCTTATTCAAAAATCTCTTTTCAATAAGCCTCAGTGGAAACATGATAGGTAAATAGTAGTGTTACTTTCACTATGGGGTAATTGTTCTGTTCCAAAGCAGATACTGATTATACTGCTAGCAGTGCTTGGCCAGATAGTGAATTTCTTAGATCAATCACTCAATGTTTATTGTGCCACCCAGCTGCATGAGCTGTTGCTTCAAAAATCCTTAAGTATGCTCCCATATTGTCCATTCCTTCAACTAATTTTTGGAGTGTTAAATAGGGTGAAATCACTGTAGGGGTTGAGGCTCTATGTCTCTCATGCTGCAGCTATAGGGCCTCCAACCACTTCCCTTGTCGTTCCTCTTAAAATTGTCACTCCTTTTGGCAACTCTATCTTGCTCTTGTCAATGTTTTTCCAGCTCCATTCTCCTTTCCTCCTGCTCAGCCCGAGATTGTTCAGCTTGGCAAAAATGGATAAAGGCTTGTGTTCTTGTTGGAACAGTGGTGAAAAATTGTTGCTGTGAATCAGAGTCTCTGGGAGTCTCAAAGCTCAGGGCTGCTGCTTCACTTTTCATCTCGTGATCGCTCCTGGAAATGACAGTTTTTTGTGCCAATCTCTGCCACAAATGTTATCGGTACCCTAGCTACAGTCTCAATCTTATTCTGTTAACCAGATTCACCTCACATCCCTTGATATTTCTAGCCTAGATCTCACTATGTAGACCCTCTATACCAAGGCTTCCAGCAACTTGCAATTTAGTAACTGGCTACCACATTGAGTTTTCATAGTACTTAAAGTATCAAACTCTGAGCCAATGGATGGTTAGTCTCAGACAATCAAATCTGTGACACTACTTGCACACACTAGAATATGCACAAAGATGCAATACTTAGTAGTTTAGAAGAGGACTGGAGAACTAATTACAAACAGTTTCTAAAGTTCTTTCATAGTGCTCAGGCATCCGCATCAGCCTGAACTCTGCTCCCAGGAGTCTGTGCCATCAGAAGCATTGTCCAGCCAACTGAATCTTCATCAAGTAAGGTCTGTAAATAGTATCTGTTCCCGTGATCATTTTGGATTGGTTCTGAAGCACCAATGCTTAATCATTATAATTCTCTGTTGGTAGTTAAACCACCTTCCACATTCCCATAACTAACTTCCTCTCTCTCGCTGACAGTATCATTATTATTAACTGTTACAAAGGCTGTTGCAGCTATCTCCCTAGAATCACACAAGTGTTTGTCAATGGTCTTCCTCCAGTGGCTCTGAATGGTATGCCAACCTGAAACTAAACATCTATCAGAATGGGGGTGGAGGCAAGTGGCTGACATTGAGAAAACCTGCTGGAGTCCACTTTCACCTATTGTGAAAACTTACCAAGAACTGACCAGAAAGGAATGATAGATGAAATGTTATCCAAATTTGAGTGTCATCGCTTTTGACTAACCTGTACAGCACTACGCATTTGCACATGCATGGACTGAAGGAAATGGTCACTATTATTTTATGTTTAATTAAATGTTGAAACAATAAAAGGTCTTTAGAAGATAAATTTATGAAATGTAATAGTTTCTGCATGGTTATCAGTATCATCAAAGAGAGACTTGATCAAGGTCTGTGCAAGAAAAATGTCAATCACTAGCAATCTTAAATGGTGGCAGGCTTGGATTTTGATATGGTTAATGCTATTTTCCCAAATGATGACCCAAATAAGTGTACATACTAACTTTGGTCCATTTATCACCATTTGGTCAATTGTGACAAGAATGTGTATATGCGTGAGTTTGTTTTCATTGCCAAACCACTGGACCAATCAGGCTGAAAATTTGGTATGTGTTCCATAAGTACCTGGGTGAGCGCTATTAATCACATGTGGGTGTGACAATATATGTGATTTTGTCACAGTCATACCCACAAGAAATTGTTTGGTATGCCAAAAGCTAATTAAACTACCAATCATGCAGAAATTTAACATGTAGTGTACAAGCAACCAGATGAGTACTATTAACTAGATTAGGGTGTGGCAGTGGGTATAATTTTGTCATTACAATACCCATGGGAAGTCGATTTGCCTGCCAAAGGCTAATTAGAGGACCAATCAGGCTGATGTTTGGCATATGGTTTCCAAGCAACTGGGTGAGCATTATTAACAACATGTGGGTGTAGGTTTGTCATAGCAAAACCCACAGGAAGTTATTTGGCCTACCAAAAGCTAATTAGAAGATCAATGAGGCTGAAATTTGTCATATGGTTTAAAGAACACAGCCAGGTAAGCATTATTAACAGGATATGGGTGCTATTTATCCTTAGTGCACCAACACATTGTTTTTACTGAGAGGAACCAATCGTACCAAAACTTGGTATGTGGTCTCCGTGTGACCATAATAGTATTAATAAGCTCCTGTGAGTGTGTCTAGCCATACACATAAAATATAGATGGAGACAGCCAGATTGGTCAAGAAGAGTAATTAAGTGAATTAAGATTTAATTGAACCCTCAAAGTACACACATAGCCACACCCACAGGAGAATAACACACATGATCACATGGAGACCACATGGAGACATCATGCTCTTGCTCTGCTGGACCAACCCAGGTGAATATTTTACATATGGTTTTTGTGTGACCGCGAGTGTATTATCTATCTGTACATGGTTTGGCCAACAAATTACTGTAAAAGTATGAATGCCAGCACACACATTTCATTCAAGGTAGTACTAGCATTCTCTCTTTTGTTCTTATACTACTTCCCTACTATGCTCCCCCAATACCATGCAGCACAGCTGCAACAGCCGACTAATATATTTAAATGTGTATTAAAAATGGAGGAAATATAACTACACTTAATATTTCTAAATTTTTTTATAGATGGTTGTTAAATAAATGTTCTTGTATGTCATTGAACAGAGGGAGCAATGTTTGGCCTCTTATTTTGATGTCAATCATTCTTACTTCTTCTCTTGCACAATCCATTAGAAAGACCTCCACTGTTCTGGCATTCACTAAAGGTGGTGGAGTAATCTGAAAATGTATAAAAAAAGTAAGCAGCAGTGGTAAACAGTGAAACATTTTCAAGATAGCATCCAAGCTAATAGACAAGATTCTCAAAGCCAGAACTTTCACATGTTTGCATTGTGACAATGCATCAGCCAATTCATCAGTAAATGCATAATTAACACTACTCAGGTAAATATTTTCCAGGTTACTGTAGCAAGAAGCATCCAATGGAAATGTAACTATACTTCCAGGAATCGTGTCAATGAAAAGGTGCCTCAGATTTGTGAATGATTTCAAAATGTTGGTAAGACCAAAATCAATATTTACTGGAGGAATGGATTTAAATCGAAAATAATTCAACGATGTAATAGACGTAAAAAAGTTGAAGCTGATATCGGTGAATTTCAATGCATTTGTTGAGAGAGTGGAGCCCGAGCTAGTGATGTGTTCATATAGAATGGTTAGGGCTCTCAAGGTTGGTAAAGAAATGGGATTTGATCCTGCAGGGATGAAATAGATTGACATCATCAAAACTCTGAGCTTTTCCATTTCACTAATCACTTGCCATAATCTATCAAGATTAATCGGCAGCGTAATATTTTCAGAATCAATGTTGAGACTCTCAATATAGGAACATCTCAGTGCAATCCTTTCCAGACCACTCAAATCAGTCAAACACCCATCACAGTACCTAATGTCCAGGTGGAGCAAATTGAAGCATTTAGATGCTATGATTTTTAGCTCATCTCCAGACAAATTTGGTTGATTAAGGATTTGCAAGGATGTTATATAGTAACATCCTGTCTTCAAATGGGATGTGCTAAATCCGAGAGAATTAGGAATGGATACAGCATTGGAATACACTTTGGAATCCAAACAATCTTCAACCAGAACTAAATCTTTCATAGCACTATTTCCGCTATCAAGGTAATGTATAGAAGGCTTCATGTTTGGAGGCTTGAAGTGGAACTGAGAAACTGCAACAGGAGGAAGTGAAACATATTTCAGTAATAGCTGATAGAAGGAAAGGCATGCAGTATGCTGAATTGGAGGTTGGGGTTTGTATTTTGTCAATATGCTGGTCTGGTCACTTCCCATGTAATCTTGCCTGGATAGTATTCTTGGCATAACCACTCTCAAATCTGGAGGAAAATATCCACTCTCAACCCAATTTTCAAACCTGTGACTGTGACTTAGAACACTCATAATCTTCAAATTACAATCTCTTAAATTTCTTTTGGGATATTTTATTTTATCAAATGAGTTGGAGTAGAGGTGAAGCTCTGACAATGAAGGTATTTGCAGTAATCTTTCATAACTTTTTGATGTGAATTGGAAACAAGTCAAGAATAAGGTATTGAGGTTTCTACATACTGTGATATTAGGAAGAATAACTGCAATCTTTGTTTCTTTCCTACATGTAAGAGAAATTGTTTTCATGCTTGAGTTGTGCAATATTAGCATTTTTTTCATATCTTGAAAGTCGATGAAATTTCCATTGTACCTCCACGAGAAACCAGCCCACCAAACTGGATCATGAATTAAATCATAGAATTGGGAACAAGTTCTTCCCAAGTGTAACTTTGAGTTCAGGTCTAGCATAGAAACAATGTGGATAAGTAACTCTGTTGGTAGATGAAAAATCAGAGATATATCTTCCTCATGATCCATTACAGGATAAATAGAGTAGATTTGTCAAATTCAAATCTTGAAGTTACTTTATTACTTATTCATTATATATGTTGGGTATAACCTTTTCTTCTTCTCGTTAGAGCTTTAAATAAGTTTTGGCGTCCTTTGTGTCATTGGAGTATAGGGGACGCTTAGTCTCTCATAGCTAGACCCTTTACCTACTGATGCAGCTGGAAAGGGTGTGGTGGACTGCCAATAGTTAATTTTTTTGCAGGTCCCTACATGTTCTGAGATGGTGTCAATCACAGACAGTAAATATCTTCTTACCACACCAGATGGTCACTCATAACTTATTTTAGTTTGTATTTTTTCTTCTGCAAAACACTGAGGGAAAATATCTGCTGCCAACAGACTTGAAAAAGCTACCATAATTTTTCAATATATATACATATATAATGGTGTGAGCCTGACTCACTCAACTTTTTCTCAGAAGCATTCATTTATTAACTTTTAATTTAAAGCTGACATTTGGTGATGTTATTGTATGGAACCCTCTGGACTGCTACACCTGCTACAGAATTTGTTAAAACTATTGCAGCTACATAAAAACTGGTAAACAGACCACAAAGTGTTATTGAAAACCTTCAACAGCAGTCATAAGATTGGACAACCATATTCAATATACATACAGAAGTTTCAAGCCACCATGTTGGTTGCTTCAATCTTTCTGGAAAAGGAAAATAATGGGACCAAAGGAGGGATACAATAGAGTGTCCATCTATATTCACTTGGGCCCTAGCAAAAGTCCTAATAACTTTGAAAATTCTCACTGAATTTCTAAATTTCAAGGACCAACAGGCTCATCACTACCCACATGTTGTTTTAACTCTATTTCTGAAGAAGTAGACCATTTAATTTTTTTTAAAATTAGCTATATATCCCATAAGGAAGTACACAACATTCCAGCCATGTGTTAATGGACCAAGTGGACTGCGGCCTAAAATATCATTTTAAAAATTAATGTACAGTGTGATCTTCTCAATTTAATTCAATTTATGATGTCTTGAAATCCAGTTCATAACCAGACTGCAAAATTAATAGAACAACATGCAGGGTCAGATCCAGGGGTAGTTTGTTGAGTTCCTATGAACTACCCCTTTTCACCTGAGTTTTGATAAAGGGTCTTTTCCCAGCTTTCTTGAGGCAATAACTAATGAAAGGAAAACAAGCTGTGGAGCAAACTGAATGGGTACAGGTCTCCCCTCTGTCTGGGCAACACCCCTCCAGTAGTCATCCCCATAGTCATCCCCAGAGACAAATAGGACAACATTCCACAAAGTACTGTTACTTTTTCTCTGTTGCTTTTTTTTTGATTTTTGGTTTTGTTCTTTTATTTTTTGATGAAGATGCTTTCCATGATGAGAAGGAGAGAACTGTAGCTTCTGCTGATTGTATGCTTGAAGAGCTAAAAGTTTCTTGAATTCTGAGAAGATGGAAATTGTTCATGAGCTTGAGAAAGGAAACTCTCCAAGGGGCACTGTTAAACATAGTTGGGATTGCAGTGAATAATTCTATGTCCTAGGCATCTCACAGCTGTGGCTGGAATCTCAAGGCACCAACCCAGAAAATGTAGGAACTGTCCAGGAATTCATTCAGGAGTCAACTCCTTTTGATTGGCCACCTAATTGAGATCATAAGGAGTATCAGCTTAATATAGAGCCCAGTATTTTAAAGTGTGTTAGTACAGTTCTACTGTTTCTGATACAAGTGAATATGTTTATTGATTGATTAAAATGGTATCAACCCATTTATTTTACTGAATAATATAGAGCAAAGTGGAGGAAAGCTAAGGGCACTTCTATGGCATATTTGAATAAGGAGTATTTCATAAAGTATGTGTTATTTGGTCCCACTGCTGATGATGTTAATATATAAAGGATAAGTGTATTATTTTGGACATCTAAATCCCTGGTGTTCAAAAATGCATGAAGATTTGATGGAAAATTAGAGGCCTTAAAGTTGCTATTAGCTGGTATTGCTAATATGTTTTTTTAAAAGTTGGGATGAGTTTTAAGTAAAATATGGTGATTAAATGTTCAATATATATATATATAGTACAGATTTTCCACCAGCACAATTATTGAGCACTGAATATAGATTATGGAGAGAAAAAAAGGCTGATATTTCAAAAGGAAGGTGGAGTGAACTCTACATGAAACATTGCCAACTTGTGATAAAAATCATTTAACTAAAATAGAATGTTGCTTAATATAGCCCATACATTTCTTGCTACTATTGAACATCAGAAATAAACCATTAAATATGGATTCAGAGTACACTTCTTTGCAATTCAACATCCTAGAAGAATAGTATAAATATCCTAAGATCGGCATAAACTCTAATTTTTTAGACACTTATTTATACTTCATTTGTGTTAGCAAAAATAATAATATAGATTGTCAAATTAAGGTGGCTTGATTTTGCAAAGAAGCTGGAACAGCTCCAGAAGTTTATAGGTTTTTCCCCTTTTAACTGGGAGTATGTAAAGGGTGTGGTTTAAAATGGGTGTGGTTTGGGTTAGTAGTAAAAAAAAAAAAAAATGAACTACCCCTTCTGAAATTCTGGATCTGCACCTGAACATGGAATCTTCTTTGTCCCATTTGGACTTAAACTCTTAGGACATTCCCTTCATATACTTTGCTGCAAGCAAATCAGCTGAAAGTAAAGTTTATTTCTTTATGTAAATCTTCCTGGGAGAGTAAGGAAGTGTTTAGAAGTTGGCCAGGAAACTCAAGAAAGACATTAAATATATGTTTCTTATGGATGGAGGGTAACTTTTAAAAATAGCCAAGTCTGCCATGTATAAATCTCTTAACAATAAATAATTAATAACTCTGGATCTCTGTTTGGAAGAAGAAAGATAGTTCAAGAGGATGTGTTTATTTTCACTGCATTGATTCTGTAACATAAAAAAGTATAAACATAATATCTGTAACCTAGTCAAAAATAATACTATCACATATGTCTCCATGGTAGTATAAGGAAATCTTTTGAATTTGAATTAAAAATTTATCATAAAAAGATTACATTTAGTTAATACCTTAACTATCAAATGAATGATCAAATTATTACATTAGGCTTGCACTTACCATAGATATGATTTGATTGGGTTTTACCAATATCACTGCCAGCCTTTTTAAAAAATTATGCTAATAAAGGGTGTTAACTAATCCTAGGTTAGTCCAATATAACCATTTAATTAGTACCAACTGTTGGACCTTTGTCCAATTTCTCTGTTTATATCAAAATCCCACATTAAGACCCCTTAACCTGGAGATGACTTTTATACTTGCTTCTAATCTAAGATTATGTCTTAACAGGCAACACCTTATTTGTAAGAATTCTGATTAAAATTCATTTATCAACTCTAATTATCACTTGTACAATTGGGCTGCTAAAAAACAGGATATTTTCTTTTTTTTGTTGACCTTTTTATGCCCATGACTGATCCTTTTAGTAAATTAAATGAACTTAATGAGGGAGTGCCTACAGTGTCAAATAGAAAATTAAATTAAGAAGACTCCCACCCCATATAAATTTTGTACACCACCAACAGCAAGAACAGCTGTATTTATATGGGAGGTACACTACTTCACAACCAAACTTTAATGGTGGGGATTTCAGCAGCTGCAGTTTCTGTGAAATTGTTGTTTTTTTTTGTATTATTACATATATTTTCTTTTTTAAATTAAAAAAAAAAAAAAAAAAAAAACTTAATAGCATTCATTAAATAACTTTATCAATTTTGTATTTAATTTGCTTTTGTGTTCATCAAAGTCTGTTAAAATAAATGAACTAAGCAGTAGTGGGGCACTTATGATTAATATGAATTAAGAGAGAGTCTTTTGTACCACTGGAAGCTCCACCTTGGGCGTCTCAGGTTGTTAAGTGAGTGTAGTTCCCAAGCGTCCTAGCAATATAATTTATAAATTAACAGATTTTATTCCTCAATAATTCAAGAAAATGTCTCTTGAGGATAACCTAAGTTTATCAAATACATTATATGATGTACCAACTGAAATACTTATCTATATTGTCTCCTTGTTAGACTTGGATTCAAAGTTTCAGTTTGGAAGAGTCTGTAGCTGGTTTCACACCCTGGTACATAACCCGCTCTGGTGGACTAACTTCATATGGAAAAGCAATGGCAAGTACAGGGACTTAGAGAACATGAAGTTAGTTTTTAAGCTACATAAGAATAGTTTAAAAAAAGTTTCTCTCACTTGCTGGAAAGAAGGCTTTCTAGCATCAATTATTGTTTATATGTCCACAAGTAGATGTCTTCAGAGAATTTCTCTGACCAATTTTAACACCACAAAGGAGGACACAGGTATTTTAATGAAAATACCCACCTTGTCAGAGCTTCATCTTAATTCTGAAGAACCTGATTCCTTATTTCATCCTCCAGGTATGGGTAATAGGAATTTGGAAGTATTGAATATTTCAAGCAATAACTTCGACTTTCAAAGTTGGGTTTTGGGTGATTATTACCCTCCAGATGTGAGAGTGATGTTGCCAAGAATATTATCCACCATAGAGTTAGTTGAGAACAAAAAGTTCATTGATGAGTGTGGACTAAGTGTATATGAACCACTTTCTCCAATTGGACACACAGCACAGCTTACATTCTATCAGCCACCGATGAAATATGTTTCACTCACTTCTATCCCTTTTGTCCAGTTTAATTTTACTCCTCCAAGTATGAAACCAACTTTTCATCAATTTTCAAAAGGTAGTGGTATGTTTGAATTGGCTCTTGTTGAGGATGGAGTGGGATCCAATATATATACAGGTGCTGTATCTCTTCCTCAACATTTTGAGGAAGTATACATAGATGTACCCAGCATGTGTATAACATCCTTACAACTGCTTGATCAACCTAACTTGATGGGAATTCACCTACAAAAGATAGCAGTGAAATGTCCAAACTTGCTTCACCTGGATATTAGTCACTGTGATAAGTGTCTTGCCAATTTGAATGGTCTAAAAGAGATTTCGTCTTGCTGTTCCAAACTGGAGAGTCTTAACATGGATACTGAAAATGATATGCTACCAATAAATCTTGATATATTGTGGCAAACAATTGCAAGTATGAAAAAACTAAAAAATCTGTTGATATCTATATATTTTATTCCTGTGGAATCAGGCCCCATTTTCTTACCAGCATTGAGAGCTATTTTTGTTCTATACCAATCAGAGTATAAAGCACTGAATTTCACTGACAGGTGCTTCAATTTTTTTACTTCTATGCCATCATTGAGTTACTTCTGTTTTAAATCCATCCCTCCAACTAATGTAATTTCTGGTCTTACTGCCATTTTGAAATCCTTCACTCATCTGACACACCTCTACATACACAAGATTCCTGGAAGTACATTTACTCTTCCATTGGATGCATCTTGCTACAGCAATCTGGAGAATATTTACCTTCATTGTGCTGATTATGAATTTACTGAAGAACTGGCTGATATAATATCCCAATGCAAAGGTGTGAAAATATTGGCTTTGAGAATCTTATCGATCAGTGAAACATCTATCAAGAAATTGTTTGACTCTTTACCTTTTCTTCTTCGCTTCCAAGTACACACAGACTCTATAATTAACTTTTTAACTGTGACAAGAGTTGGAGAATTCCAAAGTAGTCTACTTGAAAAGGCAAAATCACAAGGTAGAATGATTGACATAAAGATAAAGGAGAGGGAGTTGGGGTCTTTGTTAAGTCAAGTACAGGAACATCTCTTTCATTTGTAATACATGTAATATAATGAGTATGACAATATATAGATTTTTTTCCCCTTCTAATAATTCACTACGATAATGATAAACAAGACTGGAAATTTAGAGAAAATAATTTGCTCACTTATGATTCAATATATCACTTCATTATGTGTAAAACATTTTAAAAATGAAAAAAAAAATTTTTTAAAGGGTTGGGGGGGGGGGGGAAACTCAATCATGACCAATATTTGAATCTTGAGCCTTAGCACTAGTGGTCTGAGGAAGTTTCATAGCAAAACAAGATCAAGAACAAGAAAAAGATTCCTAACAAAGTAACATTTAGACTCTGTTAAAGTTTGCTGGTAAAAATAAACCATCATTTCATAACAAAAAGGAAAAGAGTATCCTCTGTGTGTGGGTGGGTGGGTTGGGTGGGTGCTTGGTGCATGCATTCGTGCATGTGTTCATGCATGCATAGTGCTGTGCATTCATTCATGTGGACTTATCCACACCCCATTGTTCAAGTGGAGTAACTAAAAGAAGCCAAAATAAGGCTCTTTAATGTCCACAATTTTATTTTTTATCATAGAGAATGCATAGACATTCACACGCTACCATTTCAAAGAGATGTTAATGCATTTTAACATTGCATGCCATGTTAGAACCAAAAAATAAAAACGATCAGCAATTCCAAAGAAAATGAATTCACTCCAAACAATTCTGGCTGCAACATAAAAAAATAAAAAAAGGGTAAAAAGCTTTGGGGGAGCAGCTGGAGATATAAAGCTGCTCCCACAGTGGCTGGACAGGAGTCCAAAATTTTGTACTGTACTACCAAAAGAGGGAAAGTTGGCAGCTATGCTACTGCTTCCACTTGATAAAGAATTCACCAAGTATGTCACCGTCAACACTGTGGGTTGTATTTATATACCCAGACAGCCATTTTGGGATGCTTCTGCACCTGCACTCTTCCAGAAGCTTATGCATACTGTGTGGCAAGGTATAACTCACCGTAATTTATTGTATTTATATTAATGATATTTTAATCACAGGCTGAAATGATGTTGAGCATCAGCACAATCTGGCTTGAGTGTGTGAACTTCTAAACTATGGATTTTTTGTGTGAAAAAGGACAAGTTTGAATTCTTGAAGGATGGTGTTGAGTTTCTATGGCAGGAAATTGATGCTGAAGGCCTGTATACTTCACCTGACAAGGTTGAAGCAATTGTAAGTGTAACAGAACCTCGGAATATCCTGGAGCTCTGCTCATTCCTTGGATTATTGAACTATTATGGCAAATTTACCCCCAATCTATCCACTACAGTGCATCCTTTAAATTCTCTTTTGCAGCACAAAATGAAAAGGGAATGGACAAGAACATGTTCACATGCATTTTCTGAAGCAAACTAAGCTCTGATGTCAGCATCTGTCTTGGCTCACTATGATCCAAGTTTACCTTTGATGCTAGCTGGTGATGCCTCTGCTTATGGAATTGGAGTTGTAATTTCCACAAATTTCTGAATGGCACTGTGAAACCAATTGCTTTTTCTTTTCGTTCTCTTTCTCCAAGTGAATAAAATTATGCTCAGATTGAAAAGGAAGCTCTGTCTCTCATCTTTGGAGTGAAGAAGTTCCATCAGCACCTTTAAGGTAGAAATTTTCTGCTGATTACTGATCATAAGCTACTGTTGGCAATGTTGAGCTCTCCTACTTTTTCTGCCTACCAGTATGAAATCCAGTTCAAAAGAACAGCCATGCATGCTAATGCAGATGGACTGTCACGTCTACCCCTACCTGAGCACACAGATAATACTGACATGTCTCCCAAAACAACTTCCGATTTTTACATTTCACAAATTGAAGCATTACAAATCACTCCATTAGAAATTGAGTCAGCTAATAAGAAAGACAAAGTTTTGAGCCAAGTTTATAATTTGGACTTATGGGTGTGGTTTGGAGGGTGTAGTCTTTCCCTTTTTTTCCATCTTGAAAAGTTGGCAGCGAATCGCTATGCTAAGTGGGATTGGCCTGACCACATCGTTGATTCACTGAAGGCATATCAGCAACATTGGCGGTAGAGGGAGATTGTCTTATCTGTGTCATCATACCAAATTTGCACCAATCACATTTCCTGATAGAGCTGCACTAAATCATCTATAACATTTCAAAGGGTTGTATTTCCTGTCAACAGAACAAGCATTCTCCATCACCAGCACCCATGCATTTCTGGTCTTGGCCTGTGAAGCCTTGGCAAGGACCGCACATTGACATGCAGGGCCTTTCATGGGTACTACTTTCTGATAATAGTTGATTTTCACTCCTAGTGACCTGTAGTATATGAGATGTCCACAACAATATCAAAGACCATTAAGAAGCTTATTTTTATTGGCAAGCTATGGCTCTTCTTCAGCAAGTAATCACTAATGATGGGCTGCAGTTCATTTCAGAAGAGTTTCAAGTTTTCATAAAGAAGAATAGAATCAAGTATACATGCTGTGCACCTTATCATACCTCTTCAAACAGAGCTGTCGAACAGTTTAATCAAATTATTAAGCAGTATCTCAGAGCAAGTGAAAAGAATGGAAGGGCTCTCTCTCATTATCTACCAGACATCCTTTAAACTAATTGTTCCATTCCTCATGAAATCATGAACTAACTCCTAGCTCACTCTCTCTTCAACATGAAGTTAATACTCCATTCTCACTCCTTCACCCAGATGTAGATCAGATTGCACATCATGATCAGTATACCAAGGGTTGCAAGTTTGAAATCAGTCAAAGAGTAATGGTCCGTAATTTCCATTCAAGTGGTCCTAGAATTCAAGAAACTATCCTTGAACAGAATGGAATTTTGTCATATGTTGTGAAGATAGACTCTGGTATGGAATGGAAACTACATGTGGATCACCTCCAAGATGTCTCCATAATAGAAGATCCCCTGATATGGATCAACCGCTCCAAGCTGAACCTAAATCAGTAGTTGATGACATTCCTTTATTTTCACTTACTCCTGAAGACTCGGAACCTCTGATTGAAGTTGAACCAAAGTTACCTCCGATTCAAGTCGTACCAGAGATACTTCTTCAGCGGAACACCTTGAACATACTCGAGATCCACCTGATCATTACAGAGACACTGGACATGTTTGACATGGTTTTTATATAAGTAAGGGAGGAATGTAGTAATATGTTTTATAAAATATTTGGTATTGATTGACTTTGTACTCGTCCATTGTGATGGTGCGTTTGTTCTTATTTCCTTTGTATATCCACCCTCATCCTTTGTGTATGCAATCATATATGTAATATACTTACCTACATTTTTATTGTCAATTGATCATCAAGAGTTGTTCAATTGTGTTTTTATTTGAAATAAAGACTTAAAGACTCCTTGGTCCAAGTTGCTCTGAGTTATAAATGTTTGCAACCCCTGCAGGTCCATTTACAAAGAAACCTCCCCACCCCCCTTTCCCCTTTACACACACCCCACCCCAAAATGTGGGGGGTGGGGGGTGGGGAGAGGGGGAAAGATACTTTGAAAAAACACAAAGAAACTAGTAAAATAAATATTCATAAATAAATTGAAGGAAAAAAGATTTAGGGTTTTCCCAAAAAGTACGGAAACAAGTAAAGACCAACCCAAGAAACAAAGCATATAAATTGATTATTGTGCCTATATCTACATCCCTAAATCATTGATGCATGCGCACACGCATGCGCACATGCGTGCACACATGCACATGCACACACACACGTACACACACACACACACACACACACACACACACACACACACACACACACACACACACACACACACACACACACACACACACACACACACACACACACACACACACACACACACACACACACACAGCAAATTTATGTGAATTAGAGTGCAGTCTATTTATCTAACTGGCTAGATATATAGGTAAATATATATTTATATAGGTAGATATATAAGTAGATAAGTAGATAGATAGATACACAGATAGATAAATAGAGATAAATAGATTACACTCCAATTCACATAAATTTGCTGGTGCAATGGTTATTAATGGAGCATCTCTGGGGAAATAAGGACAGGAAAAAGAGAAACCCAGGAAATGATACCCTTAATATTGTATGATGGAAATTCGTTAAAATTTCTTTAATTTAAAAACATGATATTGTTGGGCCAGATCAAATCATAATGGTTAAAACTGACTGATTAAAGAGGCACACAAATCAAAATGTCATCAATGTCTTGTAATTAGCATACAGTCCGAACAGAGTTACTGGCTTTCTGTATGTGTCCTGAGGTGCACCTGTAGGGAATTTCTATGACTGAAATTCACCCCACAGTGCTCACACTTGCACAACTTGTCATCTGTATGAGTTCTGAGATGCCTCTGTAAACTACAACTCCGAGAAAAACTCTTGCCACAGTGCTCACACTTGAAGGGCCTGTCATCTGTATGTATCCTGAGATGCCTCTGTAAATTACTACTCCGAACAAAACTCTTGTCACAGTGCTCACACTTATATGGCCTGTCAACTGTATGTATCTTGAGATGTTCCTGTAGATAACACTTTTTAGTAAAACTCTCGCCACAGAGCTCACATTTGTATAGCTCGTCTTCTCCGTGTGTCCTGATGTGTTCCCGTAGCATGCTAATGTGACTAAAACTCACCTTACAGTGCTCACACTTGTATGGCTTGTCTCCTGTATGTGTGCTGAGGTGCCTCTGTAGATTACCATTCTGACTGAAACATTTCCCACAGCGACCACACTTGTATGGTTTAGCTCCTGTATGTGTCCTAAGGTGCACATGTAGAACACCAATCTGACCAAAATTCTTTCCACAGTGCTTGCACTTGTATGGCCTGTCACCTGTATGTGTCCTGATGTGCCCCAGTAGAAGACTACTGCAACTGTAACTCTTCCCACAGTGCTCACACTTGTATGGCTTGTCTCCTGTATGTGTGCTGAGGTGCCTCTGTAGATTACCATTCTGACTGAAACATTTCCCACAGTGATCACACTTGTATGGTTTAGCTCCTGTATGTGTCCTAAGGTGCACATGTAGAAAACCAATCTTACCAAAATTCTTTCCACAGTGCTTGCACTTGTATGGCCTGTCACTTGTATGTGTCCTGAGGTGTCCCTGTAGAAGACTACTGCAACTGTAACTTTTCCCACAATGCTCACACTTGTATGGTTTGTCTCCTGCAAGTGTCTTGATGTGCTTCTGCAGAGTATAAATGTGAACAAAACTCTTACCACAGTGCTCGCACTTGTATGGCTTCTCATCTTTATGTGACCTGAGGTGCACCTGTAGATGACCACTGTCAATGAAACTCTTCCCACACTGCTCACATTTGTATGGCTTGTATCCTCTATGAGTCCTGACGTGTGTCTGAAGAAGTTTATTGTTCATGAAACTCTTTCCACAATGTGAACAAAGTTTTTCCTCAGCACCATTTTCATGTGTCGTTATATGCTGTTGTAAATACTCAAATTTAGTGAACTGTTGGTTGCACTTTTGACAGGTAAATATCTGTGGGTTTGCCTTAGCACACATTGAGCTTTGTCTCAAGTGGATACGAAATGAATTTGGTGCTATAAAAGATTCTCCACAGCCAAGGCAGTAAAAATTGGCAGCTGAAGCTGAGAATAAAAAAATGAATTTGTGATAACTACAGCAACATGAAAAATAAAAATATATATTTACCTTCAGTATTTGTATCTGTGCCTAACTTCTTCGCATATTGCTTTCCATATCCTCCCAGAAGCTCTGATGCTGGAGAAATGGATTTGAAGGTGCGGTAGTAGATGTTGCCGAGGTATTGATATACAAAGACATTCTGTTCTTCTTCATTTCTAGCAGTGTTAACAAACTTCATCCAGTTAGAGTCCATAAAGTCTTGTCCATCAATAAAGCAGGGATTAACTCCTTTATGTCTGCCCTGTTGTGTAAGTGCAAGAATATGTTCGCCACATTACATGTATATTTCATATTAAGTTGCACATTTAAGAGCATGTATTCAAGTCTATATATTAAATGAAAGAAGAATATTTTAGTTTGTGTTCCAGATATTTTTTAAAATAGTGAAAACTAATTTGATGTGAAATAAGAAGTCAGTTTGATTCAGAAAATTATCAGTCATACTAATCTTCTCTCACAAATAGCATACAATTTCTCACTTTCTATGTGTAAAAATATGCCATTCCTCACCTCCCCTGCATTGGCGGTATTGTGAACATCTCTTATGTCATCCTTGATGATTATCTCGCCTTTATAAGGTCCCATCCGTACACCCTTACTGATGAAGGTGTTGGCAAACACTCCTAGTCCTGCCCCTGGGATAAGTGAGGGCCTGACAGTGAGCTGTGCTGGTACTGGCAGCTGTGTATGGGCCAATGAAGCCTGGTCATAGCCAGCTGTGTGATCCAGCTCTGACAGAGGTCCATGCACTGGACATTCACCATGATACAGCTTGTTGCAGTCATCACATACTAGAAGATGTTCATAGAATTACATGTCAGGAGAATAAAGCTTGGTTAGTAGTACTTCAACTTACATAAGTATTCATCTTCATCAGATAGAGGGTCTTTACCACATTTATTAGGCAATGAACATCTCAAGTCTCTTATGGTGTCACAGGTGGGCATAGCAGTAGTCAATCTGGACAATATATAAAGGAATATAATACCCACATTATTCTCAAGTAAAAGAGCACTAAATTATTCGGTAACACTTTTTAGGCATAGAATTTAATCCAATGGTGGAAATAAAATAAAATATTGCAGACTCTAGAAATTAAGCATGACCAATTAGCACTACAATGAACTTCTAAAAGTTGGCTTGGTTGAATTCACTACTTGAAAAAAATATATCTTACATTAAATTTGACCAACTTTATAAAAAAAATTTAAATGCAACTGAACTGAAATCCCTGAATAAACTGAGAGATATGACAACATTATACATTACTTATACATATAAGTCTTGACACTAATCTTTATAAATAAACAAACATGATACTATTAAAAGACACTAATTTGGTCACACAAACACTAGTATCTGTAATCAAACAAACATAATACAATTCATGAACAGTACTTAGGTATGAATGTTGTTGGGGTTCTCCTGGCCTCAGGAGATCCACAACATAGAGAAAATATAAAGAACAGTGGGAGAGGGAAATGTGTGTGGGGGGGGGGGGGGAAGGGAGGGGTGAGGACTGTTAATCCTAATCACAGGAACACATGAGCAACTACAACTCACTTTTCAGGTGTATATGTAACTCATCACCAAACAAAGAAAAGAAAATACACAAAATAGAAGAAAAAAGATAAATGGTAAATATATATATATATATATATTGATAAAGCATCCTTGGAATGTCCACATCCTCAGAAAATTTAGGGGACATATGACCAAACATCTTCTAGAAGCATGTAATGTTCAAGTGTGACCTAGCCAATATCCAAGGATTTGGCTGAAGTGAAATTATTGACTTTTTGGCCTCACACACCCAGAGGAAAGATAAGGTGTGGCCAGGTGGGACTCAGTCCATGTTGCACCTAAATCATGGATGTCTGTGCATATAAAGCTTTAGGTTTCTTGATCCAAGGGCCTGTCTGGTATCATTTCAGCTCACATACCAAAAGGAAAAAGTATAGCCAGATGTGGACAGTATCTACTCAACTTATGTTTTTATCAGGTAGTAGTGCAGCTCAGTATGCCAAACTAGAAAAGTGCCCGTCCTAGGACAGAGACAACAACAATATCTTACTATAACTTGAAATTCTTTTTCTGTTGGTTTGTTTGTTCCTTGTCACATACCAAACACTTGGGCCTACAGGGCTCAAAATGACAAAAATGAAAAAAAAAAAAAAAACAAGAGAGATTTGGGGATGGATTTGCTGACCTTACTTAGAGTGTGTTAACATTTTTGCAGTTGTAACATTCATAATTTAGTTTGGTGGCTGATTTTCTTGAAATTGAGCCCTCCCCCCACCAAAGAAATGTTTAGCATTGAGACAACAGACAATATAATACACCCATAACAATTTATCCAGATTTGCATTTAATTAATGGTGTTTAATTGTTCTCAATTTTTCTTCACACTTGACCAAAATATTTCATTCACACTATAATGTAACCACAATAACAATTCCATTAACAATCTTATCTTGGGTAAAACTTCGTGATAAAAAATATTGCAATATAATTCCAAATCTGTTGTGTTATCTCTATCCAGAGGATTGGGCCTACAGGGCTTAAAACTGAACCACTAGCCCTATACTTACACTTCTTGTTCTGTGGACCCTCTGTCTCTCTGGATAGATTTTCCATGTTTTATCTCACCACTACTTCCCTCCTCCTCCTCTAAACACTTCTCCTACACCACATACACACACCACAAACAGATATCAGATAATATGCATTTATACATTAATATATTCACTGTGATATAAGTTTAACTAAGTAGTGTCACAAATTGTGTGAGACACTAATAAACAGGAGATTTGCATACATATGGTGAGTATATTCGTGTGTGTATGCATGTGGTTTTTTGGTTTGTTTTCTTCACTGTCAAGGAAAACTATTTAATATACCCAAGATATACCTACCTACATAATATACACAAATGTTGTAGTGATACTAACTAGCGAGATCTAGCACACTTTAGTTCTCAAGATATTCCTTTAGAACAAGAAAATTTAACAACTCTGTTTTTTTTAGTCATCAACAGAATAACAAATATAGCAATCAATGGACAAAAGGGAGGATGCGCCCACTTCTGTATAGAACTATGAACCGGTAACAATAATGGCTATATTTATAATGAATCATGAATTATGCTAATGCTGTTCCTTTGAAGTTACAACATTCTTCCTTCCTAAGATTAGTGTGCACATAGTTTAAGAATGAGTATCATATCCCATACCAATCAGGTGGTAGTATAGTTCAAGTTGATCTATGTAATACTGAAGCTATAGGTGCAGGATGTATAGTGGAAGGAACGACCGCAAAAGATAAATCAACTAGTATTGCAGGAGCAGGATTGGTTGTAATTGGCAGATAGATAATCATACCATCAGGAGCCATAGATTCCTCAGATTAGCTAGTGCATGAACAAGTGTGGATATTATCAATGTGTCCACAAACTGTACAATTGTCATTTTAAGTAACACAGAATGACCTTGAATCTTCCATAACACCAATCTTTCTGGAAATCCACTTCTTTCAAGTAGGATTATCCAGAATGAATACTGGGTCACCCATTTCACATTTTCTATCTTTAGCCTGAATATCATGCTGCTGCTTCTGTAACTGCTGCTTACTCTTTACCCTGTCTGAAACGGCAGGTTTGAGGAGATTCAAATATGATCGTGGAATTTTTTCTAACAGTAATAAGACCAGTCATTGTGTGCAGGGTGCGATGAAATACTAATACAAAATGAGCAACACTGGTAACAAACTTCCTTGAGTGTCGTTCATGCTATTCTTGATGACTGAACAACTCCCTCTGCCAGCCCATTGGTTGCTGGGTGATATGGAGCTAAATGAAGATAGCAGATACCTACACTCTATGAAGGTTCTGAACTCTTCACTAAATAATTGTGTCCATTATTGGACAAAAACCTTCAGGTATATCATGAGTTGAAGATTTTGCGAAGATAATCAATAGTGGCTTCCGAATTTGCAAATGACATTGGGATGAATTCCAACCACTTCAAATATGAACCCACCATAATGAAAAAAATCTTTCCATGATATGGTACGGTAAAATCTGCATGTAACCTCTCCCAAGGATATTGAGAAAATTCTCGCAGAAATAGTGGGTACGGTGAAGTTTTGTTTAAAACCTATGACAAGCATCGCACTCCTTGACTTGCCTATCTAGGTCACTCTACATTCCAGGCCACCATGCATAGGCACATGCTAGACTCCACATCCATGAAGATCCTAGATGGCCTATGTAGAACAGATCCATTGCTTGATGTCGACCAACTGGGGGTACCACAACTCTATTTCCCCATAACAAACATTCATCATGTACTGAGAGTTCATCTCGACAATGCTGATAAGGCTTGAGGAGGGTGCACCCGCCTTAGTACAGAGCAATAAACAGGTAAGCAATCATGAATAATGTTAATGCTAAGTCTATTGAAGTTAACAGATTAAAAGTCTGTGCAATTTTGCAACCAAGCAATATGGGATATAATAATATATACTCACAACTTCTCTGTCCAGGGACTCCACTATTGCAGGTTCCTCAGTCAAATTCAATTTTGGTAGCACTTTATATAACACACACAGAAAAGTTGAGCTTATTGTTAGGCACACAGCACAATATTTAATTAAGTTTATTAATGACATTAAAAATAATTACAACTTGTCTTAGGCTTCTTCCTCCTTGTCTGTGCTTCCATCAGGAGTTTGCACTCTGAGTCACTCTCAGAATCTGACTGATGCTTCTTTCTATTTCCCTTTTTTCTCTTCTTTTTACTACTTTCTCCTCCCATCTCATTGGTTCTTCTGTTGCTTTCAGTCTCACATCTAGCAGTGTCTGCCCCTCCCTTACCCACTTCATACAGCGGGAGACCTGCATGGTAGGACATTATTGCAAACAAACAAGAGTGAAAAGCCTTTTTAGATGCTGTGCATGATAATTTATACCATTCACATGTTATGTATTTTTACATAAACATATACATATTTTATAATTAAGAATTTAAGATAATATATATTATGCAAGTCAGTCATCTTTATCTTATACTAAATGATTGAATAGTCTGTCTCATTATCCTTGTATTAAAGATTCATGTTTGAACCAGTCATGTTAGAAATACGAATATGTATATACTTGGAATCAGTGTCACTAGGAGAACACTTAAGTATATCTAATGGCCACACCCCATCCTGTGTTTAAAAAAACAAACCAAAAATGGTACTTTAGACAGACAAACCCTTGGAGGTACAGACCAAAAGCTTCATATGCACACACACAACTTTACTCTTGAAGTGACATGGGCTGGGTCCCACCTGGCCATACCTGTTCCTCTTGGTTTGTAAGTCTAAAATGCTCAAAATAATACTTCAGAAAAACACTTGGACCAAGGGAGTTAGACCCACGAACTCATATATATTTGGAATCAGTGTCACCATGGGAAAGTTTTAAGTATATCTATATCATAGCCACACCCCTTCCTATGTTTGTGTCATGCCAAAAAAAGTAATAAAATTAACCCTTCGGCTAGACAAATCTTGAAGTTACAGACCTAAAATGTGGTATGCATACACAACTTGACTCTGGAAGTAACATGGGCAGGGTTTCACCTTGCCACACCTCTGCTTCTGTGAGTGTCAGGCTAAAAACAAGTTGTATATATGCATGCATGTGTGCATCCACTTCATCACCAAATCACCATACAAAATAAAACCACTCTTCAGGGTAACCACATCCTACACCAAAGTTGGCTTTTAGACAAAACAGATTTTGAAAAAATATTATTCCCAGGATAAAAAAAAACAAAAGTAAAACAGGATTCTGTGAATAGTAAATGCATATGCTAACATAGTATTTATAAATTTGAAATGCCTGTGTATATATGCTTACTAGACTCCACTCCTGCAGATGCTACCATATCATAACCTACATTTTTATACTCTCTTGATCTTGGGCATTTTTGGGAGTCATTATGGGATGTAGTACCTTCTGGGTGTTGTTAAATCAATATGAAGGGCTAAAATGGCCCTACTTGAAACTCAGCTAATGGTTTTGAAGTGTTAATTGATCTGTTGTTGCTTTAACTAATTAGTTTTAAGTATATACCTATATAACCCATAATTAGGTGAATGTGTTTTTATTGTCACCTACTTAAAGAAGGCGGATCTCTGGAGCGTAGTGTGACACCAATTAAATGCATGCATAGAATCCACTATGGTACAAATATACACTATTACCTGTATGTTTGCAGCTCTCGGTTAGTTACCACAGAGCTGCCAGCATATAGGTAGTGTAGTACTGCTTGTGTGTACCTTAGAAGACAACACTCCAAGGTGGAATAGAGGAACTGTAACCACTGGTTACTGCCCCCTCTGTTCTAGCTTGGAGTGGTAGTCCACAAAGGTTATCTATTGCAGTGGAGTAAGAACTAAATTCATATTGGGGGGGGGGGGGGGGGGGAATTATTATTACCAAACCATTTATTGGGCAAGCCAAGAGAAGAATTGTTTTACCCCAAGAATTCAAATGACTTTACCTTACCATTCAAAATACTAAATACACCAGTGAATGTGAGCTGTATAATGCCCAGAAGCAAAGCTCAATGTCACTTTCTATGGGTTATTGCACTACAACTTGCACAACCGTTTTTCTCATGACCAACTTTATTTTGGCTCTTTAAGGTTGGAAAGCCTTGGTCTTTGTACATTCTCACTACTGAAGTAAAGAACTGGAAAATTATGAACACTGCTGTAACAATTCTGAACAGAATAGGCACAGTCTCTGGAAGACCACATCAGTTACAAAGAAAGCACTGTCCTTTCAGGGCCCACAAAAATAATAGACATATAAAGAAAACTGACTTTCAAGAATGTATATACAGACAAAGAGATAGGCATTGAACAGAAGATTATCTAAGTAGCTAATTATTACTTATTCATACCAAAAGACTTCATCATTCCCTGTTCATTTCCGTTTTTATTTAGCAGCTCCCTCTCATAGTCAAAGAGATATTTATCTGACCCACTGCCCTGTTGGCATTCACTGCTGCTAGTAGCCATAGCCAATAATTGAATATTAAAGTTAGCATTAACAAACATATCGCAATGATTGGCATTGATTGCGTTCTATTCAGTTTACATTCAAACTTTGCCTAGTGAGGTGGGGGTGGGGGTGGGGGTGGGGGTGGGGGTGGGGCTCTTCCGTAGGTGTGCTGAGTCTACTGAGATAGTAATATAGTGCTGGGATGTTGTTTATTTTGTTATAGCTTTTTTTCTTCTTTTTTTGGTATTTTGCTTTTATTTTTTATATTTATTCATTTTTTGCCTGTTTCCTCTTCTTGTGGCATAGACCTTACTCTTATTTTTTTGTGGTTTATTTTTTTAAATTTTATTTTATTTATTTATTCTACACTCCTAATGTCAGCCTCCTTTAAAGGTTAGAGTACTGTCTTAGCTAGTACTGCACTAGTTATTTCTACAACTAGCCCGCTACTGCATGCACACACACCCAGTGTATACTCAATAATAAAGAATTGATATTCCACTGATCAATAAAAGCTATACAATACTGCACCTGGTGATAAGAATAAAACCATGGCTTTTTTAAGTGGTACACTCAGTAATTATGACATGACAGGAAATGATATAGACCAAAAAATATGTTAACAATAACAATAACTAATTTATACTACAATGAATAAGGTCAATATATCACATCTTTCCCTCTTAACTTGAAAGCTCATATCAGTGAAGTGTTGGGTGGTACCTATCCAGAGGTACTATGTTTCTATTTGAATGACATAGCTGTATTGTAGGTGATTCAACTTTTTGACTAGACATCTGTGCTTGTGATGGCACCTCTTGGTCTGTACTTGGAAGTTGACTTTTCATTCCAGAGAGTTCAGAGGGCTCAATTATCGGCTGTAGTTCAAGTCCTATTCCAGAAGATTGCACTTCAGACTCAGTTGAAATCAAGTCTGAACTCCTTGCAATTACATTGTCAATGTACTGATGTACTTCTCTCCCATCCATCAACTTTACCATATAAAATACTGGTCCAGTCACCTTGGCTACGGTACCTGGTATCCACTTATGATTTGATGGGATGATGTCCTCCACATACACAAGGTTTCCTACACTTAAAGATCTCAGTGCCTTTTTGGCCTTCTTTCTATTTTGACTGTTTTTCCTCTATTCAATGTGAAATATTTGGAAATAAGTTTTAACTTTGAGGGTGAAAAGCAACAAATAATGGACCTGGTGATATGAAATAAAACCATGGCATTTTTAAGTGTGCACTCAGTAATTATGATATGGCAGGAAATGATATAGAACCACAAGTAAGTTAACAATAATAATAACTAATTCAAAACTACAGTGCATAAGGTCAATACATCACAACTTTCCATGCCAAATTTTTTCCCAATCTCCCACTGGCTACACACAAATAGAAAATGATAGATAGATAGGCAAAATATGTAATTGCACATTTTATTATGTAACAATCATCCCTATCCACTCTAAGAGCTCCTGCCAAATTTCATCCAAATCAGACCTGTGGTTCTCTAAATTACAGCAATTAAAGGAAAAGATATATTGAAAAGTAAATGCTGCAACTCTGATTGTAATAATATAAACCAACATCCACCCTCCCCAAGTGCTCACGCTAAATTTCATCCTAATCAGACCATCTGTTCTCTAAATCCCATGGAATGAAATTCTCTGTTTTAACCTGAACATTTTTTTTTCCTTTCATTTCATGTGTTTTTTTTTTCCTCATCATGGGCAAAGAAAGGGATGGCTTAGCTGAACACATACAGAGTTGACTGTCTGTAGTCAGCATATCCTTTTCATGTTACGTCTTTCCATACTTCAAGTTGTAAAAATATATATAAAAGTACACATACATGGTACAGGTCCTCCAGTGCAGAATCTGTCTTTTGTCCATACAAAAAATTTCAAAAAGCTATATTAAGACTTGGTGCAAGTTGTGATATCCCGTAAAAAACATTGATGGGTTTTGTTTGTTGTTGTTTTTTTTAAATTTTCAATATTTATTTATTATTATTTTTGACCTGTTTTTTTTTGTGGTTTAGGTTTGTTAATGCTTTGTTGCTGTTGTTGTTGTTGTTGTTGTTGTTGTTTCTCAATGATGCCATAATAATATTAGCCGTATTATTCATTCAAAGTCTGAATAAATGCTTTAGACTTCCAATTTTATAAATTTCTGGAGGTGTAAAATTAATGAATTAGTAATATGCAAGTAAAATATGTAGTACTGCCCACTTCAGGGAAGACTGGTGTTGGGCAGTTAACTATGATTATGCTCACAGGAAGTGCAAGTGGTGGGACATCAACCAAGGGAACAGGAGCAGAGACTATTATTGTATGCAACCTTTTGTATACATGTTTTCAAAAATATTAATTTGTATTACACAAATTCAATATAATCAAATATAGATGACATAGAATAACTCCTTGCTTTTTAAACAAAAAAGCACACAATCCACGGCAGTAAAATTTGAATAATCAACATGAACACTGCTTTCAATTGGTTTCCCAATGTGGTAAAATTCAAATTATAAACACTTGCTTCAAATTGGTTTCATATGCAAGAACTATGACAGAGTACACTTCTTTAAATTGGTCTCCATGTGCCAGTTAGCAGAAGCCAGAATTTAGAAAATTCTTGTGAGAATGAGCAAACCATTGTTGGACAATATTAAGTGACCAAGTCCAATATCCGTATCCATGGACACTGTCAATGGGTAATGTCATAAATTAGTGTCCGAATAAAGTAGAGTTGACTGAACATGGACTCTGGTCTCTGTACAAGGTATTAGAGTTTAACCCCAAAATTGTCTGCAGATTTGAACAACTGTGGATTCTATATATGTATACAGCATATATACCACAAATATATATTGCGAAGTATGAGAAAGGGAGTTTAACCCCAAAATTGTCTACAAATTTGATCAACTGAGAATTTTATAGATATATATTGCATATACACTGTACAGTATGAGAAATAGAGTTTAACCCCAAAATTGCCTGCAGATTTGAACAACTGTGGACTCTATGTATGCATATTGCATGTTTTTAGGTGAGATTTTTATAAATCAATAGTCAAATCGTGCCTTTGGCACAATTTAAATTAGACGTCTTCCTTCAATCCACATGTATTGACAGTCAGCAGAAGCAGCTTTGGGAGTTAATTTTAATTCATAGCTTGACTGGTTGAGTAGCAGCAGCCAACACACCAACAACAAAACAGCAGCACTAACTAAACACTCAGCAACTAAATAGCACTAATGAGAATGATTAAACAGCAACAAGCAACTGACAGCTAATTGCAATTGGAAATACTTGTATAGAACATAGCTTATTGGTATGGTATAGCAAAAAGGAGGGATCATAGTTGACTTATAAAGTTATAACCAAGTGTTTCTGACATAATTAGCAGCTGTATACCACAATTAGTAGTTTTAAACCAAAGGGAGGGATCATGGTTGAACAATGCTAAATATATTCCACATGCCAAATTTCACCCTGATTGGTTAGTAATTAGCTTTTAGCAATTATATCAACTTCCTGTGTATATGCTCTAAAACCACACCCATATGTGATTCATAATGTTCACCCAGGTACTTGGAAACCACATGCCAAATTTCAGCCTTATTAGTCCATTAATTAGCTTTTGGTAGCCAAAAGAACACTTTGTGGGTGTGACTATGGAAAAACTACACTCCTTGCCTCACCTGCATGTGGTTAATAACGATTTTTATTTTAGCCCTTTGGAGACCACATACCAAATTTAAACCTGATTGGTCCATCGGTTTGGCAATAAAAATAACTCACGAGCACACATGAACACACACATGAACACGCACATGCACATGCACACGAGCACACACGAACACAACATGCACACACACGCACACAAGCACAAGCACACACACACACACACACATACACTTGGATTTCTTATATATAAGTAAATAGAAGCTGTACCTTGGTGACTTTCTGGGAGAAGTTATCAAGCAAACAAACAAACAAATTGAGAATTACAGTAAAATTTGCTTGAAGCTGCATGAGCTGATTGAAGTTGCCACTCTCCTCTTGGTGGTCACGTTGGACAGAACTTTATGGAAAAGACATTCCTATTTCTTGAGGTAGTATCATTTGGTTTTGAAGTCGAATATGAATACTTGTACTTTGTTATGACCACTCCACTTCGTGATGTTTCTTAAGTGGCAACAACTTTTATATTGTTTAAAAGTTCACACTAGCACCTTTGCAATCAATAAAGCCAGTTGTTATAAAGATACTTCATTTTACTTCTATATAATGTTAGTTGGTTTAATCAGAGTATGCACAGACATTGAGGCATGCTAAACATCATTTTGGCTTCCCAGTGAAGTTCTTAATTCACAATATATTATTAAACCAATAAGGATAAAAGAAATAATAATTGGCTTTTTTTTTTGTCAAACCTTCACTTGAGATATATTTACTTAGAATAGGGTTGACATGTTATCTTAATCAGCCCAAATTCCATTAATTATTTCAGAGAATGAAGTTACTAAAACTACTTAATGCCTCATCAAATTTTGGTCTTTTTGTCTTCTGAAAGATTTCATAGTAGCTAGCTAATACTGTTCCCATGCTCTAAGGTTATATTAAAGTTGCGTTTAAATTGAGTGCCCACAGTGACACATTGCATAGCTACTAAGCAGTTGCACACCACACAATGGAAGGTATGTACCAAAGGAAAGTATCATGGTTGAGCTTATAACTAAGTGTTAAATTGTGTAACAATGAGAAGATGCATGCTAACATTGCAAAGGGAGGGATTGCATTTGAATTATGTGGCTAGCCATATAGGAGAAGAGTGAAAATATATTTCCCCAACTGAAACTGCCGTAGAAATGAGTCCTATAATTGCAATACATCATGATGATATATATATATGATAAATAATGATTCCTTCTTGCCATTGTGCTTCATTAATCTTACAACTGCAGCAGGTGGGCACAAACCCAACCCATGTTGCATTCATCCACCTCATTCAGTCAACTATTCCCTTCCAAGCCTCAGATGTCATACAGAATTATGTACCAACAAGCCCACGTCAGAGTAATGGACAATAGGTGCATGTAAAGTCACTTCAATTTCCTCACTGGTGCATTCCAAATGGTCAATTAATGATTGGTGGAATGTTGTGTACTTGCTTATGGGACATACATCTAACTTTGCCTAGGGATGGTTAACTTCTTCAGGAATAGTACCAAAAGAATGTCTGGAGCATCATGAGTTTGTTGGTCCTTGAAATCTGGAAATCCATTGAGTATTGGCCAAGTTATTGCTAACGTTTTTTATGATTGCTGTGAGATAATTGATTTTTGCTTTTAGTTTTATGGTACTGAGTTGGGGAATATTCGTGACCTCCAGATGGTACAGCAGCACCTGAGTAGTATTTCTCTGGTAGGTTTAGCCACTTTTTCATCTTCTTGTTGCTACTGCCTCTAAATTTGTATTCTAGTAGTATATACATTCAATTTCTTCAACTGAAATAAATGCTTAAATTAAATTTAAAATCAATGCTACAACGAAATTCCTTTAAATTGTATAGCAGTGATGAATCAACAAGGCATAGCAATGGTGTTTAGAGTAACTTCAATCATGTTCAATGTTGAGATAGGCACAGGAAATGCTGGATATAACCTGCTAGTAAGAGAGGAGAAGGCTGCAGTGGTGGTAAAACTAACATTTGAAGTATACCATAATATTTCATCTTTCTATGTCAATTATTTTGTTAGTTATGTACTCACTCTGTACCTCAGACAATTTAAATAGAGATTTCCTGTATTACAGTAAAATAACAAATGTTAACTTTAAAAACATGCCATTATCATTTAAATAAAGATAAAAGAATTTCATTTTTTCCAACACATCTCAATTTCAAATTAGATATTGCTTTTTAATGATTTTTTTTTTTTTTTTTTTTTTTTTTTTTTTTCATACTCTAGCCATATATATCTTAGATATACTTTTCTACTAAAGATATTTCTAACAGTTACATTCAGATTATGTTTTTGAATTCTGATGAATTATTCTTTGCAATACTGATAAAGAATCAAGTCCTTCTCTATGCTCCAAAATTATCATCTGACATATAGAATCACTAATATACAATTATGGTTAGTTTAACCAGTGATCAAAAAATACAATATGCTCTCCAGAGAGTTTGTAGACTATTTATGAAATAAAATTCAATTATTTTTGCTCACATACACCAAGTTCTGTATAAAAAATATATATTATTTTTTATTTTAACCTAGCTCTGCATTTTAAGAAAAATTGTAATTAAACAGGCTTAATGGAGATGTTAGTTACATGTTTAAAGAATGGAAAGCTATCCCATGGCTTTAAGTCTCAATGCATAAGATGCAACATCATGATGTAGATATTAAAATCACAGTGATACTAGGGATTGTGTAAATATTAATTTAATCAGTGCCAGATCTGAAATATCCAACAAGCAGACATTTTTCTCTGTACTATTCTCCATAAGTTATCAGCAGAAGAAGTAAGGTTCTATATAGTTCTCCCAAGACCCTGAAAGTGAAATATCATTTCATCATAGAATTTAGTGTAAATGTGATTGGAGATACTCACTTCCCCTTTGAGGTGTGTAATTAACATCTTGAAGGAAAATGATCTTGACCTTGCACTGCACACCATGGTAGAGAATAGACTAACAAAAGAATCAGGCCAATTTTTTCTCGAATAAAAATCTATTTCTTATTATTCTGAAGCCAGATGAAAGGTGCCTCTTCTTTTCTTTTTTTTAAAGGGAGGGTTGATTTTTTTTTTTTTTTTTTTTTTTTTTTTTCTGAAATAAGTTCCTTGGGCACTCCAAAATCATTAAAAAAAAATTTTTTTAATTAAAAAAATTTTTTTTTTTTTTTTTTTTTTTTTTTTTTTTTTTTTAATACCATTCTTCATGACAAAAATAAACATAATTTCACTGCAATTTACATCCCTAAAATTGACATCCTGTTGTGATCGAATTTTGGTTATGCCAGTCATGATGTCAGAGTAGGATCCTATTACAGCAATGCCCTGCATGGGTGGTGTATTTTCTGCTAGTTCTGATGCAAGTTTTGGTGTCCTCAGCCTATCCTGCTCATTTCCCCCAGTTGAGGAACATGCCAATTCAGGAAAGTGAGGAATCTGAAGAAATAGTTGAACCCTACCAGTATGAGCCTCATGCTAGAGTTATTGGTAGGTCTCTTCCTGCTACCAAAGAAGATGATGATGGCACACTTGGTGGAGGAAGACTGGGAAACACAGTTTGTTATTAGAATAAGCTGTGTAGCTTACTACTTCTGGTTTGTATGTAGATATCACTGTGGGCACTGTGAACAATCAGCAGGGAGAAACATGAGGGTAATTTTACCCAGTGAACAAGATTAGATCTGCTTTTCCCTCATCACCTTAGTATGCTGGATTTAAATATCCAAATTTAGGAACATGGAGACCAATGAGATCAGCTAAGAACAGGCATGGAGACAACACTGATTACTCAATTGTGTAATGATGATGTATAATTTTTTTTTCTTGATTATGAATATGCTTTTATACCTGTTTATTGCAAAGTCCTTCAGTTACATTCAGATTATGTGTTTGAATTCTGATTAATTATTCCTTGCAATACTGATAAAGAATCAAGTCCTTCTCTATGCTACAAAAATATCATCTGATACATAGAATCACCAATATATAATTATAGTTAGTTTAACCAGTGATAACAAATACAATATGCTCTTTAGAGTTGATAAACTATTTATGAACTATACATTCAATTATGGACACAATGTTATCATATATATATATATATATATATATATATATATATACACACACACACACGCACGCACGCATGCATGCACGCACGCACACACACACGCACACACGCACGCACGCACGCACACACACCAATTTCAACCTAAATTGCTCTACATTTTAAGAAAAATTGTAATTAAGCAGGCTTAATGTAGATGATAGTCGAATATTTAAACAATGGAAAGCTATCCCGTGACACTAACTCAATTCTTAAAATGCAACATCATGATGTAAATATTAAAATCACAGTAATATGGAGATTTATTTATTTTTTAAATTTATTTCTTACTTTTTTAGAAGGGCTGGTGGGATGGTAGGAGGAGCCCCATAAAACATTGAGCAAACTGAATAATAAGATACTTTCCCATTCAATGGAAATGCATAACATTTATAATTTATATTAATATAAGTCCCTGTGTCATTAATTTTGTTATTATTTTGGATCTATTTGAGCTAAGAAGGGTAATCCTTTAGTTCAGAGGGAATAAATGTGATATTTTATGGAGGGTGGAAAAAGGGATAAAATTTGGGGGGAAAAACAAAAAAAAAAAAAAAAAAAAACCATTAAAAATGAGCCAAAAAAAGTATATAAAATATACAGAAAATTGAGTAGCCAAATTATTAAAAAAAATTTTTTTTAAATCAATTTAAAAAAAATACAGGACAATATTGTTGATGATGACTCAGGTTTAATCTTTACTACCATCACTATGATCACAGGTCATTTCTATTAATTGAACTGGTATCATTGTGTTGGGGAAAAAGTTCAATGAAAAAAAACCTCAAAAATATTGAGTGGGTTCTTATGTATATGTTAAGTGTGAGTATTTATGTGTGTCCATATGTGTGGTTGTGTTTGCCACCTACATTTACCTCCGGCAGTTATATCAGACCTGTACAATTTGACATTTTTGGTTTGGACTTACCACCTGAAAATATGGCGCAGGTAATGCTTCATCTATATTTATCAAAGTCATGTTATGTCGCACCTTACATATATCTAGCTTGGTTAATGATAACAAGTATATCAATTATATTAAATTACTTAACTTAGGATTGGTCCCCTAACTTTGTGGCTAATATTAAACCTGCATTCCTTTGCTGTGGTGGTGTAATGGGTAAAAATAACTGTTGCCTTTGTCTTGGATATTCTGTTCTAAGCGGGTTTTTCCTTCAAAACTGACTCCAAATGTTCTGCTCCAGAATAGTCTAAACTCCTTAATGTTACAAGCATTCAAGTTTGGATGTTTTAAGGGATTTCCAAAATTAGGAACAGTAATTATTTATTTTTCTTTAGAAAACTAATTGAGAAATATCATATTATTTTTGGCAATTTTTATCACATAGCCATAAACAAACCAACCAATAAACAAACAAACAAACACAACTGTTGACAAGTTGTTATGCTGACTCTTGAAACTTTTTATTATTATTAGAATAGAAGTCCAACACCTAAAGAATGGCTGAGGTAAGTATTTCAGATGCTATTATGGGATAGTAGATTTCATGTGTTTCCCATGACTCTTGTGTAAACATGACTTGATTAAGTGTGACCCACTCATGTTTAATGATTAGCATGTGCATTGACATACATATGTACTGGAAACTTCATTTGAGCCTGCCAATTTATCACTGTGTCTAGGCTGTAACACTATATCTTAAAAAATAAAAAAAATTAAAAAAATTTTTTAAAATTATTATTTTGTGAACATTGCTGCCTGATAGATAATTAGAAGAGAAAGAAAGAGAATTATGCAAATGTTTGCTCAAATATAACATGATTATGTATTAACATATCTATGAATTGTCAACATTTAGATCATTCATAATATAAAGATTGTGTTAATTAGCAGTTAGTTGGATTTTTATGATTATTTGTTTGTTAGATCACCATTTAATTTAATTACTAATGTACAGCATATATTAATTGCTTGTATTAGATACTAATGATTAATTTCTATTTGGTCACTTTTGATTTCTATCTCACTGGGATGTGATTTAACCCACAGGAACTAAACAACTTGAGGAAGTTTGTGAGTGTAGAGAGCTAAATTTTCCACACATAATTAAGATAGAATAATTAAAGGACAACTAAAATAATTTTTTTAAAAACATTAAAGAAAAAAGCAACAAAGAAACAATAATAAAACCTGGCGCTGAAAGAAGAAATAACTTCCAAAATTTACTTCTTGTGAGGGGGGGGGGGGGGGGGGCAGATGTGTAGAGGTTTGACAAGACTCCCTGGAGCCCCCTTTTTCTAATACATAATTCTGTCATTGACTTGAAATATCTAATGCACTCCAACAACATATTGGGCACACAGAAGAAACCAAATTTATTTGAATTTGCTCTAGCAAATTACAAGTTTACCTAAATCCTAGGTTTTGGAAAACATATATAATATTTTCACTAACTCTGTGCATGCCTTCTTGATTGCCTGTGTATCTGTCTGGGGAAAGAAAATTTTGAACTACAAGTGATAGGAAGGACATTCAATTTTATTGTACTCCCTATGTGGTCCTATGAAGATCTTTGAATTTCTTTAAAATGTCCAACTAAAAAATTAGAGGAAAAGTAAAGCCTTTTCTTTTAACAAATTGTGTTCTTGAAGTAGGTAAATGTCAACAGAATTCCCACCCATGATCCTAGTTTTCAAAATGGGTGATAAAAATGCAACAAAAAATGAAGACAATTAAATCTAACCCTCTGTGCAGCTGAGAATGAAAGACTTTTTAGCCAGCTGAAGCTTGCACCGAAGGTCTACCAACAGCTTTTACCTCTAGTCATTCTTCTTAGATATTTATGAGGTTAAGTACAGTAGAACCTCAGAGTCCAGTATTGTAGAGTTAGAAACAAGGCCTGCTATCAAGCAGCTAAGCAAATAATAAGACCTGTGGAATCTCTAACAATTACATAATTTTTCTAAATGAGAGTGCTCAGTTTCAGAATTGCAGCTGCTGCAGTGTTCTCCCTCTCCCTCTCTACCTCTCTACCCTCACACACTTACCCAACTACAACAATTCTTTAAATAAAGGTGGGCTAAACAGATGGAATATTAAAACCATCTTGATCCCTACACACTTTTGCAAACAACTATAAGTTCACATCTCTTAATGGCATTTATCAATTCCTAGTAAAGTGAATAATTGGGTTCATTCAGTGAATTTGATATCTCTCTGTCACAAAACTTGATCTGCTATCTCCTCTGAGATGACTGATGGATTTGGATAAAAATTGGTTGGGTTACTTTGAAGGGTGTCAAAGTAACCTCCATTGATCAAAATTGGAAAAAAATGGGCAACACTGGTGAGAGAAACAAGAAATCAAATTATCCATACAAAGAAAGCCTGAAAACAAATGGCCAAATGGTAAAGACTTGAGTCTCCCAAGCGAAAGTGCCAGGATAGATTCCTGGTGTTTCAGCTTTCTTTTCTTTCACTCTTTTTTTATCCCTTAAAAAAAAAAAGAATTAATCCTATTCTTTTTCATAATCCTTTTTTTTTTTTTTCATTCCCAAATCAGGAGTGGTTCAAAGTTAATTCTAATAAGATTTATTCTGGTCAGAAGGATAAACCACCAAATAAGTTAATTCAGATGTATTGGGAGCAGTTACATGGAAGAGGTGGCATTGATAAGAAATCAGTGTGGCATGCTTCAGTGGCAGCTCTGTGGCACCTCTAAAGGTGGGGAAAGTTAAAGGTACATAGCACAGCTGCAGTGAGCCAATTACTTATTTGCAATGAGCCAATTACTTATTTGCAATGAGGTACAAACATTTCAGGAGCAATTTGCAGCTTCCAGTGATCAGTGAAATAAAAATTAATTTTTTAAATTTTTTTATCAATTTTGTGCTTTTTTTGGTGGAAGCTCCTGGCACCACTGGGCAGCTTTGTGGTAGCTCTGTGCACCTGAAAAGAAGGAAACACAATTTTTAGTAAGTAGACACACTGCAGAAAGCCCTGTACTCTTTTGCAATGAGTTACAAACATTTTATGGGAGTCAGTTTTCAGCCTGCAGTAGTCCAATTTTTTTTTTTTTTTAACTGACAAAATTTTCGATTTTTTTTCTTCAGGGCTACTGCAGTATCAAAAAGAACTTTGAACAGATCTAGTCAAAAGATTCTTTCAGACAAGACAATTAGTCATCAAAAAAGTGAAGCAACTTTGAGGGACTTGCATTTCATCCCTTCCCTAACTTTGACTGATTTGCCCAGATTGGACAGAAAGACAAGCCTCACTGAAAAGCTGAAGGAGAGATGCATCCTTAAGAAACTACAATCCAAGAACTTGACTAAAATGGAATAAATGAGTGCTCTCACCCTAATGATGAATATTTATTAGTTTGAGTTGCTCTGGACTGTCATGCAGGGAGATATATGGGATGCTGGAGAGGGAGGGAGGGAGGAGGGGAGTTTGAGCAATTGGGTAAGCAACTTCCCTTGATTATTGCTGAACAGAAAAGTTGCACATATACTTAATATAGTTATGATTACACTAATTATTTACAATTATGTTTTGATTTGGGAAATGGATATCATTGCAAGAATTAATTCAGTTTTATTTGTCCATTTGCTTTGTCCCTGATGTCCAACATACTAACTTCATTGAATCTTAGAAAGTGAGTCACTTAAAAACTTCAAAATTCTCATTATAATATAATATAGAGAATGAAATATTAAAAAAAATTATATATATATTGGATAGACTCTGCCATAGGTGGTGAGTTACAATGCCAGTGTTAGCTACCATTGCAAGAAGACATGCACTAATTATATCACATTTGAACATTTTCTATTTCTCTCTGTCTGACCTCCTGACTTCATATCATCATAGTCTGTGAGTTACCATGCTAGTGTATAGCTACCACTGCAAGAAGACAGCACTAATAATCTCACATTTGAACTTGTTCTATTTTTCTCTGTCTGACTTCCCGGCTCTATATCATCATAGTCTGTGAGTTACAATGCTAGTGTATAGCTACCACTGCAAGAAGACATGCACTAAGTATCTCACATTTGAACTTGTATTTCTCTCTATCTGACTTTCTAACTCTATATCATCATAGGATGTGAGTTACAATGCTAGTGTATAGTTACCACTGCAAGAAGATTAGCACTAATAATCTCACATTTGAACTTGTTGTATTTCTCTCTATCTGACTTTCTGACTCTATATCATCATAGTGGGTGAGTTACAATGCTAGTGTATAGCTACCACTGCAAGAAGACTAGCACTAATAATCTCACATTTGAACTTGCTGTATTTCTCTCTATCTGACTTTCTGACTCTATATCATCATAGTGGGTGAGTTATAATGCTAGTGTATAGCTACCACTGCCAGAAGACAAGCACTAATAATCTCACATTGAACTTGTTGTGTTTCTCTCTATCTGACTTTCTGACTCTATATCATCATAGTGGGTGAGTTACAATGCTAGTGTATAGCTACCACTGCCAGAAGAGTAGCACTAATAATCTCACATTTGAACTTGTATTTCTCTCTACCTGACTTTCTGACTCTATATCATCATAGGAGGTGAGTTACAATGCTATTGTATAGCTACCACTGCAAGAAGACTAGCACTAATAATCTCACATTTGAACTTGTTGTATTTCTCTCTATCTGACTTTCTGACTCTATATCATCATAGCGTGTGAGTTACAATGCTAGTGTATAGCTACCACTGCAAGAAGACATGTACTAAGTATCTCTTCTTCTTTTTTTTTACATTTCCTATCTCTCATCAAAGGTGGTGAGTTATATTGCTATCAGATTACTACTACTATCAAAAAGTTTGCAACAACTTACATTTGGATATTTCTTCTTTCTCTTCTTGATGGAATTCCATATGAATATAGAAAGTAAGTTAAATAGCTAGCTGGTAGTTCTAATATGGTACTACAAAACTTTCTTGAAAATTTTTTTTTCATAAAATTTGACTGAATATGTTTAGTACTGTAAATTATTTATTATTGGAGTTTAGATGAAAAAATAAATTTATATTCATGCATCAGAATGCAACAGGTGCAGTTCTTTTATACTCTGGAGAGGCCGACAAGGCAATTAGTTGAACTTCCTGCATGAGACTGAATAACAAACAATAAGCAGCTAATTATCTATAGGAAACTGAATACAAACACACTTAAGAGTCCAACCCATTAATTACCCATATAATTTCATAAGCTAATATAATTTTAAGTTTGACACAACTTATAGGTTCTTCCTGGTGTTATTTTTACCTGTGGCAAACAAATCTTGGAATACTAGGAATGGTGTGTTGGATGGTGTTGGGGGGGGGGGGGGGGGGGGGGGTGGTGTGGGTGGAATGGGTGGTACATCCACAGATTATTTTTAAACAAATTCTTTTCTCTATGGGAACACTGAAGTTTGATGGTACAACTATGTGGTCCAACTAAGTTTTTTTTTTGTATAGATATATTTTGGGTACAACTGAGGCATTTACTGTATGGAACCCAAAAGTAGTAAAGCTTGCTACATCTTTATCTTCATCTTTAATGTTCTAAACAATTATTTTTCCATTTCTAAAACATTTTTTAATAAATATTAGTGTAATTATTTGCCACATGTCTTAGTGTGGGGTTGCTCTTGTGTATAGTTTTAGCTATTTATGTTCCAGGCTTGGCTTGGTATGTTGATAATTGACCCTCATACAAGTGTATATTGCAGGAGTATATACTTTATATTGTACTTAACTGAATTCTGAAAAATTTTGATATCTTTTTTTCTTAAGCCACTTTAAGGCCAGATTTTCTCTAAGACCAAACCCCCCCCCCCCCCCAAAAAAAAAGCCAGTACATATTTAATAAAGCACTTTTTGAGAAAACTGGCCTTTAGTACAGTCAATTGGCAAACATAGATGACAAAACATGAGCAGTTTTTATAATATGGAGATGGTATCTGTAAAATTCCTGCAGATATTCACATGCTCATTGCATGGCACATATTGCCATGGCTTCAAAATAATGGTAGGGTTAGCAAGTTAAGATAAATATCTTAATATATTTGTTGTTGGATAATCTATCCAACATTCTCTTTGTTCAATATTTCCCCCTATCTTTTGCAGAGTGAATTAGTGTATTATTCTTATTTTTAGAAGATATACCATAATTAGCTCTAATTAGAATCATTTTATTCTCTCTCACTGTTCTACTTACTCCATATCATCTTAGATGGTGAATTGCAATGCCAGTGTATTGCTAGCATTATACAGAAATGTGCACTAATAAACTCATATTATAACACGTCTCATGTCCTCTCTTAAACCTACATGAGTTATTTCAGTTGAAGATTTAAACTTAAACATCATGAATGTATGTCTCTTTTTTCTCATTCTTAACTCTACGTAATCATAGGAGGTGAGCTTGGTCTCAAATTTGGAACTTTGATTTAGTGAAGAAAACTTTCAGAAATGAAATTGTTTTTCTTGCTATTATGATTTGATATTCACTCATCCATTGTGGATATCTGGACTATCCTCTCACTTGGTGAGTATTTATAGAATCATATTTTGCTTGTTATTTTGAACACCTCAGATATGTGTACATAAACAGGTGGCATAGTGTGCATATAGGAGAATATAATAGCCTAACATTAAGCTACTTGCTCCACATAAAATCTTGTACTAACAGTTCTGCATGACTGAACTCATAGAACTAAACTGATTACATTTGGCAGTTGTACATGTCATGAACTTTCATTGAACTGTGGAAATGTTAATAGTGCGTATTAATCAGTGTCCATTAATTGTATTGTGTATGTTTAATTGTAGTAATTAGTGTCACTAATTCTATTGTGTTTAAATGACTACCTAGTTATGTGCAAGTATAATGTGCTGTTGTGATATCATTAAGTCCATACATCAAATGTGCTCCAGACTTAAGGGAGCTAGTTTTGAAGCACAGTAGTTCAGCACCCACATTATCCCTGAAATATTTTCACAGTAATATTCATTTCCTGGACATTGTAATTGTATTCTTGATTGAATCTCTGGAACAAATCCATCATACCTGCAAGTATTTTTTTATATATTGATCTTATTAATAGGTCTATCCAATATATTTTTTTTTTTATAGATTGGCTAATTTTCAAGTGGGTAATAAGTAGTTAGTTTCTTACAAACCAATCGAAAAAGAGTTTGATAGATTCTTGACTTGTGGACTGATACAGACAAAGTGGGCACTGTTCCTTTGCTATAGTTGATCCACAAGTTTTTAAATACATCAATAATGAACTGCAATTAATTCTCTGTTTATGTACAACTAGACTGATCACCCGTGCCAATTAAAACATTAACTTATGATTTCATTCAATTAACAGCAGCTCATAAGTAGGCATCCAACCAGGTTGCTCTTTGATATTTTAGAAGGTTTGTGATGTTTTGAAAGCATTGTATAATGATGGAAGGTTGAACAAGATTTAATATATGGTATGCATATACAACTTGACGTTTGGAGTGACACGGGAGGAATCCCTCCTGCCTACACCTCTTTCCATTGGTGTGTAAAGAGAAAGTGCCAAAAGAAGATTTTCGGAATAATGCTTGGACTGAAGGAGTTAGATCTACGAACACACTTTAATATATATTTTGGTTTGTGAGTATGTGTGTGTAGGCATCATGGCTAAACACTGGGACTAAAAAGGCTGAAATTCGGCATGTACTCTCGAAGAACAGGCTGAGCATTATTAAAAACATATAGGCATGGTAATGGGTGTAGTTTTGTTATAGCCACATCCACAGATTCATTTATGGATTAATACAGCCGAAATTGGTCATATGGACTCCAAGTATCCCAGTGAGCATTATTAACTATGATTAGTTTTGGGTATGTGTGTGGTTTGGTATTAGCCACACCCATAGGAAGTAGGTATGGCTGCCTAAAGCTAATTAAAGGACTAACCATGCTGAAAATTGAGCGGCTTCTATAATGTTTCATGTTGAAATTGGCCAGGCAACGCCGGGTATATGCTGCTAGTATATATATATATATACGTATGTATGTATATATATGTATATATATGTGTATATATATATGTATATATGTGTATATATATATGTATATATGTGTGTATATATATGTATATATATGTATATATATGTATATAATGGCTTTATTTGGCAAAGATGTCCTTAAATAATCATTAAAAATATAATTTTTTTATTGGCATGATTAAATGGCTAGTTTAAATTTCATCTATAAAATGAAAGTCTGTATGTATGTATGTATGCCTCAGCATCAAGGCTAAATATTTTAATAGATTTCAATGAAACTTTGCAGGCGTAATACTTGGTACCTGGCAAGATTCATCCCAAAGAATCCTGAATGTGGCACTCATTGTGGGGGAAAATAAAATTTAAATTTTCCATTAAAAAAAGCCTTAAAAATCTTGGCTCAGTGGTAAAGCACAGGTCTATCAAGCAGAAGCTGCTTTGCGTGAGCTCTCAGAGTATTGTAATTACGGAGACAAGCTCCATGAGATGCTACGTGACCGTCTAGTGTGTGGTGTGAATCATGACACCATACAGCGTAAGCTTCTGGCTGAAACTGATCTAACCTATGAGAAAGCTTACACGCTAGCTCAAGCGATTGAGGCATCCAAGAGAGATACCCTCGACCTCAAGGGCAGCAAAAATAGCAGTGCTCCATTGTTGCCTTTGCCAGGAGTCAATTACTCCAGAACATTTAAACATTCTAAAGGCAAGATTCCCACCAAGAGAGGAAACCCAACCTGCTACAGGTGTGGAGGTCCACATTTAGCTCCTGCCTGCAAGTTTATCAACTCTGAGTGCAAATTCTGCAAGAAAAACGGTCATTTTGCTAGAGTGTGCAGGAAAGCCCAGCAAGAATCTAAAGTTGGCAAGGAAACTAATTTTGTGCTACAGGATATGCCTGAAGACCAGTGTGCTGACCATACACACAGTCTCTGTGTTGTCAGGGATCAAGCAAGTGATCCACTGCATGTGCAAGTTGCCTTGAATACTGTTCAAGTTGAGATGTTACTGGACACTGGTGCATCCGTTTCCCTGATCAACCTTCCGACTTATCAGATGCTTCAACAGCACAAGGTGGTCGCTCCTCTACAAAACTCCTCTATTCAGCTAAGGACATATACAGGTCAGCCAATCCGTGTTCTTGGTATGCTACCAGTGCAAGCAGAATACATGGGAAAATTAGTTGATGTGTGTGTTCATGTGGTTGAAGGGGATGGACCTAATTTGATGGGTAGAGATTGGCTATCTCTGCTTGAGGTTAATTTGGGGGAAGTGAATCTTTTGAAGAATGATTGTTTACTCCAGACATTGCTTAATAAACATTGTTCAATATTTAATGATAAATTGGGTTGCATGAAAGACATGAAGGTCAGATTGCTAATTGATTCTACTGCCAAGCCTAAGTTTTTCAAGCCACGCAGTGTTCCATTCACACTAAGAGATAAGGTGGAAACTGAGCTCCAGAGGCTAGAAAGCCTTGGTATTATTTCTCCTGTGAAATTTTCAAAATGGGCTGCGCCCATAGTTCCTGTGGTTAAGAAGAATGGTACTGTACGTATATGTGGGGACTACAAGGTCACTGCTAATAGGGCTACTCTCACAGAGTCCTATCCACTTCCACTAGTGGATGAGTTAATGACAGACCTTGCTGGAGGTAAATACTTTACCAAACTTGATTTATCCCAAGCTTATCTACAGTTGCCCCTTGATAATGAATCCTCTGAATTATTGACAATTAATACCCACAAAGGATTGTTCAAGTACAACAGGTTACCATTTGGTGTGTCTAGTGCACCAGCAATATTTCAGCGCAGCATGGAGACCCTCTTACGGGGCTTGAATGGTGTGTCCGTTTACCTTGACGACATCCTAGTTACAGGATCCACACATGAGAACCATTTGCATAACCTTGCTGCTGTGCTGGAACAAATTGAACAGGCAGGCCTAAGACTTAATCGCTCTAAATGCTTCTTTTTACAACCCAGATTAGAGTATTTGGGACATGTCATTGACGAAGCTGGTAGACATCCTACTGAGGATAAAATTAGAGCCATTAAGGAGGCACCAGCTCCTACTAACATTACTGAGCTTCATTCTTTTCTTGGAATGATTACCTACTACAGTAAATTCCTACCTAACATGTCCACAAAGCTAACACCCTTATATGCACTGTTGGCAAAGAAGAAGAGGTGGTCATGGCACACCAAGGAGGAGGCTGCTTTTCAGTTAGCAAAACAAGTTCTTCATTCAGATGCAGTTCTTGTACATTTCGATAGTTCAAAGCCTTTAATCCTTGCATGTGATGCTTCACAGTATGGCATTGGTGCTGTTTTGTCTCATACATTTGAAGATGGACGAGAAAAACCCATTCATACACTTCTCGAACTCTGAACCCTGCTGAGAAAAGATACTCACAGCTGGAAAAAGAAGGTCTAGCTATTGTCTCAGGGATTAAGAAATTTCACAATTTCCTGTATGGTAGACATTTTATTATCGAGTCTGACCACCGTCCATTATCCTTTCTGTTTAATGAAGCCAAAGGAATTCCCCAAATGGCATCTTCTCGCATACAGAGATGGGCAATTACACTCTCTGCTTATAATTATACTATCTGTTACAAGAAATGCAAATCACTGTGCAATGCAGATGCATTAAGCAGGCTCCCACGCCCAGTCACCACAGCCACTGATGATACATGCACAGAATTGTTTAACCTTGTACAACACATGTCCTCCACTTGTGTTTCAGCATTGCATATTAAGGACTGGACCACAAAGGATCCTCTCCTCTCCAAGGTGCGGAGATTTATTCAGCTTGGTTGGCCAAACAACGTCACAGAAGTTCCATGCAAGCCTTACTTCTCTAGGAAGGGTGAACTAAGTGTGTTGGATGGTTGTATCTTATGGGGTACTCGTGTAGTGATTCCACCGCCTGGTAGGCAGCCCCTACTTAAGGAATTACACCAAGCTCACCCAGGGGTTACAAAAATGAAGGCACTAGCACGCAGTTACATTTGGTGGCCTAACATGGACACTGATATTGAAACCCTGGTGAAAACTTGTACTGAGTGTCAAGAGTCTCGACCCTCACCACCTATTGCTCCGCTCCACCCATGGGAGTGGCCGGCAAGTCCGTGGAGCCGCCTCCACATTGATTTTGCAGGTCCTTATTTGGGACACATGTTTCTTGTACTGGTGGATGCCCATTCTAAATGGATGGATGTGAGACTCATGCATTCTATTAAAGCCCATAGCACGATTGAACAACTCAGAATGATATTTGCTACACATGGCATACCACAGAAAATTGTTTCTGATAATGGTCCTACATTTACTAGTCAAGAGTTTAAAACTTTCATGACTCAGAATGGAGTTCTCCACATCACATCTGCCCCATATCATCCGTCTACGAACGGACTCGCAGAACGAGCTGTCCAGACTTTCAAGCAAGCTCTGAAACGCATCCAAGGCAGTTCAATTCAGGAAAAACTTTCTAAGTTTCTCTTCCAGTACCGGATAACCCCTCACACTACGACGGGGATTGCACCTGCTGAACTCCTCATGGGACGACGACTTCGCTCTCGCCTGCATTTGCTTTTTCCTGCAGTTTCACAGAAAGTTGAGAGTAAGCAACTGAAACAAAAGGAGGAACATGATTCAACAAAACCAGTGCGTACATTTTCTATTGGAGATCTTGTGTATGTAGAGGATTTTACAGCCTCACCACAAAAATGGATTCCAGGGAAGATTGTTGAAGTTACTGGACCTCTCTCTTATTGCATTGAGCTTCTCGATGGCAGTACAGTTCGAAGACATGTTGATAATGTGATTCAGCGATGTCTAACCGATGTTCCCACTTCACCTGCCATCCTGGCTCCGACTCTAGTTTCCGTTCAACCAGTGGATCCACTTGCACTTCCAGATCTCCCATCAAGCCTGGATCTGACTCAGAGTCAACCAGTTCCTCTACTTGATCCTCCACCTGCTCGTACTCCAACGCCTCCAAGACGTTCTACCCGTACCCGGCAGAAACCTGCGAGGTTCAAATCATGATCATTGTCATTCTCATTCCCTTAATACAATCCTTAATGAGGGGGAGTGTGGTAAACTATACCACTCCAGTATAATGATTATACCACTCAAGGATGATGCTTAATGATGTCATTGATTATGCATTCATTACCAGTATATTGTATGTATATAAAACATTGCAATTGTCTTTGTCTTTGTTCTTCCACGTGTTCTTGCACTTCATCCGTCTGCAATACTTGTTGTCGTCTTGCAATGAAAGGTTCTGTTAACTTTTATAAGTGAGTATTAAGCGTGTGCATTTATTAACTGGCTATCAATAAAGCCAGTATTAAGATATCACATAAGATACTACAGTATTGATATGGTATTAGGTCCTCTGTCCATCTGGGTTATAACATGTTCATTATTATATATATCCATTTTTCACTTGAATTAATAATTTGTAGTTATTTTATAGTTAAGTACATATTTGTTTAGTAAAATTAGTCCGGAGGTGTTTGTAGAGATGTTAGCCACCAGGGCTAGGCCACTTCTGTGCTGCAAGTACGATGTACAACAAAGCAGAGATGCACGTCTGATCAGTTTCCTCTGTCTGCATAAACAAAACTCTATTTCTAATTATATATCCCTTGAGCTAGCTGCACACTGGAGTGAAGTAAGCCTGTATGGATAAGCACCAAGATAAAATATGGTCTTGTCTCTGACAGTATTGTCTCTCTTCCCTTTATTATTTTATTTTTAACTCAATCCAGTACAGTATTTGTTTAAAATGTAATATTTGTTTCTTGTTCCATGGTCAGGGCCATAGCTACATTGAGGCTGAGAAGGTGGTTACTTTGTCTGTCATTCCCCAGATAATTTGTTTTATTAATTTTTTTTTTCAATTCCAAGAAAAATAAGGAACCAGGTTTACTATGTGAATTTGATGTCTGTCTGTCACAAAACTTAGTCTGTTGACTGGATGGATTGGCTAAAAATCGATAGGGATAATTTGGAAAGTGATAGTGACCTCCACTGGTCAAAATTGGGGAAAGTGGCAAACGCTGATGGGAGAAAAAAAAAGTTAATTTTCTATCCAAAAAAAAAAAATCCTGAAAATAATGGAGAAGTGGTGAATACTTGGGTATTCCAAGCTGGAAGTCCCTGGTTCGATTCCTGATACTTCTGCTAGTTTTTTTTGTTTTTTTTTCTCATTTTTTTCCTTCTCTCTTTCTTCCTGTTCAGTACATGGTTGGTAAGTTATTTTTGATAAAATTTATTTCAGGCATGGTAGCATAAATAACCAAATATGTTAATTCAGATGTATTGGAGCAGCTGTATTGAAAACTTGTATTGATAAGGAATTGATATGGCATGCTCTGTGGCAGCTCTGTGTGCCAGGAAAGGTGGTGAAAGTTGAAAGGGAATGCCCAGCTGAAGAGAGCATGTGCTCATTTGCAATGAGGTACAAACATTTCATAAGGAGTTCTTTGTAGCCTCCACTGATCAAAATAGTAAAATTTTAAAAAAAATTTTTATTAACAAATCTTTGTACTTATTTTTTTAGAAGATTTTGACAGCTTGATGGCAGCTCTGTGGACCAGAATCAGCAAAGGAAGGCAACTAGTCATCAAAACAGTCAAGCAGGGAGATATATGAGATACTGTGGGGGGGGGTGAGGGTAGGGCGAGGATTTGGGTATGCAGCTTTCCTTTGTTATTGTCATCATTGTAAAAGCTTCACATCTACTTAATTTTTTTTTTTTTTTTTTATTTTACTATTTATCTATTTTTATGATTACTGGATTTATTTTTGTTTTTATCTAAAGGCTCTTACCAATCTGGCAGACTCCAGTGCTAGTGACGTAATCTCACTAGCTGACCCCTTACCTTAACCTAGGGAGGAATGGGTCTGGTATGTCTTCTTGTTTCCATAATTTTTAAGGATATCCTAAAAAAAAAAATTAAAAAAAAAAATTTCCATTTTTTTTTTTTTTATAAATATTATTTTACTAGTAGTTTCTGTGTTGTTGTTTTTTTTCCAGAGTAGGTCCCTTTTTTTCTCTCTTGTGGGGGCTAGGGTTGTTTTTTTTTTAAATATTGTGAAAGGAAATATTTATTGTACTAGTTATTTACCCATGATATCATTTTTTTGACACTAGAAGAAATAGAGTTTGGAGTCAGTGATTTAGGGATGTTATTGATCACATGTTTTCAATAACGATTTCAGGCATCAGAAGTCAGTAACATTCTGTCCAACAATCACTCAGTTCACTAATCAAGTTATCAATGTCAGCATTCTGAAATTTGGTAGTACTTGGGCATGCATTTAGGAGGTAGAACTGCACATGACTTCCATAATAGAGGATGTCATTGTTTCATCACAATATACCTTCATTGCAGGAGTTATCTGTAACATAAATTAATGCATGCAATTATTTGCACTTTATTAAAACTAGCAAAAAAAATGTCTGTTTTTATGACAACTTGTCGATTTTTAAAACAAAAGTAAATGTGACTAGGTTAAAAAAAATTTTAAAGTACCATTTTTTTTCATTTTTAGCGCTACACACAAGGAGGAAGAGGTGTAGCCAAATGGTAACCACTCCATGTTATTCACAGAGTCAAGTTGTGTCTGCATGCCAAGTTTTAGGTCTGTTGTTCCATTCCTTTCTTCTAACAAAATGACCATTTTTAGCTTTTTTATAATATGGAAGGGGTTGTGGCCCGGGTCATTCCAACATGTGGAGTACCACACTTGTCCCCCCAGTTGGTGTTAGCCTAATGATGTCAAATGGAATGTAGTGATTAGTATGTGCTTTTTACGTTGTTGACAATTTTTAATACTAGTTCTTACAATAAACTCTATGTACAACCAATGGATAAAATATCTTCTTTCTCTCCCAGCTGCATTTATTGAGAAGGATCGAGCTAAGTTGGAGAAAGCATTGGAAGTGAAGGTGACCATGAAGCAAAAGAAGTCTATGATTTTGGGGTTTGCTGGTTGTGGAGAGACCCACACTTTGGCTCTCTTAATGCACAAAAAGCTTCCTTCCGAACGTGTCAGCACACCATGTTTCAAACCTCCTGTACGAAGCATAGGGCTCAGGAGATTTCGAATGTCATCTTCATCCAAGTCTTGTGCAGAAATAAGTCGAACAAAGTTTTCCCGGAGGATAATCAAATCTGGAAAAGACTCCTTACCCAAAATATCTCATAGCTCTACTGAGAATAAGGTTGTTATCGAACCAGCTGAACTGACTCACAAAGAAAGAAAGGATCTGCCACAGAATGAACTAGCTCGTAAAATAAAGTCAAAATTGCGTAAGGATTCTTACTATGCCTATAGAGTGGGGCCTTTAATCGATGAAGTTGTGGCAGAAATAATCGACAGTGGTGGGCAACCACAGTTCCTTGAAATACTCCCACGGTTTATTAGTGGTCTTAGCATTGCTATTGTTGTCACTAATCTGAGCGAGCGCCTGGACAAATATCCCACCAGCTACTATTATGGAGAAGATGGTGTGCTTATCAGGGAAGGGGAGTGTTCTAGGATCACCAATGAGCAGATGCTGCGTCAGTTCTTGCAGATGGTTGTGTCACAAAGTCAAGGAAAGAGTCAAATAAAGTTCATCATTGTTGGCACCCACAGAGATATGGAACACATGTGCAGTGAGTCAAGAGAAGAGAAGGAGAGGAAGCTCTCGAATATGGTGAGATCATTTGACCTGGAAGACAACGTTGTTTATGCCGACCCGAAGTGCAAGAAGCTAATATTTGCTGTCAATGCCAAGAATCCTAATGAAGCCGACTACGAAATGGGCAGAAAGATAATGGAGGCTGTGATGGACAAAGATGGAGCTGAAATCATCAACATCCCATTGAAGTTCCACGTATTGGAGGAGACTCTCAGGGAAATGTCTACCACAGGGCAGATTGCATTCACACTCAGTGAAGTCAAGCAGAATGTGAGGGAGTACTTCAATAATGAAATGTTGTTGAAGGAGGGTCTGCAGTTTCTGGAGCAATCGAATCGCATCTTTTACTTCAGAGAGTTGTTTCCTGACAAGGTGATTGGAGATCCTCAAGTATTGCTGAACATGGTGACAAGGATCGTAGTGGAACACATCAAGCTCAACAGTGGTATTGATACAGGGAGGACAATGTATGCGGGGTGGAAGAAGTTCAAAGAGCAAGGTGTTCTTACCGTGGAGATCCTGAAGAAAATTTCGAATTGTTATGATTCTCATTTCACTCCTGAGGACATGCTGAAGCTGTTAGAGGAGTTGCTGATCTGTTTCAGGATGAACCCTGGGGAGTTCCTGATGCCATGCTTACTGTCGACACAAGCATCCAGTCCCAGGATTGAGAGCCCGACTGCCAATCCCATGCTTCAATTCTCCATGATGTTGCACTTCCCCAAGGGCATTGCTAGAATTGGCATCTACTGCAGCACTATCTGCAAGCCTATCTCTGGTGAAGGCTGGAAGCACTATCAGTATTCCAAAGTTTCCAGAAATATCTTCTGCTTAACTCACCATGATGTCTTTGGTGTAGCTTGTGTTCAAGACTATTATGACTCCTTCTTCCAAGTTACCTTTCACTTTCCCTCTGATGCTAAACTTTACCCCAAGATTTTACCAGATACGTGTGTGGCTCTACGTGATACAGTCAAGAAAGTCATCAAGGAAGTCACACGAGCACTCTGCTATCATCCCGATGAACCTGAGCTTGCCTTTGAGTGTGAGGAGCACCACACTGCCAGCCGCTCCCTTCATCCTGCAAGGTATATCGAGGATTGCCCATCACTTCTCTGCACCAAAGACTCCAGGATCTCCACAGCACTGACAGAGGAGCACACACTTTGGCTAGGTGAGTGTGTCTGCTGTGGTTGTGATGAATGAAGATAAAGTGGATAATTCTTAACTGTCTATATGTGACCCTTTACCCTTTTTTTAATCAAAGACGTGATTTATATATATTGTCCCTCTTCTGTACCTGTTATTTCCACTTAATTGCTCAGAAAATACAACTTCATTCTACCACTTGTATACTTGTTAGGATCCAAAAGTTAATGACATTTCAATATTTCTATTCCACAACATTGTAGTGGTCATAATATATTTAATTTTAGATGGAATAGCAGAGAATGCATTAGTTAACAAAGAAGCAGGAAGTAGTTGACAGCTAGTAATGGCCTAGCCATCTGACATGACCAGATGTTAGTAAAGGTGATTACAGAATAAATATTTAATAGATCATACTGAGTGATGTTTATCATATTGCACTTAGTTTGAAGGAAATGAACTAGTTTGTGTCTGTAAGTGGCCCAAGGTTCTAAATGGTTTCATAAATATGTCTTTTACTCAGTTACCAGGAAATGCATGTTAATAATACCAGCCAGTACCTACTGTGTTGGGGCCATAGTGCAATGGATGTGAGATGCATTCTGTCTCATATGCCATCTGATTGTGCTCTATAGGAGCAGTAGTTTCATGTGATCCAATAAGTGCTCCATTATCTGCATTGCTAGAGTTGGTGTGTGACTGTACAGTTGAAGCTATTATTTGACTAACAAGGAAACTTCCCTGGGACTTGGTTGTGACTGAGTGAAGCAACTCACAGACACACAGTTCTATATTCACTGATTATCACATTGTTGAGTGCATTATAAACACAGCCACAACCATCATAGCCCTCCACAGCTCTAGTATATCTCTGTCACATTGCCCAAGGCATAACCTACAACCTCAAGAGTAGACGTGTGTCTGCCCTTGCACATTAGGCAGCTTAGTGGCCAAATCTAATAGTCATAGTCTTTTAATGTATCAAATATGTGTAATCACATAGTATAATTTATAATTAATTATTTATCAATACTTTAACTGTTTTTCTTCTGTTTGTAAAGGAGCGGGCAAAGGACTACCTTCTTCAGTCTCTGTAATGGGATCCTCTTCCACTCCTGCTTGTATGTTGCCAGCTAATATTGACACACATGTACACGTCATTCATGAGGTCACAGTGCATTACATTGTACACACAGCATTGCTGTGATGTGCAAACAACATTTAGGCTCATGGGAGCTTAACCCACTCTATAGGAACAAGTTGGTGGGCACTTCCTTCTTTGAGTTCTACTCCTGCAACTGGATGGTTATTATAAAACTGTTAAATCTTACAGTTCTACAAGTTCACTGATGGTAGCAAGAATGCATGTGTTTGATTATGTTTGATAAAAGTGGAATAAAATAACAATTAATTTTTTTTTTTTTTTTTTTTTTTTTTTTTTTTTTTTTTTTTTTTTTTTTTTTTTTTAGAAAGCATTATTTTCAACTATAATTTGAGACTATGCCAAGGCTATGTGTGAGTAGTGACTGTGAGCTTGAGTTTTTAATTTGAACTATTCCACTAGTTCCTGTTTAGTGGGACTCAAGTATGTTGGCATGAGCTCTTGGCCAAGTATAAGAAGGCTTTAATTAGTTAATTAGAGCTATCTTTTGTTGTTCATTATTATTTCAAGTTCTTCAATGTTGATAAGTTTCGATAAGATATGATGATAATTAAATGTGTGGATTGTGGTTTAGTAGTGAATACACCATACTGTCCTGGATTAGTTTTTCTTCAGAAAGTTTGTCACTCACATAGGAGTAATGTTGCCAGAGATAAGTGAACTGATATGTAAGATATGTTCCCTCAGACATTTCACATAGCGTTCTTGCCCACACTTCAATATTCTCCTTCCAACCCAACATTATGTAAAATTCAAGGCCTAGGAAATCTTGTATTTAAAATCAATCCTTTCTCTTTCTCCCCCTTTCTTCCTTATTTCCCTTTCCCCCACTCACCTCCCCCCACTTCCCTTGGTAGTCTAACTGTTGGTAATCAAACTGAACATGTTTACTTAATTACTAATATATAATTAGATAGTTATTTACACTTTATTATTATGGTGTTCAGCTGGTGATGAGCCTATCAATTCACAACATCTGCAACTCATCAAGTGGACAAACAAGGAAGGAAGTACTTCACGTTTGAGGCTCTATGACGAAATGGCTCCACGTTGGAAGGATGTGGCTGACCTTTTAAAATTGAGCACAAAGATTATAGGAGTGAATTATCGTCATGACATTCGGGAGTGTATACGTGCAGTGATGGAAGAATGGATGAGTGCTGGACCCAACACAACTACCTACCCATGCACATGGAAGGGGCTATGTGAGCTATTGGATGATGTTGGGCTTGGTAAAGCAAGTAAAGATCTACAAGAAGCCTGCTCATTGCAGCACTGAGAGACATGAGGTGAGCCGGCATGATAGAATGTTGCTATGATTTATTGGCAAGTTAGTCAAGTCCTCATTGCCTCAAGTCACCTTACCCACTTTGAGTGCTCAATATTTCAGAATGTTTGACACAAAGTGGCAGCTAAAATTTAATTTTTCACTGATATTTTTTTTCGTTGTTTTTTTGTGTGTGTGTGTATTTTATGTCTGTTATGTTCAGGTTGAGAGTCGGAAAGAATGAAAAATGTTGCAATAGACCTGGAACACTACACACACACTGCAGTCACCTCCAATACTGTTGTTATAATGACATAACCCCATAGGAGTGTATACATGTACTATAAAGATATATGCAATTGTTGTGGTTAACGTATAATTCATTTTTTTTGTCCAAGCTTGCACAAAGTTGTAATATAGAGTCAGTTCTGTTTTCTTTATATTTGTACCTTCATCCATTTTTATGTTATTTTATTATATTTTGTGCTTCACTTAAGCATTATAGCAAGAACATGTACCTAGCCCTAGCCCTATGTGTTCCTATGAAGATCTTTGAATTTCTTTAAAATGTCCAACTAAAAATTAGAGGAAAAGTAAAGCCTTTTCTTTTAACAAATTGTGTTCTTGAAGTAGGTAAATGTCAACAGAATTCCCACCCATGATCCTAGTTTTCAAAATGAGTGATAAAAATGCAACAAAAAATGAAGACAATTAAATCTAACCCTCTGTGCAGCTGAGAATGAAAGACTTTTTAGCCAGCTGAAGCTTGCACCGAAGGTCTACCAACAGCTTTTACCTCTAGTCATTCTTCTTAGATATTAGTGAGGTTAAACACAGTATAACCTCAGACTCCTGTACCCTTGAGTTAGGAACAAGACCAGTTAACCAGCAGCTAAGCAAACAATAAGACATGTGGAGTCTCTGACAATTATATAATTTTTCTAAATGGGAGTGCTCAGTTTCAGAATTGCAGTTGCTGCAGTGTTCTCCTCTCTCTCTCTCTCTCTCTCTCTCTCTCTCTCTCTCTCTCTACCCTCCCACACTTCACCCACTACAACAATTCTACAAACCAAGATGGACAGAAAAAAAGCTGCAGCAGCCACAACTCTAGGTTGTGGGCATGTGTAAATTAATGAGAAATTATAAAGTTAGAGAATATACTTGGTAAATGGAGGAAAAAAGGAGAATTATATTTTTTTAAATGGAAGAAAAAAAAGGAGTTTAGAAATGTTTTCTTCTACCAATTCATAGAATGTTACCCAGAATAATACTGAATCACAACCCCCAATAAATAAATTTTAAACAAGTTATAATATTTATAAAAATAAAATAATAAATAAATAGAAAAAAAGTGAATGAAAAATATTGAAAGTAACAATGTTAAGGATATTTAACTACACCCATCTATGGCTATCCAGAAATTAGGTCAAAGTACACGGGACCATACAAGTTGAATTTTAATCATTCAACTGCTCCAAAAAGAAAGTTAGTTTTAAGATTTATTTTGGTCAGTAGGATAAACCACCAAATATATTAATTCAGCTGTATTGGGGCAGCTGCATTGAAAAAGTGGCATTGATAAGGAATCAGTGTGGTACGCTCCAGTGGCAGCTCTGTGGCAACTCTAAAGATGGGAAAAGTTATGGGTTAGTAGCACAGCTGCAGAGATCCTGTACTTATTTGCAATGGGAGCAGTTAGCTCCCAGTGATCAAAATAGTGAGTAAAAAAAATTGACCAATTTTGTACTTTTTTTGAGAAGCTCCTATCACCACTGGCAGCTTTGTGGTAGCTCTTAGCTAGCACAACAAAAAAAAAAAAAAAAAAAAAAACAACAACCAGGGAACAACTATAAAGAAAGTAGACCAACTGCAGAGTGCCCTGTACTCTTTGCAATGATGTACAGACATTTTATGGAGTCAGTTTTCAGCCCACAATGGTCACAAAAAAAAATGTTAAACAAACTAAATTTTTCAACCTGTGGAAGCTACTATCCAAGAACTTGACAAAAATGGAATGTAACAATTGCTCTCACCCTAATGTTGAATATTTATAGGTTGAGTTGTTCTTGACGGTCATGCAGGGAGATATAGGGGTACTGGGTGAGTGGAGGGGAGGGGATTGAGAAATTGGGTAAGCAGTTATCCCTGATTATCAGTGTAAGAAGAGCTGCACATCTATTTAATTTAGTGATGATTACAATAATTATTTACAATTATATGTTTTGATTTGGTAAACGGATATCATTGCAACTGTTAATTTAGTTCTATTTGTCCATGTGCTTTATCCCTCTTATCAAACCCACTGACTCCATTGTATCTTAGAAAGTGAGTCACTTTAGGGCCTGAGAATACTCATTTTGATATAATATAGAAAATGAAACATTAAAAAAATTATATATATATATATATATATATATATATTCAAACATACCTCATATTTCTCTACTGACTATAAATCATCATAGGAGGTAAGTTACAATGCTAGTGTGTAGCTACCACTACAAGAAGACGTGCACTAATTATCTCACATTTGAACATGTCCTATTTCTTTCTCTCTGACCTCCTAACTCTATATCATCATCTGGATGTGAGTGTGCATAGCTACCACTAGAAGAAGACCTGCACTAATTATTTTACATTTGAATATGTCCTATTTTTTCTCTCTCTCTCTGATATCCTGACTCTATATCATCATAGAGGGTGAGTTACAATGCTAGTGTTTCGCTACCACCAGAAGCAGACATGCACTATCTATCTCACATTTGAACATGTCCTATTCCTCTCTGTCTGACCTCCTGAATCTATATTATCATAGCCTGTGAGTCAAAATACTTGTGTATAGCTACCACTACAAGAAGACTTGCACTAATTATCTCACATTTGAACATATCCTATTTCTCTCTGTCTGACCTTCTGACACTATGTTTTCATAGAGGGTGAGTTGAATGCTAGTATATAGCTATCATTACAAGCAAGCATGCACTAGTTATCTCACATTTCAATATATACTATTTCTCTCTGTTTGACTCCTGACTCTAAATCATCATAGTGGGTGAGTTACAATGCTAGTATATACCTACCACTACAAGAAGACCTGCTCTAATTATATCACATTGGAACATGTCCTATTTCTCTCTGTCTGACCTCCTGACTCTATATCATCATAGTGGGTAAGTTATCATGCTAATTTATAGCTACCACTGCAAGAATACATGCACTAATCACCTTACATTTGAACATGTCCTATTTCTCTCTGTCTGACCATCTGATTCTATACTATCAAAGCTTGTGAGTTACAATGCTAGTGTATAGCTACCACTGCAAGACGACATGCATAATTATCTCACATTTGAACATGTCCTATTTCTCTTTGTCTGACCTCCTTACTCTCTATCATCATAGGATGTGAGTTATAATGCTAGTTTATAGCTGCCACTACAAGAAGACCTGCACTAATTATCTCACACTTGAACATGTCCTATTTCTCTCTGTCTGACCTGCTGACTGTATATCATCATAGAGGGTGAATTATAACGCTATTGTATAGTTACCACTACAAGCAGACATGCACTAATGATCTCAAAATGTCCTATTTCTCTCTGTCTGACCTTCTGACTCTATATCATCATAGAGTGTGAGTTACAATGCTAGTGTATAGCTATCATTACAAGAAGATGTGCACTAATTATCTCACATTTGAACATGTCCTATCTATCTGTCTTAACTCCTGACTCTATATCATAATAGCCTGTGAGTTATAATACTAGTGTATAGCTACCACTACAAAAAGACATACACCAATTATCTCACATTTGAAACATGTCCTATTTCTTTCTGTCTGACATCCTGACTCTGTATCATCATAGTTGGTGAGTTACAATGCTAGTGTATAGCTAACACTACAAGAAGACTGCACTAATTATCTCACATTTGAACATGTCTTATTTATCTCTGTCTGACCTACTAACTCTATATCATCATAGCCTGTGAGTTATAACACTTGTGTATAGCTACCACTACAAGAAGACCTGTACTAATTATCTCACATTTGAACATGTTTTATTACTGACTGTCTGACCTCCTGACTCTATATCATCATAGAAGGTGAGTTACAATGCTATTATATAGTTACCACTACAAGCAGGCATGCACTAATGATCTCACATTTGAATATATCCTATTTCTCTCTGTCTGACCTCCTTATTCTATATCATCATAGGATGTGAGTTACAATGCTATTATATAGCTACCACTACAAGAAGATGTGCACTAATTATCTTACATTTGAACATGTCCTATTTCTTTCTGTCTGACCTCCTGACTCTATATCCTCATAGTTGGTTGGTTACAATTCTAGTGCATAACTACCACTGCAAGAAGACATGTACTAATTTATCACATTTTGAACATGTCCTATTTCTCTCTGTCTCACCTCCTGACTCTATATCATCATAGGATGTGAGTTACAATGCTAGGGTATAGCTACCACAGCAAGAAGACATACATTAATTATCTCACATTTGAACATATCCTATTTCTCTCTGTCTGACCTCATGACTCTATATCATCATAGATGGTGAGTTAGAATGCTAGTGTATAGCTACCACTATAGGAAGACATTCACTAATTTTTCATGGTGAACATGTCGTATTTCTCTCTGTCTGACTTCCTGACTTTTTATCATCATAGATGGTGAGTTACAATGCTAGTATATAGCTACCACTACAAGCAGACATGCACTAATTTATCTCACATTTGAACATATCCTATTTCTTATCAAAGCTGGTAAGTTACAATGGTATTACAGTACTACAACTATCAAAATGTTTGCAAGAACTTACATTTGTATATGTCTTATTTTCTTCTTTCTGGAACTCCATACCAATATAGAAAGTAAGTTAATTACCTAGTATAGTTCTAATGAGGCACTACAAAACTTTTCTTTATAAAATATTTCTTGATAAAATTTAGCTGAAAATGTTTATTAATGAAAAAAATTCTTATTATTGGAGTGTAGATGAAAAGATAAATTTGTTTTACTGTATCAGAATATTTATTCATAAAAATTTAGCTGAAAAGGTTTAGTAGTGAAAAAAAATTTTTTTTTTTTATTGGAGTGTAGATGAAAAGATAAATTTGTTTTACTGTATCAGAAAAAAACAGGTGCAATCCTTTTATACTCTGGAGATGATGACGAGGCATTTTGCTGAAGTTCCAGCATGACCCTGGAAAACAAACAAGAGGCAGCACATGATCTATAGGAAACAGAATACATAAAAAATTACAAGTCCAACACATTAATTTCCCAAAGAGTTAATAAGTTAATATAATTCCTTAGTTTGACACAACTTATATGTCCATCCTCATGTGATTTTACCTAGAAATGGTGTGTTGGTGGGGTGGGTGGGTGAATGTATACATGCACAGATTTTTAGTTATTAATTAATTTTTTTAAGAAAATTCATTAATGTATGAAAACACCAAAGTTTGTTGGTACAACTATGTGGTTACAACTAAGTTCTTTTATTGTTTGGAAACACATGGTTACAACTGAGGATTTTACTGTATGGAACCCAAAAGTTGTTAATCTTATCACAACTTTAACCTCATCTTAATTGTTCTAAACAATTATTTTTCCATCTCTAAAACATTGTTTAATAAATATTAGTGTAATTATTTGCCACATGTCTTAGTGTGGGGCTGCTCTTGTTAATAGTTTTAGCTATTTTATGTTCCTGACCTGGCTGGGCATGTTGAGGATTGACCCTCTACTGGTGTATTCTGCAGGAGTATATACTTTATAGTGTACTTAACTGAATTTTGAAAAATTTGATATCTTTTTTTTAGGCCACTTAAATGCCAGCTTTTTTTTAAGGCCAAAAAAAAAAAAAAAAAAAAAAAAAAAAAAACCAAGGCCAGTAGATATTCAATAAAGCTACTTTTGGGAAAACAGACCTTCAGTTCAGCCACTTAGCAACCACAGATGACAAAACATGGGCAATCTTTATAATTCGGAGATGGTATCTGTAAAGCTCCTGCAGATATTCACATGCTTATTACATGACACGATATTTCCATTGCTTCAAAATCATGGTAGGGTTGGCAAGTTAAGATAAATAGCTTCAAAATCATGGTAGGGTTAGCAAGTTAAGATAAATATCTTAATATATTCATTGTTCAATAATCTATACAACATTCTTTTTATTCAATTTTTTTCCCTATTTTTATGCAGAGTGAATTAGTGTATTGCTTTCACTTTCAGAAGATATACCCTAATTAGCTCTAATTGGAATCATTTAATTCTCTCTCACTGTTTTACTTACTCTATATCATCATAGATAGTGAATTGCAATGCTACTGTATTCCTAGCATTATAAGGAAATATGCACTAATCAACTCATATTATAGCATGTCTCATGTCCTGTGTATTAAGCCTACACGAGTTATTTCAGTTGAAGATTTTAACTTAAACAACATCAATATATGTCTCTTCTCTCTCATTCTTAACTTTATGTAATCATAGGATGTGAGTTGGTCTCAAATTTGAAATTTAGATTTTTTGAAGAAAAGTTACAGCAATGAAATTGTTTAATATTTGATATTCACTCATCCATTGTGGACATCTGGACTATCCTCTCACCTGGTGAGTATTTATAGAATCATATTTTGCTTGTCATTTAGAATACCTCAGGTGTGTGTACATAAATGGGTGGCATAGTGTGCATATAAGAGAGTATGATAGCCTAACATTTGAGATACTTACTACATATTAAATTTGTACTAACAGTTCTGCATGACTGAACTCATAGAACTAAATTGATTACATATGGCAGTTATGCATGTCGTGAAATTTCAGTGAACTGTGAAAATGTTTATGGTTTGTACTAATCAGTGTCCGTTAATTGTATTGTGTATGTCACATGCGTACATACATACATGCATGCATACATACATACATACATACATACATACATACATACATACATACATACATACATACATACATACATACATACATACATACATACATACATACATACATACATACATACATACATACATACATACATACATACATACATACATACATACATACATACATACATACATACATACATACATACATACATACATACATACATACATACATACATACATACATACATACATACATACATACATACATGTTATAAAATTCATAATCATTTGAAACTTAAATTTGAGGAATTTAAATGCGATGTGCAGTTTAAATTTTTTTTCTTTTCTGACTGATATTTTGCAGCCCAGATTATTCAAACATGTGAAGTTCCACACTTATCCCCCAATTAATGTTAGCCCAATGATGTCAAATGGAATGTAGTGTTTAGTATGTGCTTTTTTCAATTGTTGACCATTTTATTACTAGTTCTTACAAAACCTGTATGTACAACCAATGGATCAAATATCTTCTTTCTCTCCCAGCTGCGATTATTGAGAAGGCTGAAGCTCAGTTGGAGAAGGCATTAGAAATGAAGGTGACCTTGAAGCGAAAGAAATCTGTGATTTTGGGGTTTGCTGGCTCTGGAAAGACCCACACTTTGGCTCTCTTATTGTGCAACGAGCTTCCTTCCAAACGTGTCAGCACACAATGTTTCAAACTTCCTGTACGAAGCATAGGGCTCAGGAGATTCCAAATGTCTCCTTCATCCAAGTCGTGTGCGGAAATAAGTCAAAGTGAGTTTTCCCGGAGGATAATGAGATCTGGAAAAGATTCCTTACCCAAAATATCTCGTAGCTCTACTGAGAGTAAGGTTGTCATTGAACAGGTTGAGTTGACTCTCAATGAAGGAAAGGATCTGCCACAGAACAATCTAGCTAGCAAAGTAAAAGCTGATTTGCTTCGGGATTATTTCTATGCCTATAAAGTGAAGCCTTTAAGTGATGAAGTTGTGGCAGAAATAAACGACAGTGGTGGGCAACCACAGTTCCTTGAAATACTCCCACGGTTTGTTAGTGGTCTTAGCATTGCTATTGTTGTCACTAATCTGAGTGAGCGCCTGGACAAATGTCCCACCAGCTACTATTATGGAAAAGATGGTGTGCTTGTCGGGGAAGGAGAGCCTTCTAAGATCACCAATGAACAGATGCTGCGTCAGTTCCTGCAGATGGTTGTGTCACAAAGTCAAGGAAACAGTCAAATAAAGTTCATCATTGTTGGCACCCACAGAGATATGGAACACGTGTGCAGTGAGTCAAGAGAAGAGAAGGAGAGGAAGCTCTCGAATATGGTGAAATCATTTGACCTGGGTGACAACGTTGTTTATGCCGACCCGAAGTGCAAGAAGCTAATATTTGCTGTTAATGCCAAGGATCCTAATGAAACTGACTATGAAATGGGCAGAAAGGTAATGGAGGTTGTGATGGACAAAGATGGAGCAGAAATCATCAACATCCCATTGAAGTTCCACTTATTGGAGAAGACCCTGAGGGAAATGTCAACCACAGGGCAGATTGCATTCACACTCAGTGAAGTCATGCAGAATGTGAGGGAGTACTTCAATAATGAAATGTCCTTGAGGGAGGGTCTGCACTATCTGGAACAATCCAATCGCATCTTTTACTTCAGAGAGTTGTTTCCTGACAAGGTGATTGGAGATCCTCAATTATTGCTGAACATGGTGACAAGGATCGTAGTGGAACACATCAAGCTCAACAGTGGTATTGATACAGGGAGGACAATGTATGCGGGGTGGAAGAAGTTCAAAGAGCAAGGTATTCTTACCGTGGAGATCCTGAAGAAAATCTCTAATTGTTACGATTCTCATTTCACTCCAGAGGACATGCTGAAGCTGTTAGAGGAGTTGCTGATCTGTTTCAGGATGAACCCTGGGGAGTTCCTGATGCCATGCTTACTGTCGACACAAACATGCAGTCCCAGGATTGAGAGCCCGACTGCCAATCCCATGCTTCAATTCTCCATGATGTTGCACTTCCCAAGGGGTATTGCTAGAATTGGGATCTACTGTAGCACAATCTGCAAGCTAATTACTGGTGAAGGCTGGAAGCACTGTGAGTATTCCAAAGTTTCCAGAAATCTCTTCTGCTTAACTCACCATGATGTCTTTGGTGGTGTAACTTGTGTTCAAGACTATTATGACTCCTTCTTCCAAGTTACCTTTCACTTTCCCTCTGATGCTAAACTTTACCCCAAGATTTTACCAGATACGTGTGTGGCTCTACGTGATACAGTCAAGAAAGTCATCAAGGAAGTCACACGAGCACTCTGCTATCGTCCCGATGAACCTGAGCTTGCCTTTGAGTGTGAGGAGCACCGCACAGCCAGCCACTCCCTTCATCCTGCAAGGTATATCAAGGATTGCCCTTCACTTCTCTGCACTAAAGACTCCTGGATCTCCACAGCACTGACAGAGCAGCACAAACTTTGGCTAGGTGAGTGTGTGTCTGCTGTGGTTGTGACGAATGAAGATAAAGTGGACAATTCTTAACTAGCTTCATATACACCCCTTTACCCTGTTTTTATTAAAACAAAGTAGTATCTATTGTCCCTCTTCTGTACCAGTTATTTCCACTTTCTTGCAACAGTTCTATATTCACTGATTATTACATTGTTGAGTGTATTATGTACACGGCCACAACCATCACAGCTCTCCACAGCACTAGTATATCTCTGTCACATTGCCCAAGGCATAAACTACAACCTCAGGAGTAGATGTGTTCCTGCCCATGCACATTAGGCAGCTTAGTGACCAAATCTAATAGTATAGCTCTGTTAATAATATCAAATATGTATAATCAAATAATATAATTTAGTATTAATTACAAATTTATGTTTTAACTATTTATCTTCTGTTTGTAAAGGAGCGGGCAAAGGACAACCTTCTTCAGTCTCTGTAATGGGATCCTCTTCCACTCCAGCTTGTATGGTGCCAGCTAATATAGACACACATGTACAAGTCATTCATGAGGTCACAGTGCATTGCATTGTGCACACAGCATTGCTGTGATATGCAAACAACATTTAGGCTCATGGGAGCTTAACTCACTCACTTTTTAGTTGTTCACCATTATGTTGATAAGTTTTGATAGTATTAATGAATGGGCGTGGATTGTGGTTTAGTAATGAATACACAATACTGTCTTGAAATTTTTTTTTTTTTTTTTTTTTTTTTTTTTTTTTTCATGAAAGTTGGCACTCATGTAAGAGTAATGTTGAGAGAGATAAGTGAATTGATATGTAAGATGTGTTCCCTCAGCTATTTCACAGTGTTCTTTTCCACACTTCAATATTTTCCTTCCAACCTACATTATTTAAAATTCAAGGCCTAACTCCAGGGTAATTATTCGTTTGTTCATATTTTATCTTCGTATAATGACCTTTCTAGACAGCCAACACTCTCAAGATATTGAAAACAATACTTTGGAGCTTTGAACACATGACAATCTCAATATTGTATACTAGCTTTGTACTTGAAAATATCTTCGGACATAAAAAATGTAATGCAGTGGGTGTGAGTAGAATAACAGAGTAATGAATTAATTTGGGTAGCTTAGTTGCGCCTCCTCAGCCTTGTTTATAATATCTCACTTCACTTCGCCATTCCCACTTATAGTTAGGAATAGGATCTAATCTACTCCAGCATTGGGTAGCATATTGCCACACCATGTCACAACACATCTTACTGCAAGATAGTAGTGAACTGGACTACATCACTAATTTATCTTTATTCCCTCCTTTTGATTAGTTACAGGGTGAAGGTACATAAGGAGTTTAGCGTTTCCCACTATAACTACAATTTCCCTTAATTATTTGAATGCAACTGCTCATTCAAGACAAAAACGTTCTACTGACAAAATTAATGACACACACATTTATATGGATGATACAATAGGAAGTGTTAATTACCACAGAATACACTAATAAATTAATCTACGTCACTTTCTCAATGTTAGGATAGTGCATACATTACAATAAGGATGCAATTATCCCAACTGCTGTTAGAGGTTGTCATGCTAGAGAGGATTTCAGGTAATTTTGCATGTGTGTCTGATCGCTAATTCCTCCCTCAGTTTTGGGCCAAATTTGAATGAAATTTTTTGGACATATGTAGCTAAACCCTGCTTAGATAATAGGCCCTTTTTTTCCTTAAGTGGTATCCCTGATAGGGAATAAAGGTATTTAATTTTTCCATACCAAAAAACACGAAGAAATTGTAAGCCAGCCCAATTTTTTTAAGGCACTGGACTAGTTAGCAGGAATTCCTGTATTCAAAATCAATCTGGTCTCTTCCTCCTCCCTTCTCTCTTCCCCCCCCCCCCCCCCCCCCCCTCATTTTCTGAGTTGTTACCTTGTTGGGGTATGCAACTATTCTTCCCTTGGTAGTCTAACTGTTGGTAATTGAACTGAACACATGTACTTAATACTAATACAGAATTAGATTGTTATTTACAGTTTTTTATTGTGGTGTTCAGCTGGTGATGAGCCTATCAATTCACGACATCTACAACTCATCAAGTGGACAAACAAGGAAGGAAGTACTTTACGTTTGAGGCTCTATGACGAAATGGCTCCACGTTGGGAGGATGTGGCCGACCTTTTAAATTTGAACACAAAGATTATAGGAGTAAATCGTCATCATGACATTCGGGAGTGTATACGTGAGGTGATGGAAGAATGGATGAATGCTGGACCCAACATAACTACCTACCCATGCACATGGAAGGGTCTGTGTGAGCTATTGGATGACGCTGGGCTTGGTAAGGCCAGGGAAGATCTACAAGAAGCCTGCTCATCGCATCGCTATGAGACATGAGGTGAGCTGGTGTGATAGAATATTTAGGCAAGTCCTCTTTAGGGAGGGTGATGGGGGGTTTGATTTTAGTTCGAGTGTGATGTTTATATGAATTTATACAAAAATGCCTAATTTCTAATCACTATATTTGATTCACCTCTGAAAAGGGATAAAGCAAGACAAATATCATTAACATATCAGACAGAGGGAAGTGATGAAATTATATTTTCCCTGCATCATGTAACCTTAACCCACTTTGAATGATCAATATTTCAAAATGACTGGCAACAAAATGGCATCTAAATTTCAATCCTTTACTGACTTTTGTTTTTTTTTTGTGTGTGTGTGTTTTATATGTCTGTTATGTTCAGGTTGAGAGTTGGAGAGAATGAACAATGTTGCAACAGACCTGGGACACACATGCACACACACGCATGCATACGCACGCATGCACACACACGCACACACACGCATGCACATGCACGCATGCACACACACGCACACACATGCACGCACGCACACACACACACACACACACACACACACACACACACACACACACACTCATGCAGTCACCTCCAATACTGTTGTTATAATGCCATAACCCCATAGGAGTGTATACATGTACTATAAAGATAAATGCAATTGTTGTGGTTAATGTATAATTCTCATTTTTATTCAAGTTTGCACAAACAATGTTGTACTACACAGTCTGTACTATTTTTTTATGTTTGTCCTTATCCATTTTAATGTTATTTCATGTTTCACTTAAACATTCTTGCAAGAACTGGAATCAAACTTCTTTGCTGTTAACTTACACAGAATAGTACAAAAAAATATATATATATATTGTTCATTATTGTCTATATAGTAGCTAAAAATATCAGGATTTATTGAGGCAGGAAAAAAAAGACAGATAATTGATGTAAAGAAGTAGGTAGCTGCTACATGAATTTGGAAGGAGAAAAAAAGAAAAGTTCAAAAATTAGAGCTTTCCCCTCCCTGCACCATTTATTCCGACAATTAGCTCTGAAACAAGTAATTTTTTTTTTTACATGCTGTTCCTGACAGAAGTCACAGCATAGAAAGTTAGACACTTGAACATGCCATGAAGCATACATTGGAAAGCATTTGAACTAAGCTTTCATTTGGCAATAAAATTAAGGGTAGGGGGTGAGTGACAATAAAATTATAGTACATATATATCTCATGACTATTTAATAATTAGATTACTATCCCCCTTTCACCCCTTTCAAAAATCCTGGCTACAGGCCTGGTCTAGACTAAACTGGTGCATAATCTTTCACCACATTCATAACGATTTGACTGTTACACTTGACTTGAAATCCTCACAAAATAAATTTTTTGGCAAATTTGAATAAATGACCTATTAATCTTAATATTGGTGTTGCTAAATGTATTGTAGTTGGATTAAACTTTTCTCCACTATTCAGGGACACAAAAAATATTTTATCACTTTTTTTGATAATTTTTTAACTGTGCACATTATATTTCCTCCCCCCCACCTCCCTTGCTTTGTCTTCCAGCCTTCCTGCCACCACATCATCAATCCCAGTCCCCAAAACCAGATAGCACCCCCCTCCCCCGCACACACACACACACACACACACACACACAAAATTTTTTTTTCTATTTACAGCCCTGCTGAAGCTTCAAGGTTTTGTCTGGCCGAAGTACCATATTTAAACACAGGAAAGGGGTGTGGTCATAGATTATTTACAACATTCCCCTGGCAACACCAATTCCAAATATACACAGGTCTAACTTGACCGGTTCAAGCGTGAATTTCTAACACATAAACAGGCAGACCATTAGATCTTTATAATATGGAAGAGTTCTGCATATTAGTTGTTTTTCCCACATTTTTACAGCTAATACCCACCCAAATATAAATAAATAAACAACAGAACTATACAGTTGTTTAGGTGTCAAGGTATAGCAACCCAAAAAAAAAAGGTAATCTCAAGAAGTTCACCATACCATTTTTCAACTGGTTGTGAGCCCCTGATGTAGAGTAGGCAATGTCCATAACTTGAGATCAACTTAAATACCTTTAGCCAACACATAGCACATCTAGATCACAATACATTACATTATATATAGATCACATAATAACAGGTATTAATTTGTGATAGGATCGGACTACAGTTTGGAAGTAAATATCTCACTACGATAGTATTTAATATTGTGTGAAGATTGCTGCACTTACACTCAAACCTGATCACATGACATTTCATGTCCTTCAATGCTAACTTTCTTTTTTTTCAATTTTAGTGGATAGGTTTGTTAGGTAGCCATAGCACACTAAATAAGAGAAGTGATACTACCTTAAAGTAATTTTTTTTTTTTTGGGGGGGGGGGGGGGGCCTGGCACAATCTAATAATGCAACAACAAAAAGAAGAAAATCTTGAGTGGCCTAAGTTTCATTTT
>OZ017792.1:865576-961847 GCA_963969325.1 Lycopodina hypogea | reverse complement strand
AGGGGGCAACATTGAGTTGAGGGGATGTCAATCACAGTGGAGATTAAGAGGCCATCATGAAGTGGGCGATTTTGAGTTGAGGGGGCTTGAACCGCAGTAGTGATTAATAGATCATCATATGAGTGGGCAACATTGAGTTGAGGGGGCATCGACCACAGTGGAGATTAATAGGCCATCATGTGAGGGGGCAACTTTGGGTGGAGGGGGCATCAGCCACAGTGGAGATTACTAGACCATCATGTGAGGGCAACATTGAGTTGAGGGGGGTTCAACTACAGTAGAAATTAACAGGCCATCATGTGGGAACATCATGCCAAGCTTCATCAAAATCAGTAAATGTTATTGCCCCATTTTCCCATTTCAGAGCTTTTACCACATAACACTTTATCAGAATTGTCCACATGTTTTTTGTTTTTTTTCTATCTTTTTTTACCTGTGGCACACAGGTCTTAGGAACACTTGGAATGGTGGTGGTGGTGGTGGTGGGGTGGTGGGGGGGGGGGGGGGGGGGGGGGGCAGGGTCAGCATACATCCACAAGTTTTGCTAAAGAATGGATTTTTAACTAATTGTTTACTGTTCAGAAACACCAAAGCTTGTTGTTACAACCAATTGGTTCCAACTAAATGCTAATGCTTTTACTGTTTGGAAACCCTGTGGTTACAACTACGTATTTTACTGCATAGAAACCAAAAATTTGTAAATATACCACAAATTTAACCTCATCTTAAATGCTCTAAACAATTACTTGTCTGGCCTAAAACGCTATGTTTAAATAGTATAGTAATTATTGGCCATATATCTTAGTGTGAGACAGCTCCTGTTTTCCTTGAAGCTAACCCATAGACCTAACCCAATCCTAACCAAATTTACATGCCACACTCCAGTGCCTTGGCAACATAAATGCTGCCATCAACACGGTCACCTGCACCTGACATAGTCAGGGTGCCTGTGCACAAGTAGGCACTACGAGCCAGTGCAAGCAAACTCCTGGAGCTGGGCTAGGAATTCGCAGGAGGACTGACCAAGACTCTCAGCTTATGGGTGTGGGCACCCAAAGTCCCACCTGGACCCTTAGATAATTGATAAGCAATGGCCAGTGAATTTGCATCCCAGAAAATTCCAGGTCCCCATCACAGCTGGGTGGACTGGTGTGGGAAGAAGATGTTGAAGGACAGGAAAGTTTTCCTGTCAGTGCTGGGTTTGAACTCGCAACCCTGGGGTTGTCAGCCCAAGAGCATAACTACTCAGCCACTCTGGCACACAAACATGCACACGCACACACACGCACGCGCGCGCGCACGCACGCACGCACGCACGCACGCACGCACGCACGCACGCACGCACACACACACACACACACACACACACACACACACACACACACACACACACACACACACACACACACACACACACACACACACACACACACACACACACACACACACACACACACACACACACACACACACACACACACACACACACACACACACACACACACACACACACGCATTATTATCATGATGAATGTGTGCTGTAGACCCTACATACTGTGGTAACACAAAACTGTTGACCTTGCCTTAACTCAAGTCATTATAATCATTATAAACAATGTTAACTAACAATCAAATTATCATTTATAAAATCAATACAATTCAATATGAGGTTACCTGTTGTCAGCAATGATAGATCTATAAAGGAAATAATAATCGTTCTGCACCAACCCCACCCACCCTCTCCCACATAGAGCTCAGCCCTGTGTACAGCCATGGACCAGTTGACTTACACTCTAGCTCAAAGTGCATGTCTATGCACAACTATAGAACTACATACCTTGGTGGACGAATACACAAAAATCTTCGGAACAGCCATTATCGAAAAGTTGGTTGACAAGTTTACAACTATCCCACCTCCCTGCTTCTCCATCTTGGGCAGAATGACACGCGTCATCTGTACATGTATATGTATGCATAAATATATAATTGCATTTATTGGAAACAGTTGTTATATTTTAATTTATAATACGTAGTTATGATTGTTCAATTTACAATTTCTAATTGAAAATAAGGAATAATTGGTTTCCTGAATTATATATAAAAATAATTAAATGTAACCAACCACACAAAACAAATTAATGTATTTATTATTAGCAATTAGTAATAAACGATAACAAATTACAAATTGCATCCTCAACACACACAAAAAAACCTCTTCCACTCATCCAATTATTCAATTTCATTTACATTCTGCAATCGCCTGAGAAAGGTAGATGATAATTGGACTTGAATCTCTATTTTTTAACCTAAAAAATTTTTTCCCACATAAAACACCAATTTGAACAAAAGCACCTTAAATGTAATATTTGAAAAAAAAATTCTACCTAAAATGACATTGTGAGAAACGATATGGTGTAAAATAGATGAAGCAAATAACAAGATTGGAAGCATTCACGGTGAAGAAGGCCAAACAATCAAGAACATGTTTGAATTTGTTAAGAATGGAAACCCTGATATGGAAGAGCTCCAAAACATGTCAAGGCTATTGAATTGTGTAAGCAATGATTTCCCCAAAATGAAGTGATTCAGGTCAATATTTCAGTGCATGTCAACAAAATCACTCTCGGCAACAGTCACAGACTTACTTGAACAATGGGCTGGCAGTTCACATGGACCAACCTGTACAAATTCTGTGAGAGAAGGGGGAGAATTAAGGAAGGAAGGAGAGAGCACGTTTCTTAATCCTACCAACCTCAGCAGAGAATTCATTGAACTCTCTTGGGCATTCGTGGAAAAGTCCGACGTTGTTCACTACGACATGTAAAGAGACCATCAAAATAAAATTGGTGATCAGAAAAAATTAGGAAATATTTCAATTCAACAGGAAATATACCCAACATACAATAATGGAACACAGAAAATTAATCTTACACATCATTTTCTCATAGTCACAGGCAGCGGAACTGCAGGAGTGCCTAAACACTCCTTTAAAATATTATGACTGTGTGAATGAATAAGTACCTGAAGCAAAGTTGTGTGTGTGTGTGTGTGTGTGTGTGTGTGTGTGTGTGTGTGTGTGTGTGTGTGTGTGTGTGTGTGTGTGTGTGTGTGTGTGTGTGTGTGTGTGTGTGTGTGTGTGTGTGTGTGTGTGTGTGTGTGTGTGTGTGTGTGTGTGTGCATGCATGAATGTATGTGGTGCGTGTATGTGTGCGTGCGTGCATACACATGTGAGTGAGTGAGTGAATAAGGGGAGGCTGGAAAGATGAGGCAGAAGTATCATTCCGGTTACAGTTCTAAAATGAGCAGGCAATTAAGTGTTTTGTTATGCATGCCCACTGAAATATAGCTTCAACTTGTAAGTAAACTAATAGTATTTTACATGCAAATTGCACACAAAAAGTAAACTAGTAATCTACTAACATACCTAGCACTCCAATTCGCAAGTCCTCAATCTGCTCAGCGATGGCGTCATAGATCTCCAGTCCTCCACAGAAGTTAACAGGAATGACTAGAGTATCACGACCATACTTCTCCTCTGGTGTGGTAACATATACAATGGCATGATTTGATAGCTACCATCTTGGAACATATGCCAGACAGATCAATAATACACAGGGTTAGCTTAGATAACTACATAGTGATAGTTCTAAGGGAAAATTTAACTGAATCTAAATCGAAATTGGTCATTGCAAGTTGAAGGAGGCTGTCATCTACATAGACCAACTAGTTGATTATAATAGTTGGTTAAAGAAAGGATTTAGGCAGTAACAAGGCATTCTTACTTATTTCCTTGGCCACTTTATTCAACTTCTCTTCTGATCGACTCATGAGGACCACATTCAATCCTTTACGGGCCAGCTGTGTACACAGATTTAACAAACAAAGAAAAATCACAAGATAAAATATGAAAAGGATGCCAGTTCTGTTTTCTACAAATTAACTGATAATTACCCCAGTAAAGTTGACATTATTTACTTATTCAGTCTTAAACTGTAACAGTACAAGCAAGTTACATCAAATAAATTAATTTCAACGATAAACATAAAATTACTTTCCTGTTTATGTACATAATGTGTGTGTATGCTTGTGCACAAGTGTGTATGGGTGCATATATGTGTGTGTGAGGGGGGTGTACGCATCTCACCTCAAGGGCATAGCCTTTCCCGATACCATCAGATGCTCCAGTGACCACTAGAAGTCGGAAATATACAAACAGTGATTCAATAAGAAAACACAAAAACACTCCAACTCTGACTTGACAGTGTAGCGAGCTAGCTACCAAATAATGCAATAGAGTTGAACAACACTTTCTTTTGTTAAATCTTTAACAAAGACAACAAAAACAGGAAAAGATCAACAGACATACCAATAACCACATAATAATGTTAATTATGTTCCGTAGGGTGCGTGCCACAACAGTCCACAGCCTGCACATGCTTAGACATGTGGTTAGAGGTGGATCTGTTTAATATGATTACAACTCATCACATGCTCTCATGAAGTGCTTCAAGTACCGCCAGTTTCTAGGTTGCCTAGCAACGTACAACAATTTGTAGACAAATGTCTAACCCCACACATTACCAGCTCACCATTTCCCAGAAATAAAGTTAACAGAGCCATTGTTTGAATTACCACATAAAAACAGATGTACACTCTTGCCTTTCATACCACAAATGTTGCCTACACTTGTAAACATCCATTATGTAATCGTGCACAGCAAACTCACTGCCAATTTGTTGCAATACGAAGTAAATATAAGTAATTTTATCACCTACCATTGCACTAACAACAATCTATACTAGCCCTAGCTCAAGTTAAAAAACACTCTGAGAGCACTCTACACCAAAGCTATATTTAGAACTGCAAGCCATAGTATACCTTTACCAAAGAAATTTTAAATGCATCTTCCTATTAATTAATATTTTTAAAATTTCTGATATTTCGTTTATTTATTTTTTATGAATAAATTTCACCAAAAATGGGGTAAATTCCAAATAAAGCATAGTTGGATAAAATAAACTTTTTAGAAAGAAGCTGGCTTGGTGCACTGAAATATTGTTTGGAATTTATTTTCCAAGATGAATACTTTATAGTGGAGATATTACATGTAAAAGTGAAACATTTGAGTCACAAAGCAGAGATATAATTACCTTTTCTTGAGACAAAATATCTTGTTCTTCAAAGAAAAAATGCTTCTTTTTAACGTCAACACAATGTCTAGTTAATAGTGTTGTTCTTTTCTAATTCACTCCCACCATTAAAATCCAAACTGGATCTAATGCAGACCAAACCCACTACAACATGTACATGTACCACAAAACACCACAGGATTTACAAAACTACCTCATATAGAATCTTTATAAAGCACAAGTAGGAATTGTGAAGGCACACTATCAACAAAACCGTTATTTTCCTTCCAAGACATGTATTTACCTGCCCAGTTGCCATGTTTGCAGAGGTTGGCCCCTCCCCCTAGTCCCAGTGGGGCCAGGAAGAATGCACGGAAACCACTCAGAATAGTACACAACTCCCGGAGAGCAAAACGGCCAAGGAATAGAGCGCCCAGAACTGCAGCTGCACTCCTACAGTAAGAGAATACACATGTTAACATGTTGTAGGGCACACACACAAACAAGCATGCATGCATGCCACAAATACCCTCACACACTCTCTCTCCCACCCACCCACCCACATGTGTGCACATGCATGAACTGCATGAAGGTACACACACATTCTGACAACACCCCTTAAAATGTTATTCAGAATACTTTGAACTCTCCAAACCCCTCCCTCACTCCCCCAGCAGTATCTGAACTGGCTTTCACTATGTATACGGAACATGACATCTTGAAGATCTATCGACTTAAAGCCAATTATAAAGCAATTTTCTGCGAAAAAATTTGGCAAATGTTTGTGTTGAACACATGATTAATGGATAATTTATAGTAATTTCACAGTGTGCCAGTTCTGTCTGTATTGCTTACCAATAGAATATCATGCATGTTGAAATTTTTGTGTTTTTCAAGGCTCATGTTTTGTTGTTCAAATGTTTGTATTGATTAATATTTACTTACAGTATGTTTATTAATGTTTAGAGATCTTTTCTTTATTTTGTAAGTACCAATGTAATAAATATATCTTTAAGTTTATCCACCACTTACAGGTTCTGTAGGTAGGGCACCAGTGCATTGCTTAGCCCAGGGCCCATCAGCAGAGGGAGCAGCTATTGGAGGATACCCACTTTATTCAGCCATATTGAAGGAATGAAACTCTTTGCAGTGTTAATCTGAAGAGATTTTCCATTCACTCCCAAGTGGTTAAGTAGTTTTTATTTTCTGAATTCCAATGCTAGAGAAGAAAATGTTTTTCAGCTATTCGAAAGATCAAGAAACGTGACTGCGTCAGGCTACAGCTCAAGGAGACTGTCTCCTCACTCCTCACAGCTAAGATATCTCTTCCTGCGCCATTATAGAATGCGTTGAAAGATGCAAAGCAAGCCACGAGCACATACAACAAGGCAACAAACTAAATGGTTTAGTAAGGAAAACCTCAAGATTATACAGTTGAACTTGATTAACTTCTGCCCTGTATCAGAGAGTCCATTGCAATACTATCATGGCAAATACGTATAACTACCTACTTTCGTTTATGCAACTTTCATACAGAGAGGAGGCCCTTGGATAACCCCCTAAACTCACATCTTTCCCCCAAATTTATATAACCAACGGTAACCCTTTAATATTAGAATGAATCTTCCGGAATCAACCTTAGAGTATCCATTTTTCAAAACAAAAAATAAATAAATAGATAAATAGATAAATAGATAAATAGATAAATAAATAAATAAATAAATAAATTAATTAATTAATTAATAAATAAATAAATAAATAAATAAATAAATAAATAAATAAATAAATAAATAAATAAATAAATAAATAAATAAATAAATAAATAAATAAATAAATAAATAAATAAATAAATAAATAAATAAATAAATAAATAAATAAATAAATAAATAAATAAATAAATAAATAAATAAATAAAATAAATAAACAAACAAATTTTAAACATTTTAAATTCTGGGGCAATCCCTCAGACGTCTCCCTCTGTAGAGATAGTTGAATATAACCTCTATTATGTATGGCTTTGTAGCCTCGAACCAAAAATATTGCATGAGTACCTGTCACACGCGTGGCAACTGTCCCTAAACTTCAGGGATGGTTCCCTAACTGGCAGCTTTGTCCCCGGTAAATTCCCCAGAGGGATACTGATCTGTCCCCAAAGCTCATGACTAGGCCAGGGCCCTGACTGAGCACACACAGTGATTTCATGGTCCACACATCAAAAAAAAAACAAAAAAAAAAAACAGATGACCTGTGTTTGTTAGAATCTCAATCACCTAATGAACACAAATCAGCTGATTCTGTAGCATAAAATCACCATGTGCTTATCTGCACCAACTATTGTGATGCAAACACAACTACTGTACTAGCTAGAATACTGGCTATCAGCGTTTTAACTTCGAGAGTTAGAGCCATATTGATGAGCATGGCAGAGATTCTATCTGAGAGAGACTCTATTGAGCTGGATCCACAGACTGCTCCACACAAGAAAATAAGAGGTTGTGTCATTTGATTCAAGTTGGATGAACAAACTTGAAGGCATGTGTAAATTTCTAAATGTAAGTATCTCAACCATAGCCACACTGAGATTGTGATTATGTGATTAAAATATTGAAACCTGTTATTATAGGTATGACTTAGGCAAGTTGCAGTGTGTGCCCATCTGATTTTAGCATTGCTAGTAATGTTGGAAAATATCGTGATTGGGAAACAGTATAAGGACAGAGCTCACACTTCTACCTCCTTTCAATCACTTGGACCGTCTTTACACCTCAAAGTTTAGTTTCATCCACCGTTGTTAACTTAATGCAGAGTCCATGTGGCACAGTTGCCGCTGTGGAGCACAATCTCTTACATTTAAAACTTGTGATCATGCATCCAAGTTGCTCCGTAAAATGTTTTACAGACTATTTGGTAAAACGATTTGTGAAATATTTTTAACAATTTTTTGTGGAAGAACTGAGACTGCAGCAATTATAACACAACAGAAACATTGGCACCTTCATTTAGTACACAAATACTTAAAAATTGGGATAATATTGTCCCAATTTTCAAGTGTTTGTGTACTAAATTAGCCTTTTCTCTATATTATCGACAGATTAAATGGAATGACAGATCAACCTTGCATTATCCCTATTTGCATTCTTGATTATGGTGTGGAAAATGTTCAAATGAAATTTTTTATACATGCCAATAGTCAGTATTGGTACAGCTGTTAACTTGTTTAAGGCACTCAACTTCCTCACAATAATAAAGACATAAGTTTTGATAATTAGGTATGTAGCCTTTACGTCTGACAGACCGACACCACCACCATCGTCATGAAGGATGCAAGGTTCGGTGTCCAGAAATGGATACATAATAAACACCCACATGTGTCTGATGTTGGCTACATCTGCCATTTGGAAGAATTGACCATAACAGTTTGTATGTAGACACTTTAAGTTGATGTAGATACACTCTTTGTCAATGTTTTCCATTTCTTTCACAGTAGCAAATGAAAGTAGCAATTTGTTGACAATTGACGCTCAAAATTTTCATCTAAACAAACCGCTACTATCAAATAAATATTGCACCTCTCAAATGGTAGAGTCTTTTGCGTTGTATCAATCACTCTATTTCCCAGTTTGATGGTCTCAAATATATTTCTTACCATGAGCAAAGCTGAAACAGCCAAAGTAAAAAAATATATATAGCTATTTTAAATCATTGATACTTATACAATATCCCATTATTTCCTGTTTGAGGGGGCGGGGGGTCAGATCTAGAATTTTGGGATAGGAGCGGGGGGGGGGGGGGGGGGGAATGGGGATTATAATAGTAGCACTGATTTGCAGAAGAGGCATCCAGGATGTCCTGTATGTAACATTTCACATCTCCTCATGTACACAGTTCCCCTGCCTCTGTGTAGTGCAGAGCTTTTTTTATCAGTCCTGCACATCTCCCCTCAAATATGATTGTTGGTTTTTATACCTCAAAGGACAGAGAGAGTCTTTCTGGTTCACTTAAGTCTACAGGTGATACAAAACCTAAATAACAAGCTTCTAGATATTGGTAAAGATGTTTTACATATCAGCATGGCCAATATCTCAATCAAATTCTGAAGTAGCAGTTGGTGCTCCACAGCAGCCAGAAACTCTTCCATATCCAGTTTTACCTTTTGGAGTAAAAGAATTAGATAAGAACAAAATAGTCAGTCATATGGAAAAGTAGTGACTATTCTAGCTGGAAAGTATCACTAGTGGTACTAAAAGAAAAGATGAAAAAACTCCTCTTTTTTTAAATTAAGCAGAAGTACAGAATAATCTTTCCCACACTTTTGAAAAACCTGTGAAGATTCCATTACTAACCTTCACCAACATATCTCTACATTACAGAACCTAAGAGAGCAATCAGCAAGTCCATAGTACTACTCCTGTACCTCAGTAGAACCATACCAAATTTCACTTGAAGAAGTCCTTGAGAGCTTGCTGCTTTTCCTTTTATGCTATTCAATACGTATTGCAATTGAAGATTGGCATTGATTTAGGCAAGCCAAGTACATGTATATAGCAATATTGAAGTTAGTCAAATATTGTATAATGAAATTATCCAGATATTAGAATCTAAAGATAGATAGTCATGAATCATTAGCTAATAACTGAAAAAAAATCTTAGCGCCCCCCCCCCCCCCCCCCTCTCAGGTAACTAACTTATAGCAAAACTAACAATGATTTTTCCAGACAAAAAAAGGTGGGTGAGAGGGAGGGGCAAGAAAATGCCCCTTGTTGACCCACTCTTGCTACTCAATTGAGTCTACTGGGAGGTATACACCACTGAGTGTTGCATGTATAAGTGTGAATAAACTCTTGAGTTAAGAAAGAAAAGTTAATTCATGAATAATGCAATACATATTTCTCATTATTTCTCATAGTTTATGTAGCGGTATGGTGTTGCCTAAGTAGTATCACATGAACATGAGTTGGGTGTGTGACTAAAGTGTGACAGTTGTGATCTTCTTCCTAGAATGAGCATTCTACCTTTGGCATACACGACTAGAGCTGAGGTAGTGATTGAACTACAGAAGCGTAGGGATGATGAAGGTGAGTTACATCTGCTCACACCATTATGATGCTAGTTCTCATGATGCAGTATGTTAAATAATATAATATGGTTGTCATAGCTGCACAATGAATGACTGACAGTTTGTGATATATGTTGGAGCCATCGAATATATATACATTATTCTTTTAACTAGTAAATATTTTTTTTATAAATAAAGTAGATAATAAATTCTAGTTTGATCTTGCCTGCACATTTTATGGATTGGCCACCTGCTACAGTGACAAACTGATAATGAATCACTCCATAAACCCATCCAGCCCATAGGAAATTGCTTAGGAGTGAAAGGTTCCTTTTCCAATGATCGGATGACACACAGAATCATTTATGAACAGGTCAACATCAAAGTAGTGATCAGTGTAAAATTGTTGTAAAGACACAAAAACATTGTGTCTAGTGAAGAGACTGCAGAGTATCCATGTAAAGCATCATGTGATATTATTCCATATATGGAGCAATCTTCAGATTTCAACCACTACTCAATGTTGTATGTACTTAGGGTAACCTTCAAACTTCACAGGTAAGTTCATTTTCATACTTTCCTGAAATATGCAGTAGAATAAAAAAAATTGTCTGTCTTGCACCCATTTCTTATGGAATGAACCATTTCCTTATGAAATGGTCAGATAGCTAAAAAATTTAAAAAAATCAAGGCGTATACCTCCCATAACACAGCGTAGTAAATATCTGAAGGACCAGCCTCATTCCTTCAGTAGTGGGGAACAATTTCCACAATGAGAAATTTAAACTGCCGAAGTTAAACATGTGGTTTAATTTTATTTTTATACAGTTATCTAAATATACGTTGGTAAGTCATGGAGGTCCAGTGTGGCAAAAATATTCCAAGGAATTATTTACATTTTCATCGTAAATCAGTATAGCATTATTTTTCTTAACACTATACCTAAATAAACATAGGTTCAGAAAAAAATTTTAAAGAGTGAATAGGTCATTCTTTATAAGTTTTATCCTAATGGCCCTTAAAAAAATTGGAGATAACATCACCGTGTGCTTGGGTTGAGTAAATATGGATGTGATGCTCACCTGTAGAAAATACTACTCTTCTAGCAACACTTTTGCACTCTGAGCAAGCCTATAATTGTTGGCAGACAATTCAACAGCTAAAGTTTGGGCCAGGATAATAGTTAAGAGTAAAGTAAATAGGTAAAAACTTTGCTGAATAAATAAATAAATATATTTTTAGCCCTTATTTCAGCCATTCAGCTAACCTATCGTATGAGGGTTTTTGGCTAACTGTGACAATTTGTGAATCAGTGTTATAATAACTGAAATTTAGGTTTGGTTACCAGGGTGAGTGTTGTTTTTAAATTTCATGTTTTACAAGTATTGGTTAGAAAGTACTTGTCCTAATCCTATGCCATAAACTCTTATGCTAAAATGTGCTTTCATGGTGACATTTGGGAACAATATATTTAATACTCATAGTTTCATGTTTAACATAATTTGAGACAATAATTATGCTAATTTTTTTCTTATGCTATAAAGTTGGCTATAAAGTTTGTCCCCGAAATCAATTATTATTTCTTAATTTCAGAGGAGATGGTAACTGTCATTCCCTCAATTGATTCTGGCTCCAGTGAAGAGGTTTAAATTTCAGATAGGTCCATGTTCAGAGGATGAAGAACTGAAGGACGCAGAAACAAAGTTTATTTCAACATCTTCACGATGTACAGTTACTCACTTACAACAATTCATTGCACTGTATTTGGCCATTGACAGTATGTATACTTACGACATGTAGTGACCAAATTAACAAGTCATTCCCTATGATTCTTGTATATCTCTATTTAAATTGGAATGGCCACAATATGAGCTTACAATTGTATTAAATCTATATATTTCTGTCTATTAGGTAGAGTAACCTCTTCTGATCACTATATTTTTTAGATGAGGATAGGAGAACAGTATCATCCTCTTGAAGAGCCAGTGGCCGGTTGGCTGTATCTATTTGGACACTGGGTGTAGCCGGACAATGGTAATGAGGAAACTCATCCCCAAGGGTGACATACTGCCAGAGTCAGCAGAGCTCCAGTGTGTGCATGGGATGTGGCCAGGTACCCTCTGGTGTTTGTGAAAGTGGTTGTAGAGGGAAGGAGGCTAAAGATGAAGGCTGAAGTGGCTGGGAAGTTACCAGTGGATGTGTTGTTGGGAACAGATGTACCAGAACTGATGGAGCTTGTGAGTGCTCCAGAGAAGTGTCTTGTGATGACCAGTGCACAGACTCAGCAGCAACAAGCTGAAGAGGAGAGGGAGAAGAAGCTCAATGTAACTGCTGGGGGTGACATAGAACACAGGAGAGCTTGAGGATGAGGTGGAGTCCATCTTTCCGCTTGATGATGAGTTGTTCCAGGAGATGAAGGACAGAGTGAAGAAGACTAAGTCTGAGAAGAGACGGCACAGTAGGCAGAGGTTGGAAGATGAGCAACGACATGGGCTGGAGGTGAGTGGAGAAGAGTTGAAGGAAGTGCAGCAGACAGATGAGACTCTAGATGGAGTGAGGGAGATTCTAATAGTGCTAGGGAGAGAGAACTGAAGGTGGGGGCAAAGGTGTTGGTTTTACTGCCCACTAGTAGCAGGAGTTGAGTAAGTTTGTCTTCTTGCATGCCTTCTTCAAGCCCTTGAAGACTGATGTAACTAAACCAGCCAAACATAATATAGCACTCTTAATTTAGCCAGTGGAGGTCAAATGGGCCAATGAGAACTAAGGAATTGATAATGATACTCGGGTTCTTATTGCACTGTTAGAAGAAGAAGCTGATCCCAAACCATTTTGTGGAGCTGTGAAGCAATTTAATATAGCTACAGTCAAGAAGATGCTACAGGAAAGAAGAAAAAAACTTTAGTGACTCCCTTGGACATAAGGAAATTATTAATCCAAAATTAACATGTTTATGGACATGTTCATTTTGTAATTGACTTTTCAAAGAGTAAAGGGTCACCAGCCAATCATCTTCCTATTGACTAGTACAAAGCAGTTAAGATTAACACAGAGAGGAATAAGCTGGAGAGATTTGGTGGGTAGTTAGCAAACTAAAGACCCTGGATGGGAAGATGAGATATCCTTGCTTGGTTATATTAATGTGAAGTCTTCTAAACCTAGCTGGTAACGTATCATTTTTAGATGGCAATCATCATTTTATGCACTGGGCGTGGTCAGCGAGTATGCTTGGGGTGAGGCCTGTGTGTCCCCAAAGCAAATTTCAAAAAGTTGGCACCTTTGCTGATTGCTGTTATGAACACCTAAAATTTTCTCCACAAGCAAAAGCCAAAATTCAGACCCACATACTCACCCCCAACCCCACCTCCTCAAGTTTTACATTCTTTTTTTATTGTTGCCTACAGGAACCAGTTTGGCAAGTCTGTAAAATTGCCTTATCACATCAGCTGTGGTTTCCAAATTTTTTAAGTTCACACCACACCTTGAACTAAAATACAGACATTGTTTCTCAAGCTCCACTACAACTCAGTAGCAGGTTCAGATGGAAGAAGAGGCTTAGAACAGAACTGTATTATTTGACAATTGAAATTTGAATATTGTTAATTAGAAATCAAAGTCGGAATTTCATTAGATATTGAAGTTGATCTTACCTGTTGATCCAGGGTTTCTTCGTCTTGATCAGGGTCATACAGCCAGAGCAGAAGTACTTGGTGGAATTACAAGAAAAAGGAACATCTGGATTTGTAACCAAAACATATCCACACAATGTTATCAAAACCCAAACACAGCTGGAGCACTGCCTCATTGTGCCACCAGGCAAGATACTGCAATACTTGTGGTTAATCGTCCACTTATAAATAGGTCTTAATCTGTGTATGTGTGGTCCCTATACATTCCTTCATTTTTGAAGCTACAGAGTCAAGAGGGGTATCAAAAGAATGGAAATCAAGTACTGCACCCACTCATGTGGTTTTAAATGTGTCTATATGGTCACACCCCTTTCTGTATTAAAAAAAATTTTTAAAAGGTCAAAAATGGTACTTTTGCAAGAAAAAGGAATGGAGCTACAGGCCTAAAACTTGTCATGCAGACACAACTTGACGGGGTGGGTCCCATCTAGCCACACCTCTTCCTCTTTGTGTGTAAGGCTAAATATGCCAAAAATGGTACTTCAAAAAAAACTTGGACCTAGGTAGCTATACCCATGAGCGAAGACTTATTCAGATCCTAATAGACAAAAGTGGCCAAAGAAGGGCCATTTCAGGATAATTAATGGGAACAGCTGTAGTGAAAAACCCTAAGGAAAGTTGCAAACTATTGACAGTTCTGTGCACACTCAGTTTAGTACATGATAACAAAGATTAACAACAGAATTCCCTGATTAACAGTAACCCTCTGTGGATAGGTGGTTGAATTTTGGTGGCATAACCATAATAACCAATAAACCAAGATCTTGAATAGAAACTCACGATGCAAGGTTAAAGGAAATTATTGTAAACAGGAAAGGGTTAGACAGAAAATAGACGAACAATTATGTTGTTGACTCAAGGATTACATGCACTGGCCAGAAGACAAGAAATGTTGTACACATTGAAATTTTTTTTTTTTAATTGATAGTTATGATCAATTGTTGCCTGAATTGAGGATAAAAATTAATTTAGATAAATATTCCAACTGTTCAAGCAAAGCTGCTAAGGGACATCTAGTATTTAAAAATAGCTGCAATATTGTCTGTAGACATATCTAAAGATCTGAAGCATGAAAAAAATTAATTTTAAAAATTAAATGAAGTTGAAAACAAACTACAGTGGCATAGCTTGTTAATAAAAGAATATTTAAAAAGGATTTTTAGGCATTCTGCCTGACTGGAGTGTCTGCTTCAATGGTTCTTCCCTTGACACTTAACAAAATGTTTAATAAGTCAAAAAAAAAATCGCTTAAAAAAAGAGTATTCTTATGTCTAGGTGCATATATGGTTTAAATATTTAATGCAAGTAACAAAAACTCTCCTTCTGTGTCTCATCATCATTAACAAGAGGAAAAACAGAATTTGGATTTCTGACCCACAAACGTGCTACACGTAATTGGCCATGAGAGAAGAATGGCTTGGAAAAGATGACTTCCAGCAGTTATTAGGGATTGACAGTGTGTTCTGTTGATAACATAGCAAAACTGACTTCTACTGGAAACTGTTGTCCTTTGAACTGGAGTGTATTGGAATCCTAGGAATGGATGTTGTTTCCTCTTTGGCTTGTCCTGCTGACATATGACTTAGCTGTTGTTTTTGTTTGTTTGTTTTTAATTTACCTAGTCCTTATATAGTGTGGGCATGGAAATAGGAGGGGGGGGGGGGGGAAACTGGGTCAGGTGCCTCCCCCCCCCCCCCCACCAACCAAAATGGCATGTGTAAGTAAAAAGCTGTATATACAAAGGTTCTTGCAATTATACCCAATGGCAGTTTGACGTTATCATACTGAAGAAGATTTCAGGCACTTCCCATGTGTCAGTCTGTCAGGCTGTACTCTAATTTTCTCCCACAGTTTTGGACCAAATTGAATGGAAATTTTTTTTATATATGTAGCTAAACCCTGCCAAAATGATAGGCCAAAAAATGTTTTCCAAAAGTGGCATCCCTGATGGGAAAAAAAAGGAATTCAATTTTTCCACACGAAAAAAAAACCCACCTAAATATTGGTCATTAGTTAGTGTACTAATCTTCCAGGGGAATTATACAAAAAGCCTACAAAAACCATGACCAACCAGAAGCCCATTTGCAGTTTTATGCTTTAATGTACTACACCAAACTCCTGAAGTTGCGCAGACATCTCAACAGCCAGGAGAGACAACTACACAACAGGCACCTTTGGCAACTACTGGGCCCCATCCATACCTGGAGTGATGACCTTTAACTATCTGACACTGCTTCAAATTACAGCTCCAACTAGGATCATTCCATCCCTGTCTATATTGGCTCAATGCCCACGGCCACTCACCTTGAATGCTTTGCAAAGAAATGGCATGATGAGGCACCAAGAATCTGCTCCTCAAATGGTAAGGTATCTCTGCAAAACATCAGCACCCTGTGTAACCTTTCACTACCCTATTTGATGGCACCACATCCGATCCAAGATCAGGAATTATAATGCAGCTTTCTCAATGATAGTATTGGGTGTCGAACACCAAGTGTTTAAGGGTGGATACATGCCCGCATTCAAGGTGGAGGAACATGTGCTCTACCAAGTAGACAGGCCACTGCCAGTGCAAGAACAGCACGCTACTCCATTGCCGATCATCGTGCACCTACTCAGCGTAGGCTGGAAATGTCACATAACATGACTACTGTGACTATCACATGACTATTGTGTCACTATCACATGACCATTGCGATTATCACATGACTATTGTGTGCCTATTGCATGGCCATTGCGATTATCACATGACTATTGTGTGCCTATTGCATGGCGGGTCTCGACTAATGCTTATATATAATCATTATAATATATACAGCTTCTAGTCCTCAACACTCCATTTGAAAACAGTTCAACTGCCGTGTGTCTATTTCAGAATAAATTCTTGTTAATATTGCTGTTTGATAAAGAGAGGGGGGGCATCCTGGGATTTTCGCCCGCCCCCTACCCTGGATAAAATTTCCCCCTCCAAAAATAAGATGTCATGTAGAGTGTAGCAGACGTTTATAAAAATATAGCACACAAAGTAGTTATAGTCAACTGGACGTCACTAACTCTACCAGAATTCATATCAGAGCACCTATTTTTCAAAATTTTTGTTAGGGGCATGCCCCCAGGATCCCCTAGAATATGCTCCCATGAAAATACTGTGCGTTATTATGCTTCCCCCCCCCCCCCCCCCTCCCTAGAAATTTTCCTGGTGTGGTGGCCAACATGTCTGTACCTTCAAAGGAGTCTAGGGTTTTTTAAAATATGATTTTGAAATGCTCCAATTGTCTAGGTGTAAGCGTATTTGAAGCTGAAGGAGTTGGAGTTTGGTTCCTTGCATTCTGCACTATTGCAGGAGTAAAACTAACTCGTTAATTGGGCTTGTATGTACCACTTAATTAGTGGGCTCACCTTCTAAGCTCATTAGTGGAGGATGTTTTTTACACTTGTCACTTAATCATTTAACACACATTCATCTGTGGGTATATTTTTAATTCATCGATAATCCAATGTTGCCTCTCTGTGATCAACAACACACTAGGTTGAGGCAGATTAAAGTAAGCTCCCCATAAAAATATTCTGTGTCGCCAGGAAAAAAATCCTATATTCAAGCCTGTTGCTTGAACTTATGTTTTATCCCATAAACTTAAATTTGAAAAGGGGAGGGGGAAGGTTAAGTTCAACCCCCTTATGCAGGAAAGAAATGATGCCGTGTAAAAAAAAATGTTAGTGAAAATGTGCATCAGAGTATGATTGCACTCTCTATTTAGAGTTAAACAGATATTTAGAAAAAAACAAAACTAATTCCTACTTTGACATGCCTTTAGATAACAGTAATCCAAAACTCTCATATGCTCTGCTCTGGAGTCTATAAAGGTCTATATCAAATTTCTACGCCAGAGAGCTCACCAAAAGGAACAAAGAAAACAACAAAAAAGAGAAATTCTCCTTCTTCCTTATGTGGTTCTTGTTCCCTATGAGCCACCACTGGTCTATATCCAGGATTAATCTGTTTCTAGTACACTCAATTATGAATGTGTATGAGGATGGAATAATGAGATCCTCCGTTATGGACGCCATGTTAGTTCTATACCGCATGCCCGAGTACCACAAAATTTGTCAACAGTGTCCCGTATTAAGTTTGATGCATTGAAAGAACCCATTGCGACTGTTAACAGAGTGGATGATCAACAGAGCGCTTGGTTGACTGAATAATTGATTGCCAAATTCTAACTGAAGGTATAAAAAAGGAGTACTACATTACATGACATTTCAGGACTCAAAGGGGATGTGGATTTCCAAAAATATATATATATATATATTATAGCTAGCTTACTAATTATTAATTATTATGTTTACTATTATTATGGTTATTATTATTGCTACGTTTGATAGTATCATTCTATTGAGAAAACAAGATGAACTTAAAAAAAGAGTAACTCACTGAAAGGGGAAATAAAGCAAACCATGAAAAAATAAGGATTTAGGGTTGCACAACGAAAATATAGAAACAAGAAAGCTGTGACATCAGATTATGGAAATTATTTTGGAATATTTGGGAGCTTTGGAAAAAAAAGTACTGAAAGTAACAATCCTAAATCATTACTTTCCATTCATTTATAATTATCTCCATTGATGAAAAGATGAAGACCCTCGAAAAATTAGATAAGTTAACTATCAAGGAGTGAGTCACAGTGGGTTTAGATATTCAATTCTTGGATCTGCTGGTACAATACCACACCATTCAACCCACTGAGTAGCTACATAGCCACAACATTGTAGAGACAGCCACAACATTCTAGTGATTTATGGAAACATTGTAAAATAGTTCTCAGGGAACGAGCTGAGAAGTTTCAAGGACTGACAAGACAAGAGAAAGAAGAATATATTATTAAAGTTATTACCTGAATTGTGATTTGTTTACTGTTAAACAGATATGTGGTTTGTGGTAGTTAATAAATGGATTTATGTTTATGTGGTGTTCAGTTATGTATGTTTTGTGTGCTAAAAGGCAGTAAGAAGCTGATTGGCTGAACAGAACATATGCACACACAAGTACCAGATTTTAGTAATTGTCAACTGTAATTTTGTGGAGTCTTCTTGAAGAGCTAAGATTTGTTGTTGCTATTGAGGGTGCTGTGCCGTTGAGTGTGTGTGAGAGAAAAAATTTTCTCTCCAGCTATTGCTATATTATTAGCATAGTTTGTGTAGTTGTTTAGGGTTACCCAAGTCTGGTTGGTTTTAGTTGTGGGCTCTGGTTGTCAGTGAAACCCATCTTCGACGGGTTTGTGACACTAGTGTATCATATTTTAAATAAGTTTACTATCAAGGAGTGAGTCAGTGGGTTTTAGATATTCAATTCTTGGATCTGCTGGTTCAATACCATGCCATTCAACTCACTGTAACTATATAGCCACAACATCCTAGTGATGCATGGAAACCTTGTCAAATAGTTGATGTATTCCACGATTCCCTACTACAATAAGTCTTGCGGTTATGAATCGAAATCATAATATGATACTTAGGATAAACACAACACCACATAATCCTAGGAATATGTATGCATAATCCTAGGAATACATTTATACATGCATATATACGCATATAGGAAGAAGATACTATGAGGTTGATTTGTAGGGCTGGCAAATCAGGGATTCAATCTGTCTGCCATGTGGTTAATTAGGCGGCACCATACAGACCCTGTACATAGCTCGTGCAAGGTACAGGCCAGATGGGAGATGTTGACTGAACTACCAATTTAGTCAATAAAGGGTCACTGCGCCTCCAAGCCTCAAGTATACCAATAATATTTGGTTATAGATCCGCTGTTTGCCTCCCATAAGCAAGAAGTGTGTGCGTGTGGGCTGGTGGATACTAGCCAGTACTGAGCTTCTGCCCATCACCAGAATAATACTTGTATCATCATTACATTATGAAACTACTTTAACACGGATGTTTCAGTAATCTTTGCCTTTCCCAATCCATGCATTAGAATATCTATGATTATAGTAAAGGTTCTAGGTGAAATTGCATTGAAAAATTTATTCAGATTCCTCTTGGTGTAATAATTACAGGTAAATATAATTATAGCAGTAAAATAATTCAGAGTTGTGTTTTAAAGGTATAAAATACTATAGTTAGCTATATAGCTATGTTTCCATGCAATGTATATGGTGTACTATAATAAGTGTGTAAAAAAATAATATAACTCTGAATGATCTATAAAAAGACCTCCATGACTCTCTACAATACTGTATAAATATTCTTTATAAAAGGTTCCCACTTCTGCCCCTACCAGGAGCATATTTGTAACGGTAGTAAACTAGCTTAGCTGCAATATTATTTCAAACCTGGGAACGAAATATTCTTCAGATACCAGTAAGTTCTTCACCCAGTCCTTCACTAAATCCATTTCTGGAGTACCTCTCCGGGTGTGCGGGAAACCGGGTACAGCAGTGCCGGTCCACAACAGAAAACTCAAGAGTCCTCCCCGCCGATGGACGTCTAGTCTATTAATAAATATAGATACAGTATACACGGATTGCAAACGCACTGTGCGCTCCGTTGTCATGGTCTCAGGTTACACCCATGGGGAAAAACCGAGATAAAACGTTGAGGGTGATGTACACACGAGAAAGTATTGTACCCCCTGATTTTGGGAGACCATACAAAAATTATGAAAATAGTGACATATAATTATACTGATGATAAAGGTAGTTCTCACACAACACTATCCACCTTAGCTGGTCTAATATTACAACTTTTTTCAACGCGCATGCGTACGTGTGATTAATTCTATGAAGCTACCGGCAACCGCTGCTGTCTGAGTTTGTCCTGCCTAACTTTCTCAGTGCTGGTACACGTTTTACGTTTGATTTGACATTACAGCTAGTTGTTTTTTGTTGTTGTTGTTTTTTTTTGCCACTAATCATCGAATGCCTATAAATCCCAGGATACCTGGTTCTCCTGGGAGGAAAGATTTGAAGTTCTATAAGTGATCTCTCTGAACCCATGTGTAGATGTCTCACCTCATCAATATCACTGCAAACATGATGATGTGCAGAAACAAGTCCCAAAATGCTTTCATAAGGACATACAATCCTTTTCTCATGCAAGGCAATCAGCAAAGTGGAGGTGTGGTCTACACTGAGGATATACCAGTTTATTGCCATTGCAAGCAACCATATGAGCTAAGGAAGTTCATAGTGGAATGTAAGGGGTGTTTTGACTGGTTCAACCCTTTGTGTCAGATTTTTCCATGTGAAGTGACAAATGAAATCAAATTTATGTTGCTATACAAACTGTAAAATGGAATAATTTGTTGAGTTACTCTAAATTGAATTAATTTTTTTTTATTTTTTTTTTTTTTTAAATAAATAAAAAAAATTAAAAAAATATTAAAAAAAATATATATATATATATATATATGTATATATACAGGGAAGTAGGAAGGTAAAAATTATTGGGGAGGAAAAATGAAAAGAACCATGTACAAGCCAAGAGATACATACCCAAAAAGATTGTTTGTTTTTATACCTCAAGATCTAGCATTATCATTATTATGAGAATTTATACTAAAAGAAGAACTGTATCAAAGTTAGGAAAATACTAATCAGTATTGTCCAGAATAACCAACTCTTCTTTCATTTGTCTGGATGAATTCTGATGCAATGTCTTTCAGATCAAGACCATCAGTTTTATCTCTATGAATGTGTAACAACATGCAATAGTTAAGCATTGCTGTGTCATTGAATTCTCAAATGTGTTTTCAATCGTTTCTAACCAGAAAAGTTTCACTCTGCAGATGCAATGGTGACAGAAATTGTCAAATATAATTTCAGCAGTTTGTCAACTTCAGTAATCAAATTTTTTTTTAATGTAGGCAGGTTGTTCAAGATATCCCAAATTGTTTGCACTTGTGTGACTTCCCTGATAGGAATTCAATCCAGAGACATCGACTTTATAGCATCTGGTAGAAGTTGATGGTGGAGTTTTAACTTTTGCATTTTGGTATATTTTTCATACATGTGTCAATGATCTTTTTAGAGAGAGTAACTAGCCTGCCATTTGCACTATCAGGAAGTAGAATCTCCAATTTCTGTATGAAAATAAAAGTATTCTCTTGTTTAAACGGTTTCTTAAGATCTCCTACTAAGCTGTCAATAACCTCAAAATATACTTTTCTGTAAAGCTCATGCACACAACCAGAGGAATGCACATCTCCACCATTGTATAACCTCCTTGGAAGGTTTTGTTTCCTAGGCAATACTGGTGGATCGCATTTGTCTTCAGCACCAATTCAAAGATTGTTTCAAACATTTCATCACTTCTACACCTAGTTAGACCTTGAATGGTAACATGCACTGCAGCAAAGCAGTCATTGGCATTAGTATTTACTCCCTAAAGAGTAACTGATAACTGTTCAGTAATACCAAAAACCAAGACAAAGAGCTTCAAACCAAAATAAGTTTAAACTTTCTCCATGAGTGCTAGCATACCACTAGCTCCTTGATAACAATCATCAGTTCCACACGAAGAAGATGAACATGGATAGTATCAACTTTACTTCCAAGTGGTTCAGTTGCAGGGGTAGGCTTGGCTGAAATTTCGAATGCTACAGCATTTCTATAAGTTCTTGAACATTCGTCCCCTTTAAAGCTAGTTGACCAAGACCCTAAACATCCTCCTCCAGGATACGTATTGCACTTGTGTAGATAAGCCAGTAATTCCAAACTTTGAACTAGCTGGGTCAATCCCAAGCAGGAAGCACATTCTAGCCACATTTTGCCATGAAAGCCTGTCCAAGACACTAGCTGGTGGATCTACAGAAAATTTTGAGATAGAATGGTGGATCTACAGAAAATTCTGAGATAGAATGGTTATGTGTGGACGTTGCTGGCCTAAAGATCATCAGCATCTACAAACATCCATCCTTCCACCTTTAGACAATGCCCATTCTGGTGTTCCCTTCCCCCGTGTGTGTATGCTGGTGATTTCATCCAACAGAGAGTGTTTGGTTGACTGGGCAGCAAATAATAACTTAATGCTACTATACAACCCAAAGGGTGCATTCAGTTTCATCTCCTGGTGCTGGCACACCAGAACCAATGCTGACCTGGCCTTTTCGAGTGCCTGACCAGAAAACAAGCTCCCTGACATGTGTGCTTGAGAAGTTTCCTCAGTCTCAACAAAAAACCCTTACTCATCAGAGCTGCAAAACTCCTGGCCCCAATATCGAGTGAACCAGTGAAGCGATGGAACTTCTGCAAGGCTGATTGGAATCACTACAGCCTCCTCACCAACGAAGTCACATAGAGCTAAACATCTTCTAGCACCACTGATGTTGTGGAGGTTTATCAGGAAATAAACTTCGAAGGCAATTTCACATGACGTCCTGAAATTCATGCTCACACCACCACAATTGGCACAAAATAGGGGGATAAATTAGACCATGTTGATTGGGGGATATGTAATTTAATGGTTTTTACAGATTTAGTTTTTTTTTGTTGTTTTAGCAGCAAGAGAAAACATTTTTGTCTTTTCACAATCACACCACATAAAAACACAACATTATTGGGTAGGGATCATTACCAGAACAAGTCAGTTTTGACACACCCAACAAGGCAGAAAAAATCCACCCTACATTGTTTTATTAAAGTGATTTCTTCATAGAGGCCTGTCCCCAATATATGAAAACTGATTTAAATTAATTCTAATTACATCCCAGAAAAAAAATTTTTTTCCACCCAATTTGAATTAATTTGAATGCAAGTGTCCACACTGGCACTACTTTAATCCATGCTAGCCAAAGTTATCCTAAACACCTGCTTTATCCCTAACATAATTTATGAGAGATGGTGTTAGTTCTTAGTGTTCTCAGACCTGCCAACCTCAGAGCTCCAGATATCTGGAGATTTTAAAAGTCCCCCCCCCCCCCCCCCCCAAAAAAAAAAAAAAAAACTGGAGAACAAATTATATAAGAGATATTTTTGCAATCAAGAAGATTTTCCCCATGGATAGAACTGGTTCCTCCAACCAAGCTCATTCTTTCTTCAGAATTGATCATCAACTTCAACTTTCCTCCTCTCCCTTTCCTTTTTCTGTGTATAATTATTTTTCATTTGACCACGCAAAGCATGTCCTCCCTATTCTCATTTGATATGGTTGTATGTATTTTGTTCTCCAACTTTTCTAGGATGATAGCAATTGTGATTATGCCACCAACATACATCTATCTACTCTAGAAAACCTGGAACATGTATCTCACTAATCAAAAGCTGAAATAATTTATCTCTTTAATTAAAAACAGCACAAGATACTGTTTATATAATGATTGATTCGCTACTTAACTTTCTTTCCAAAATAAATTTTATCCTTTCATCTTTCACTACAAGCTGCTCCAATGCTATTTATCATCTTTGACTGTTTTGCCTGCCACCCTTAGAATAGGTCTTATCAAAATTAACAAACCACACCCACCTAGGCACAAAGAGCTTGATTTCTTTGTATTAGCCAGTTTTGACTTTGAAGCATGATGAGGAATCTATACATCCTCTCCCCACCCCCACAACACATACTTCTTAAAAAAATTTTAAAAAATTTTTTTTAATTTTAATGTTTTGATTGATATTTTTCACTATTAGTTTTTAAGAAATGTTTTTAAATTTCATTTAATTGCAACAACCAAAAAAACACAAAGTGAACAATACACAACAGACAATATTGTGTACTACAAGAGGATAGTGCCAAAGCATCCACTAGACCACACCCACCATGATGGGTGAGAACAAAAAGGAAATGCAGTTGCCCCCAGGGTGAAACCAGAGGGCTACAGTGCATACACAGAGTTCAATGTCATAACCTCCTCCTCAATCTAGGGCTGCAGTCACAACGTAGAGCTACCACACACATGAAACTAAGTTTGTCTGTCATTGTCATGGAGACTGAAGTTGACGATGGTGTCTGTTGCCAAGATGAGGAGATCCAAGAAGGATCCGACAGCCACTCTCAACATCCGTGCTTCCTGTGCAGAGAAGGAACTGCAAAAGATAATGAAAAGGAACAATGAAATGCAGTCCACAATGAAATGCAGTCCACAATGAAATGCAGTCCACAATGAAATGCAGTCCACAATGAAATGCAGTCCACAATGAAATGCAGTCCACAATGAAATGCAGTCCACAATGAAATGCAGTCCACACTGACTGTGGATACAAAGGTCAAATAAAGTCCTTAGTGTTGGCTATGACTATGTACATGCATACACAACTGCTCCACTTTAGATGGAATATTTATATCATGCTCTATTCCTGGCATTACATCATATGATTGTCATATGATGGTTACATGATGACCACATGGGGTGGTCACTAAGGTTCCTGAGAATTAGGATTGACAGAGAGTAAAAAGGATGAGGAATACTGTGATTATATTTTAAAATCAATTCATTATAGGAAAAAATTTTTTTTTTAATAACAGATAAATTAATTATTAAAAAAAAAATATATATATATATATACACACACACACACATACACACATACACACTAGCAGAATGCCCAAGGGTAGCCCAATGCTAAGCGTGGAAGAGCTTATTGTTTGATTAGATGGGACTGAGTTCATAACCATGCTGGATCTGGTCCAAAAGTGGCTTCAGGAACCAATGGAAATATAAATTGGTAAAGGATCATCAACTTGTGGATCATGCTGTACCCAAATTGGGCATGCCCATTGCAAAGGAAAAGAGAAGGGAAAAAGAATTAGAGAAGACCCCTTTGGCCACACCCATTGTAGCAATAATGTCCACAAGCAAACATGAATAGGAACAAATAGAAAAAAATTAATTTTTTTTTTTTTTTTTTTTTTTTTTTTTTTTAATCAGCAATTACAAATTTTTATAATTTTAAAATTATAAAATCATCCCCTACCCACCCCAAGTGCTAATGCCAAATTTTAACCCAATCACTCCTTGGTTCTCTAAATCCTGCCACTTGGACCTACACACACAAACGCAATGCACTGAGCGTTGTTAGCAGTCTCCTCCGCAGCTGGTCATCAGAATAGCAAGCTATCCATCTGCTGTCTCACTGTCTCCACCTCAATCTCAATCTGCATCGTGGCTAATGCTATGTTATTGCATTTATTAATTAATCTCTACTAGTCTACATTATGAATAATCTGAAATGACAATCTAAACTAAATCAAGAGAGCAATTGGAATCCATAACAGGCATATCTCCTTCTTTAAAAATCAAAGTTAAGAATCAAGTTCACTCTTTGTATTGGTCTGGCTGCTTGGTGAACTGATATATTCTGGTACTGAGTCAATCACATTTGGCTTTACATTGGATGATCAGAAATGGATACCGAGAGACACAGGAATGCTATGTACTCATCAAAATATGTCATGGATAACTCTCTGTGCCAATGAGCAGATCAAAGTCATCAAAAATACTGTCAACATTTTGGCCAGAAATGTAACACTCAAAGAATAAGAATGATCATACACTGATAGTATGGTGCAGGGGAGTCCTGCAATACAATTCCATTGTGACTCTAACCTTATGAGTAATGTATTTGAACTACAGAAGGCCAGAGGCCAACCAAAAACCAATATAATAATCAGTGCTGCCAACCAGATAATCTTCTTTCAGTATATTAAACCCATTATTTCAGTATTTCTGGATCAATTTCAGTATAAATGTCAAGAGAAAAAAAGTATACAAATTACATATATTTGCAATTTCAGATGTCACTGAATGTTTTTTAACTTTTGTTCTTTTCTCCTGTGCACAATTTGGTCTTATCAAGAAGGGCCGGCTTAACTGTTTGCAGCAATTAGATACAGAATTGAAATGGACACCAATGAGAGAAGAAACTCTATCAGGATGGAGACCAGACTTGAAGTTTGTTTTGATACGCCACACCTAGCTGAATACTCTCACAGTCAGCACTACTTGCTGGGATGGGAAGCAGATGAAGAATCAAATTTGAAAGATTCATGTACTTACAGTTACCCATTGGAGATCTCATGCATATGACGAAGAACCAAAATTTGAGCATCACCATGATCTAAGTTTCCAACATCAATATCAATATCAAATTTTCTGAATTCAATTTTTTTTGTTGCTTCGTCAAACTTTATGGGAATAATTGCATGGATCTCATCAGGATAGATCAATAAAGTTGGTCAACACTGATGATGTATCAGTCTCTTAAAAATTATGCTAAAACAATCACATTGGGTTGATTTTGTAAAAAGAGAGAGAGAGAGAGAGAAGAGCAGGTGATATTCCTACCCTCCTCCCCCTCCAAACTTACAAAAAATCCTAGCTTAAACACTGCAAGATTTCACAAATATTTGTGAGGGGGGAATGCCCAGACCCCTACATAGAGCACACTACTTCACTGCCCACATTTAAAGCATCTTGGTCCCTTGGAATATTCACCCCTCTCTATCGTAACCCCCCTTAAAACTTAAAATCCTGTCATCTCTACATAGATTGCAACAGATTCTCCAATTAAAACACAATTTATTCTGTATGCCATGAAATTCTTAACAATTGATTGATTTATGACTGAGTTGTGGGAAAATGAGGGGGCAAAAACAATTCAGATGAATATTTCAACCTTGCAAGCTTGTAAGACAAGCTGGAAAAGGTTGTCTAGTCCATTGAGTGTATGAAAACATTGTGATCACAACTTTACCACAGCCCAGAGCAGAACCCTCACATACAACCAGGGATGTGTGTTCCAGTGTGAAGAATCCACAACATTTCATGCTACCACCCACCATCCCAACCCCTCACCCCCTCGAGCAAGAAACAGCAGAAAGACAACACTAAGTGCTACACTGGCTGGACACCAAATCAGGGTTTGGCTAGGCTACATAGTCCAGTTACCATAGTTACCACATTTGGATTTGTTTTGATCTTCTGCACTTGAAGAATTGACACCAGCAATGTGTGCCTCAGATCTATGACCAACTATATCATGAATAAATATGGACCACAATTTCACATGTGCCTCAGGAAATGCCTAATTGCTCAACAGGGGGTGTGCCAGTTCCCACTTGTTGGTCGTGTAGTTCATAATTTAGTGATTAACAGGAATAAAAAAAAAAATTGTCTCAACTTGAAGCTAACATGAAGTGGTCCCAGGGATTAGTAGAAGTGATGTGGGTGTGGACCTTACCCCTGTCTTCACCAAATGTCTCTCATGTTGTTGGACCCTGTATGGTGCCCAGAGTAGAGACAGGTCAGGGCAGCATGCATGTGCCAGTGACCTCCCTTACCCCATCTCTCCTCTCCTCCCGTCTCTCTCTGCTGTCGACTACATAAATGTAAGAATCCTCAAAAGTGATGTTGTTTGTATTTGAACAAGAAGTACTTGATTGATACTGAACATCTAAGGAAACTTGTCTTTCAACATTGGTATTGGATTCCTCATCTATCATTACTCTATCTCTCTCTTTCCCCCCCCCCCCCTACACACACATACCCACGAACACACTTTTTACACACATACACCCATGAACACACTTTTTACACACACACACACACACACACACACACACACACACACACACACACACACACACACACACACACACACACACACACACACACACACACACACACACACACACACACACACACACACACACACACACACACACACACACACACACACACACACACACACACACACAGAACTTAGAAGCTGCCCATGGTACAAAGTACCATGATGGCAGTGTCCTGGATGAATCCAGGACCAATGGCAATAAACTTAGCTTATGATGGCATCACACAGAAATGTTGGTGTCTGGTCAGATCTCCTTGCCTTCGAAATTTTCTTCCACAGGCACAACTAAGTGTTCCTAATTCAGATTGCTTGTTAGCTGAACAGGTGTTCCATCGCCTGGATGTTGAAATTTTCTCTACACCATCTAAACACAGATGAAACCACCCCTTCCTGTCCTGGCACAACTCATACCATCTATCATACACACCAATTGCCTGCAAATCCACTTTCAGAACATTCCTCCACCTCTTCTTTGCCCCGTGGCATGGTCTCTTCATGTTAAGCTCCCCAAACAACAATCTATTTGGAAGCCTTTCTTCATCCATGCGACCCACATGACCCAGCCATCTTAAACACTGCTCCAGAATGATATCAGAAATGGAATGCTGCAAGCCAAACCTATGTGATAGGCTTTGAGATGTTAATCTTTCATTCCATTGTTGGTATCTCGTCACACCCAGGATTGTCTGAATACAACGGTTATGAAAAGAATTCAAACGTCTTGTATGCACAGCCTTCATCGTCCAAGTTTCAGCTCCATACAGTAATACAGCTAGAACAACTGCCCTATACACTGCTCTCTTTGTGGCCAATGAGAGGTCTTTGTTCTTAAATACTGGCACCCTCAAACATCCAAATGCTCTAGCTGCCCTAGCAATTCTTCTAGTCACCTCACTAGTGATCTCCCCATCTCTTGAGATGTTAGCACCCAAGTATGTGAAGTCCTGGACTACATCCACAGAGCCACCCTCCACCTGCACTGGTCTGACATCACTCTCATTCAATCCCTCACCAACAACCATCCCTTTTGTCTTCTCAGTACTCACAGTCAGCACCCATTCACTTGCCACTTTTACAAACTCTGCTGCTACTGACTCAAAACTATCCCGAAAGGTTGCATGCAATGCCACATCATCAGCAAACTGGGACTCAGTTACTCTCATCTCACTCAATCTAGACTTAGCTGTGCGGTCCCCAACCAACTTCTTACCATGCTTATATAACACACTCACTCCTGCACCACTACTCCTATTGTGCCAATCAGCCACCATAGCACTAAAGTAGATATTAAATAATGTGGGTGCCAGGGTACATCCCTGCCGTAAGCCATTCCGGACCTCACACCCATCAGTTACAGTCGAACCCACTCTAACCTCAGCATGCATCCCCTCATGGAAGGACTTCACAATATTCAACATTTTTTCTGGCACACCATACTTCTCTAGGACCTTCCATAGGGCTTGCCTGGGCACTGAATCATAAGCCTTCCTCAAGTCTACAAACAGCACATACAATGATTCACCATGTTCCCTCGCTTTCTCCACAAGCTGTCTAGCAACAAAAATCATGCCTGCACAACCACGTCCTTTCCTGAACCCACTCTGTGACTCTGGCAGAATTTTTTCAGCAATCACTTGCAATCTTCCCTGTACAATTCTGCCTAGTACCTTCCCTACCACATCCAACAAACTTATTCCACGCCAATGGTCACACTGCTTCAGGTCACCTTTCTTTAGGATTGGAAAAACCACTGCGTCCTGCCAGTCTCTCACCACTACACCTTCTTCCCACACCTTCTGCATCATCTCCAGCATTCTATCCCACAGATCTACACCACCATGGAGGATTAGTTCAGGAAGGACACCAGACTTTCCTCCTGCCTTTCTCATCTTCAATTTGGTTAGAGCCTGCATCAATTCCTCTTAAGTTGGTGGCATATCCAAATCCAAGTGTGGTGGGAGTAGTGGCAGCGTGTCAATCACTTCATCATTGAATACACGCACGCACGCATGCGCACACACACACACACACACACACACACACACACACACACACACACACGAACACACTTTTCACACGCACACACACACAATGTGACTATCCTTCAGAAATAAAATCCTAGAAGTGAGGCATCCTAGCTAACATCCTTATGGGTCCTACAAAGTCATTCTCTCACAGGATGTCCCCCCTCAGTGGTGAAGAGACACCATGCAAGAACATCTTGTCCAGATACAAGAAAATTTTCGTTGCCAAGAGATTCAGTTTTGACATTGCTGTCTTTATACAAATAAACAAACATGGTAGAAGCCTCCAATGGCTTCCACAGTACTTTACCGGCTTCTTCAATGACTTCACCGTCTTCTTCAATGACTTCACAATATGCTAATGGATACAGGCCCAATGTAATTACCCATTAAAGTGAGTGTTTTGTACATGACCTAATGACCCAGTGGTCAATATTCATTGCCACAGCTTCAGCCAACAAATTTGCTGGAGTTGAAGAACGCAAACAAACAAATAGTCTGTGCAGAATATAAGAAAGGATTTCATTTGCAGTGCACCATACGAGCCCCTTAGGGAGAAGATCAGCTCTATGGGAAGAATTGAGGGGGCCATTTACTTAACCACAGCATTTTCTGGGAAGCTTTTGTAACCTCACATGGCATTTATACAGACAAGATAAGAGAAGCCAATGGTCATGAAAGATGCTTTATCATAAATAGACATCACCTTCATCACACCCAAGTCCTCTCCCTGCCTAGTATTGCCATGGCAACCTTTATGGATTATTAAGCTGTGTTTATCTCAAGAATGTCATTTGCCTGGCAGATGTCAATAAACAGCCTTAATCTGGAGAAGACATGGTAAGGGACTCCACTCTCTCCAGCTCATAATAAACCTTGATCCCTCAGTATGCATGGTACATCATAGTACATCAGTAATAGGTAAAGTATCATCATGTAGGACGAGTCAGCCCAGCAACAAACTAGCAGGAATTTTAACAAAATAATGTAATATAATGTAATTAATAATAAAATAAAAAAATTAATTAATCCTATGCCATGGGCTAAGCTGGAACACCAGAGGCATGCCAGGATCTGCTGACCGTCCACAGGCACCAGAACAACATTGACAGGAAGTAAAGTTCAGCCATTAGGAAAGGAGGTCACCTCAGCTCATTAATTAGTGATCATGTTGGTGCAACATTACATCATCCTCCCTCCTGGCTCCAGGCAACTTTAGGGGAACCCCCTCACCCTTTTTTCCCTCAAAAATGGTGAATTTTGTGTTTGAGATGATTGGCAACAGGAAATGAAAAGCAGCATATCCCCCAGCATATCCCTGGCATATCCTTGGCTCTGCACTCTGCCCTCTTTGTAGTAAAGGAGTACATCACTGCTTATCTTCACACTGATGCTGTTCAACCTCTGTGATGAGTCAGCCATTTTTACAGACACGAAATACCATTAATGAAGCAGCCACACTACAGTTGCTTCCTTATTGAATCAGAAATAGCTTTGGAAGTACTAAAAAGGTTGTTACAATGTTACTCCCAGAAAGGTTTGCGGTTGTACGGTTGCTCTAATTGGAGCCCTAACCTTGTAGAAACCACTCTATCAATTAATTTAACTTCTCATGAATTTCTATGTGGTGTGGGTCTCCTGAACGGCTTTGCATATGCTTTCTTTCCTCCCGCCCCGCCCCCTTTCTTCCTATTCTTTTCGAATCCCTGATATTGCCATGGCAATACTGGTAAACCAGCCCACATACTTTCCCTCACTGTAAAGTATTAATCTGACCAATGTCATACTGTGATTTCATGATGAGATTAACAACATTTCAACTGTTGATCCACATTTGAAATACAGTTGCACAGCATGTTGAAATGAATGGAGTGGTTATGTCGGCAGGTGTTGAGCACACACCCACCCACACACACACACACCCCCACCCACACACACACACCCACCCACACACACACACACCCACCCACCCACCCACCAAAAAATAGACATGGCCACCGTAGAAGAATAGCCACCCACAATGGCAGTGCCCGACTTGCTCCTAACCACCCATAGGAACACATGGAAGTGACTATAACACAAACTGTGGCAATCTAGGTGATGTTCATAGCGAATGTTTTAAACTTATAAATATTCAACAAACATTGAGGTCATGCTGATGTAAGGTGACCATACACCTGGTGGATAAGGTGGCCATGTCTGATGGAACATAAGGAAAGCTTCCTCAGAAGGGACAGGAAAACATCATCAAATATATCATAGTTATAAAGAAATATCTATCCTCCCTCCCCCTCCCTCCACCACCACACACAGAATGATTTATTGTGAGCCAAATGTTTTTAAACGTTCAGCAACACAGACAAACCCACCCAATCTGCATGTGGACCTAAACCTCAAGCACAAGTGGAGGAGGGGAGATGTGGAGGGGGGGGGGGAGGTGTGGAGGGGGGAGGGGGGAGGTGTGGAGGGAGGTGGGGATTCAGTCAACAGTGCTGCAACTGTTTATTCATACATAATAGACTAGAGAGAAGAAGAAAAAGTTAATAGATATGGCTATTCCCCCTCCCCCCCCCTCCCTAAAAAGCTACAAGAAAACAAAACAAAAAAAGTGTACATACACGAACGATATATTTTACTTTTTTTAAAAAGCTTTTAAGTTATGTAGTGAACACAGTTTTCATTACCAAGAAATAATAATTATTTTTTAAATTTTTAAGGGAGGGGGAAACCAATATGTGTTCAGTTTGTTTGTATGTTACTTATACAAACACATGTACAGTCTAAATGACCTGAAAATAGGCATAAATGGGCAAATTATTCCCCTGGGGAGTCTTTGTCATATAAAAGGAAGAAAATAAATTCCATTCATAACCCTGACAGAGAAATATTAAATTTAGTGGAACTTTTCCTCTCTTCTATTTGGATTTTTCTGATGAAAATAAATCATGTTTAAAATTTAAAAGCTCCAGCTTGCTCTACTGTGTCGTCATGAGAAACCATGGCAAATCATTCCACTTCCATAGATTCAGAATTTGAAGATGACCTGATTTACTGTGATGTTCTTTTCTTTCAAAATCTGTCCTTTCCACTATGAAAAATAAGTTCTCACATAAAAACTACTCTATTGCAGCATCATCACATATCATTCCATAGCTAATTCTATGCTCTGTGGTAGAAGCGAGTCAAATTTGACCGTACATGGTCAGCGTCATATAAATCACAGTTCTACTGTGCACAGGTTTGGTATCTATAGAGTGACAGAGCCAGTGTGAGACCACATAGTGCTGTGGTTTGTAGGGTAAGTGACCCATTCAAATCACAGTTTAGTGGTTTGCTTTTGCCTCAGGCATGAATTGAAGTGCTGATTGCTAATCTACTTAGAGGGGGAGTTGATCATGTTCTGGCAAGGGGAAGTGGTTTCTGGCCTGGCATTTTACAGAACATTGTTGTCGGTGTTCATCACAGCAAAGCTCTTGGAATAATTTATCTTGTGGTCCCGCACTAAGACCTGTGGCTAATAATTAATACTATATTTAGAAAACTCAAGAGTTTTAGACCTGGCAAAGAATTGTATAGAACACTTACGGTCAGATTAGTGGTGATGAGATTTAAAACTTTTGGGTTTCTATACAATAAAAGTACTTAGTTATATCCACAGGGTTTTCTGACAGTAAAACACTTAGTAGTAACCAATTAATTGTAACAATAAACTTTGGTGTTTCCAAACAGTAAAGAATTAGTTTAAAATCCATTCCTGAGCTAAACTTGTGGATGTATCCTTCCCCCCCCCCCCCCCCCCCCCCATTCTAAGCATTTCACAGGTAAACATGGGAAGAAGAGTATCAGTTGCAGAAATCACTTCACTAGGGAGAATGACCTATCATTTATGAATAATTCATGTCGCATGGGTGAAGATCAAACAGACTGACAAGTCAGCGCATGGCAAATACTGCAGAAACAAGCCTCAGGATATCCTCTGCCCAGACGCCCTATAGCAGATACACTGCAGGATTCCATCCAGTCACACCTGGGCTCAGGGATAAATCTGAAATTGGTATCAGCACCAATTAAGGGTCCTGGGAGTACATTGCACATTCTCATAGATCTGGAAATGACCGGGAAATTGTACTTCTAACATATTGTAAATCTTACATGGTAGAAATTCTCTAATCCTTCAGGCTATACCATTAATGTTTTCTCCCCAGAGACCCTACAGCAGATGCAAGATAGAGTGTGAGTGGAACGACATACCTAATATTCCATTCCTGAACCACACCGAGGGGGGGGGGGGGGGGTAGGTAAGCTGGGTACTTGTCTCTGTTTTGACATCCTCACTGGCCTTCTCTATAAAGGTTTGATTACTACAACCATTGGATACAAATGGTAAGGTCTATAATTGGAGTTCACTGTTTACTATGTGATTCCATTTTTACAACCCAGAGACACATTTCTCGACTTTCCACCTCTTATGTTGCTAGTTGAAGCTGGAATGCACAGGAAACCACTTATTTTTTTCTTCATATTTTGAGGTTGGGGGAATATATATCAGTTTTCATGCTTCATATACTATTCTTGCTTACCTCCTTAAGAAATATCAAGAGTTAATCAACTCCATCTATACCACACTTCAATAGTAGCAAACCATTAGTGCAAATTGATAATAACAGCTAAGAATTTAATATTACAATCTCATTAATTCCATTTGAGGTTATCATAATTTCACCTTTACTTAAAATACACTTGAAATGATCCCACATATCTTCAGGGAATTTAGGTCTCACCTTTATGCTGAAATTAACCAACCTTTCCTCACTGCTACTAATGAGCCTAAAAATAAAAAAAAACGAAGTTCCTAAAATAGCAGAAACTCTCCTCTGTGGGAGCACTGCACAGAGATAGGAGACCACTTGTCTCAAATATACAGCCACATTGGATGTTTCAAGTGATCAGTACTAGCCCCAAAATAACACAGGGATTGGAACACAGTCCACATGTGCCCATACAGAAGAGGTTAGAGTTGGGCCATGCCCATATATGGGATAATCCTGTCTGCTATTCTTGTCAAGATGGTCAGGGGTCACTTGATGTAACAAAAAAGACTCTTCTTATCCTCCAATTCCAGGATATATGTTTGATAATATTAGAGGGAATCTTTCCTTAAGAAATATGAATTCTTCTCAGAGTTGGAGAAGGTGATATGGAGCCACAGACAAATACATGAACAGAACTGGAGTATGTTGGATTGAATGATTGCTGTATGGAAACCATAGCAACCAGGTTTGCCAAGGACATTTCACGTGAAATTCCTTGTGACATCTTCATGGAATGCATAGGTCTAGCCTAATTGCCCCCCCCCCCCCCCACCCCCAGCTCTAGTCTGGAATTAACTACGCCACAAGAACTCCAACTGCATACTAACATCACATATGACAAAGTCTACACCACATGAGTGAAAACAACTTGAATCATTTAATAGCTCGTTTGGTAATGGGTTGGTTTCTTTCTGCTATAATATTGCATTATACTAGTTGAAGGTTACATTCAACATCGTGTAACACACTATTTATGATGTCTTGTGAGACATGTTCAAACTCCTCCCTCTACTCACAGGGTCAAAGGGTAAATTACAGGAACTTTAGCCCCACCCCTCCTCTCTTCTATGACATCATCAATCCTTCAAAATTGAAACCAGTTTTTATTTCCTAAAAATAAAAACATCTTCATTCCCTCACTTACTAATTCAATTCAGAAAATTAAAACAAAAAAAAATTTTTTTTGATAAAAAAATTTTTTTTGATAAAAAAAATTTAAAAAAAAATTTTTTTTTTTAAAACAGGAACAAAAACAAAACATAAAAATTTTTTTTTTTAAACCCAACCAAGCTGACCTGGGTTTGAGTCATTTCCTGCCGTTACAGTGGGTCCCATGTCATTCTGAACACATTCCCATTGTCCCACATGCATGCCTTCACCAGAGAATGGCCCAGACTACATATGCTGCAATGCATGCAGACCATTGGAGGACATGTGGCAGGAAATGACTGCTGTCTGTTCACATGCCCCACCATTAGAGAAACACAGCACTACCACTTGAATTAAGGACACTGATAATCCATTCCATCAGAAATGGTGCTTCTATCCATCCATTTCTCTAGGGTCAGGTATCCATGGATACCCTTCGGTTCCCTACCCCATGATTCATGTGGAACCACACTGCATGTGTATTATGAACGGCTCATGTATTTTGTTTTTAATTTTTGGGTAAAATATCACGTGCATAAAAGCTGGATGGGCTCAGAACTCACTTAAACTATTTCATATTGATTTGTACAAACCTATTACCAGCTGTAACACTGATAATTGCATTCTGGTGGAATTGAATTGGTTGCAGCAGACATTAGAATTTTTGATCACATTTTGGAAGGTGTAGGCGGCCAAACTACATACTACATGTATGACGTATATAAGCAGCTATATGCAAGTGTCTGCAGCTTAGTCTCACGTGCCAGACGGGCAGTCTGTCTGGTCACCATAGGCAGGTTTGTGCGAGCCAGTTACTAGATCTTATAACCAAATCTGATTGTCCAAAATTGTAGAATGTTAGCGATGAATAAGTTTCACAGGCAGTTGATTGCAGATTATAATGCTCTGTTATTTGGTTATTCGTATATTTGACAAACTCGGATTTAATATCTGCAACTGAATTGCATTTTGGCATGTGACACATGTAGGCTGGGATCATGAAAAAAAATGGCAACAGTGACCAAACAAATAATTCATCTGGTTTGCAAAACAATGTGTAGCTATATATATATATATATATATATATGACATTTAGGTTGGGAAAGATTCCATCCCTCATTCACCCTATCTATACAGATATACCTACACATGCAAAGTGTGCCCATTCACTCGGAGAGTCTTCTTCACAGCCGACCTTGGAGGTTCAGAGTCCACCGCTAAACTGTTGCAGACGATCTCAGCCTGTCTTCTGTTGAGGTAGGGGACGCTCAAATCCCTGCAAGTATATGCATAGGTGTGATAAGTGCACACGGCAGGTGCTCCAGTAGAAAGGGAGGGTACTCCAGTACTCCAGTCGGCAACTCACAGTTTCAGAGGCTCAGGCATTGTACAACTCAGCTGGAACGTCCGGTACGGATCGTCTTCCTCATTGTCAAACCCTGGACTGACAAATCAAAAAAGCTTTAAACAAAACAAAACAAAAAGTCTGTACTAATGAAAGGTGCTGGCTTCCTGCTTGATGGGTGCGGTCTAGGATATCTCTGGACGTAAACTATGACAGCTTGACTGCTGCATGCTGAGATCAATAAGAAGGCCCGAGCTAAGAATGCAGAACATTAGCTTGTAGTGGAACCTCTAATGCTAGTAAATTCTTAGAAAGTTTGTGGACGAGGAAGTGGCAGTGCGTGCAGTAACCCGGAGAAACACGTCTTAGAGCGGCATCAGTTATCCCCCAGACTCTGAAAGTCTACAATTTGTAAGTATCACTCGCTCAGAACCCTACCGTTGTGCGTTTCAGTTTCTGTTGTTCATTTCAGCAAATTTTTCTCTCTAGGAATAGCGTTTAGAAATAGATATTTGCAAGATATAAAATAATAAAAATTCTCAGAATGTGCTCTTAATTCACTTAGAATCTCAGTACTTTTTAAATTCTTTGTTATGCTAATCATATTTTATGCACAGCTTTTGCTAGCTAAGGTAGTAATGGCTAGGCTTTTTTCTAACTATCATGATAGTAGTTAGGCGTGGAATTAGATTGCTAATGTAATCCCCAGAATAGATGGGTTTAGGAGAGAGTGCAGATAATTGATTGCTTGTACTGAGAGGTGAATGCTCACCTGTCCTGCTGACCAGTGTGTGTTTTAACCACTCCCAAAGTTTGTTTACTTGTGAAATAACATTACACAGATGTGCTGCAGATTACAGGTGGATGGTATGAGGATTGGGAGTGGAATGATAGGACTAAACTCTTACTTTTTTGGAATATGAATATCAAATAGCATTGAGACAGGAAGTTCTTGTTGGAATGATGTTGACATGCTTTGATACTAGGGGAGGGATAGCCAGTGAAGAGTGTTAATTGGAATGGATCAGGTTTGTTGGGGGAGGGAAGAAAGTGAAGATGTTTAGAGTAGGATAATGTAAAAAAAATTCATGACAATATTGCACCAAACATTTAGATTGGTGAGCACCTTATCAGGTAGCTCTTCACATGTAACCCTGCACTGTGTTTGCAACTATGTACCAGTAGGTAAGACAGACAGGCACGATGAGAACAAAGAGAATGATTATGTGTGTGCTTTTTTTTTGCATTGTGAGGTCTTCATTAGACATTTGAGACTAACCACTTGGAATGATGATACCCATGCTTGCCATTTTTCAAAAGGACACATGCAAGACTCCATGGAAATTGCTACCACTCCAGCACTATAATGTGTTGAAGGGTTTACCCAATATCCATAAAATAATGTCATATATTCCCAAAACAATTCCACATAGGGTAAAAATAATATCATTATATATATATATATTTGACAAACTCAATTGGATGTATTTGTGGTTTGAACTTAATGGGTTATTATTGGAAGCAAGTTGTATTGCTTGGAAACCCCTCCCCCCCCCCCCAGCCTACACCAACTTATTTTAGTATCAAAAATGTTATAAAACCTTTTGACATGTTCTGCATCTGAACCACATACCTTTTCCAACAGAAGCAGTTGGGCTTCAATGGAGAGATAAAAGATCAGTTCAAAACTTTGGCCCGGGACTTGTGAGTTTGATGGGATCTTGCTGGTGATGATTAAATGATAATAACTGAGTGTAGTTACCAATGAAGTGTTTATTAGTATGAATTTACACCAGGATTGACAAATACCTGCACCTGTGGTCACCTTTTCTTATAGGCCACTCCTAGCTGCTTCCTGAGTTCCAGTAAGTACCACTGGGGGGGGGGGGGGGGGGGGGGGGGGGCTATGTACTTAATAATTAATACTTACTAGTCAGTCTTGTAATGATTAATTATTCAGGTTACCATTACAAACAAATAAAATTAAATTCAAATTAATAAGGCTGTCTTGATTACAGCAACTCAGATACAGGTGAACATAACTCAAGAATGCTGATGCAGCAATAGAGGTATTAGAGGTTGGGGGGGAGGACCCAACTACACCTGCACACATAGGTGCACAATGTTCCTTCCTATAGCATTCACTTATTCCTCTCTTCCATGTGATACTAGTAATAAATGAGTTTGTCCACGTGTTCTTACAGCCACCACCTGAATGAGTCATACACACCTGTACCTGCACAATGGGTAGTTGTATTCCATATGACTGTGTGTGGAGCAGAGTACTGAGAGGACTTCACTAGAGGAGTAAACACAGGGTTCAAAGTCTTCCTAATGGCTGAGTAATCACACATACATAGTTGACACAACTAACATGTATATCCATCCTTCTAGTGGCAGTTTAACTGCTTAGGCTGTTCATTTTTCATCTCTCTTTTTTTGGTTCACCCTCTTATTATCTAGGCAACTGATGTGTCTTCATAATGCCATCATGTTTACACAAACTGGTAATGACTTTCAACTCAACCAAATGTACCACAAACTCTATCTAACATAGTCCTTGTCTTCGTCAAAACATGGCTGATCACTTCAAAGTGAAATCAATGACTTCACATTAGCTCCATTGGGTGGTCTATCCTCATGCTTTTGTACTCAGCAAATATGGTGGTATGTTGTTCCATTTTTAATTTGTCAGAAACCCCAGCCAGCAGCTGCCTATTCTGACTGATACAAGTATTTAGTGGTTGTAGTGTGAGGGGGAGGGGGTGGGAGGGGGGAAGTTAATAGATATTTTCTTTTGAGTTTTGAAAACATTTTTAAAAAGTTAAAGTCATCTCATAATTTGTTGGGACTTTCTTCCTTTGAGGCAATCCAGAAGCTGATTACTATCCTCTACATCTACCCATGATGAAATCATTTCAAAATGTATTTGTTCATTAATTTCTTTTATGAGTCTATTAAAGATTTTATGAAATATTCTTCCAAATCTGATGAAATATTCACAAATAGATTGAGTTTTAGTGGGTCATATTTATAACTGTTTAGATAGGATGCCTTAGTGACCATAATACTCTATCTATACATAATAGTGGTGTGTCCTTTTTTTAAATTTTCGCTATAAATTCTACCAGTTCAATTCCTAGTCCACATGTTGTGCATTTTTAGGAACCAGTATGACCAGATGAAGGTTTTGGTACCACTTTGGCCAAGATAGACTAGTTTCAAACTTCAAAAAAGAAACAAACAAAAAAAATAATCATGACATAGGCAGATGAACTCCATTTCACAAGCGCATGTATAAACCTTTGTATTCCTAGACCATCCTAAAATGGCTGAAGGATTTTTTTTCTATTTTCATCATGAACTTATTTCATATAAATCATGCCCCATTATGTCCAGTGTGGCTAGCATAGTTGAGAGGTCTTATGTTGTGCTCTAATGTCTCCTGATTGACACAGGGTGTTCCAGTTGAGTAGAATCAGTGATTTTTCATTTGAGCAAACTCAGAACACGCATGACCACAATCCTTTATGTATGCCCAATTGATTATCGTGGAAATCATTAGCCTAATCACTGGGAATGTTATTGAATACGAAACTAATTAGTCCTTTTTAAATAGAATATGAAACAACTTTTCTTTAAATAAACAATTACACATGTTAAAAATATTGGAATCTGCAATGACTTTATTATGAACTAGGAAAGACAGCTTGCTCATAATGGCTTCTTCCACTTCATAAGAACCTTTGTCAGCTAAAAGTAACCTGAAGACAATCCATTTTTATTTGGTAGCAGTGAACATATAAATCTTTACTATATTTCACAATTTGTTTGTCTGTATGTGCAGACTCTAACTCCCTCCAAACGGCTGGAAGGATCTTTACAAACTTTCAGGGAGTAACTAGGGCACCTCACTGCACATCCTCCCTAAAATTTTATTCAGATCGGGTGGCTATGGGAGTAGTTTTGTCAATGGGTGTAGTCTGGTGACATGGAATACTCAGCTGATGACCAAGTTCAATAAAATTTGGCATGTTTAGTAATTGTATCGTGTTTGTTTGATTAATAAGATTAGTGTCAATAATCCCTACATGTTACATTAAGCAAACTAAATATGTTTGTTAGTGCAGGAGACCAGGGACCGACCAAAATAACGACCGTAGGCTGTACATCGCAACTGACCCTCAATGCAATAAAATTGACCACTAGGTTATCTTCAGTTGGAACACCACTATGCTAACTTGGAGTAAATTTCAAACCACAACATCTTAACATTTATTTTAACATATTATTGTACTAGGTGTTCCTTTGCAGCTTTGCTTGCAAAGTTGAAATATTTATCTAAATAAAATTTTTATCCTTAATTCAGTTAACAATTGATCATGACTCTATCAATTAAAAAATAAAAAAATTAAAAAAAATAATAAAAAAATTTAATTCCCCACCTTCTTCTTTCCCCACCTTTTCTGTGCAAAAAAATTTCCCCCATTTAGCCTTGCAGAGTGAGGCTCTATTCCTGGTCCTGGATCATTGGTTATTGTGGTTAGGTCACCAGAACTCATCCATCTATCCACAGAGTTGCTGTGTATCACTGTCATGAGTATGCAACTTCCCTGAGGGCTTTTCAATACAGCAGCTCCCATTAATTAGCCTGAAATGGCTCGTTTTGGACCACTTTTGTCTATTGCAACCTGAATATGTCTTTTTCAAAATTTATTAACTACATGAGTGGGTGCAGTGCTTGATTTCCATTCTTTTGATACCCCTCTTGACTATGTGGCTTCAAAAATGAAGGAATGTATAAGCAGGGACACACACACACACACACACACACACACACACACACACACACACACACACACACACACACACACACACACACACACACACACACACACACAATGAAGATTAATAGCTACTTGTAAGTAGATGTCAGGTAAAAACACCCCAGTAAGCAGAGAGGTGGTGTAAAGTTAGTGAGAGAGAGAGAGAGAGAGAGAGAGAGAGAGAGAGAGAAAGAGTGATATGTCCCTCTGGACTTAGAAAAGAATGACTACCGCCTGTGGTAGTTGAAGTGGTGGACTGGTACTTGACTTGTGTGTGTGTGTGTGGTGGTGGGGAAATTACCTTTTGGTTCTCTTGGCAGCTGCTCCAAAGAGACCAGTGGCAGTTGTGGTCAGCCAAGGCTGTAGTGAACAATTGATTGGTTGTTTTATAAGTGCTGAGCAGGTAGCGCACTTAAACTTAATTAATTGCTCATGGAATTTCTGATTCAATCAGCCTTAGAAATCCAGCCCAAACTCCCCGCAAAGACCATCAGAAAGAAACCATTAAATCTCCACCTCAATATTCCCATCAAGTTTAAAGTGGTGAGTGATACTTCCACTTCAAGTCATAGGGAATCATAGATCTTATAGTAGCCATAGCAACTTGCTCTTTGTGTCATGTACATCTGTAAGTTGTTTTATGTTTGTTTTTTTCTTTACCAGTGTCTCACCTGTTGACTATTGAGATGTTTACTAAAAGATTTAGACAGTTCGAATGGACTGAAGATTACTTCTAACATGTCTTGATGGTTAACATGGTAACCCCTGACCTTTAACTTCTAACATTTCCTTGCAAAGCAACACCAATTGGCAGCACAGACAAATTAGACCTGACCAGCTCATAGCTGTAATCACAATGAAGTGTTTAACCTTAAGGCTGGTTCCCTTTCGTCTCTTTTCCGTCATTAATGTGTTCTAACGTCTGCTCTGTTCATAATTTAACATTTTTAGCTTTTTAAAAAATATCGCTCTAACTTGACCTGTAGCACGCACAAACTTCACTAGCAATGAGGCATGCACGTATTTGAAACATCTGATTGGTCAGGCACACTGAACCTGATACTGAATTAAACCAGAGTCTATTCCAACATCACGTAGCATTTGGTTTCATTTGACAAAATGGAGGATGGTGAATGATATTCACATGGTGAATGATATTCACAAATTAACGACAGCACTGTAGGCGACAGGAAGGAACAAAACGATGAGCTATCATCATATTGTGAATCAACCTTATGTCTTCATGACCGGGGATGAAGGGATGGATGATATTCTACCACAAAGCTAGCAACAGATGCGCCAGTAATTAGATGCCTGACCACTGAATTGGAGAGTGGACACTTCAAAGCCTTCAGTGTCATATTTGGCAAGAACACTTCAGTGGACCTCACCACGGTACTTAATCACCATGGTAACTTGCCACTGAGCTTCAAAGAATGCTTCAGTACTCCCTAAGCAACAGAGCCACATGGGAGGTGCTCTGAAGTCTCTCTCTCCCCTGCACCTCACCACATCTGCCTGTGGTATACGCAGACATGAAGTTCTTCACCTAAAGCTATAAACTGAAAGTATGGCTATGGCTAAGACTAGAGCTAGGGCTAGGAAGTGGACAAACACAACTGGTGAAACAGTTGTAAAAGGACCCCTCATATTGGGGGGGGGGGAGAGAGGGGTCTGCACCCATATATATATATATATATCGTAAGACTAAAATCCAGGAATCCTTTATGATAACAATAGCATTCAGGCAGTGGGGATCCAATATCTCTTGGTGGTGGTGCACCCTGACCTGGCAGGGCCTAGGGAACCTCACACTGGAGGCAAGTTGGGCATTGTTTGATATTCTTCCATTAAGGTCCTGGACACACACACACACACACACACACACACACACACACACACACACACACACACACACACACACACAGACTATGGTGTGACTTACGCTCCAGGGCATGTTTTGGTGGGCACTAATTAGTGTCTACAATCATTATTAGCATATCATGTGACAATACAGGGGAGGAGTCCTTGCATCAGTCTAGTTTGGCGTAGCTTGACCCTTTACCAAATCGCTACACTGGGAAAGGATCTGGGGACATGGCTATACCAAAGTTGTTTGCAGTCTCATGTGAGGCGGCAGTCAATTATGTGTAGAAATTAACCACAGTTTCCAATCTAGACTATATTACTAATAACCACTTCCTCATTCCAGCAGAACAACTTTGGTATTGCCATGTCCCCAGACCCTTTCTACCAGCAAAGGGTCTGGCTATGACAGACAAGCATCTGCCATGCTGTTGTGTTTTTAAATGCCACACCATAACTGGATATCATTTAAAGGTTTGTTTACATACTGCTCTGTCTCTAGGTCCAGCTGTTTGTCTAAGCTAGAAAATGGTCCATAATATATGGCTTCCTTTATATTACATGATGTCTCTTAAATTGGTGTTCCTATATAAGATATTTCCTTATATGTGTTCAAAGTTGTCTCTTTGAAAGTGTTCCTATTTAAGATATTTCTCTAGGAATTTTATATATTTAAGGTATCTTTCTATAATTATTCACTATATTTCTTTATTTGTTGTTTCTTTATGGAGAAGATTCCTATTTATGGTTTCTCTTTTATGAGCTACTCTAGTTGATTTAAAGATTATTTCTATTTAGAGTGTTTCTTCACTGAGTATTCCTATTTATAGCGTCTTTTTAATTGGTGTTGCTCTGTGATCCTACATTTATAATGAAGTCTGTTACTATTTGGAGCCAGAGGTCTATTTAAATCTTGGAAAAGAAGCAATCTATTGACGTCCATCTATTTAAATCAGTTGAATCCATGAGCAGTCACCCACAATTGTCTATATAATCTATATACTCAAAGGAGGGCTTCAAAAATCACGTGACGCTAGTCAATTTATTTAAATTGATAAAAATTGCTAATTATAATTATTTAAAACTGAAATTGAAAGAAATATTTAAATTATGTTAATTAACGAATCATATTTTGGTTGGTGCTTGAGATTCTACCTTTAAAATTTTTTTTTTTTTTTTTTTTTAATATATATATTTACTTATTTATTTATTTTTACATTACCATGGTAACTAGCAATGCTGTGATTGAATTCCTATTCTTTGGTGTGGCCCATGCAGACAGAGCATGTATTTCACTGTAGCCATCACACAGAGCTGGACACATTTCCACCTAGTGACAACAAGGCTCTCGGACAAACCTAAGGTCTCCTACCCTGTCATCAGACACACCTGTGTGCCTCTTGACGATCCATTGTTTGTGCAAGTCCTCTGGGCATGAGCAGTAGCTCAGGCGACATGGGGCGTGGTGGTTATCAACAGGTTCCTGTAGTAGGCAACATGGGATGTGGTTGGTGTAAACAAATTTCAGTCATGGGTGAGCTGTCATCTACGAGTGTAATCAATATTGGATATGTCCAGCTACAAAAATTTTCTAATTTTTTCCTTCTTTGTCTCACTGATTTCTGTTCTTCTTAAAACATTGCTAAAAGGTGTGTAGCTGGTATCTTAGCTTACATCTAGAGCAGCTCACCTGGTCAGGTCTTGGCAAATTTGAAGCCAATAAATGACAAACATAAAACGGAGTTGCACCTTCTGCTTCTTGAATGAAGAATGATGGCTCCACCCACTGTGGTTATATGCACTACCTGTATTGGATTGATCCAGGTTTTAAAATGGTGGCCAGAAAAGCCTAAAAGTTTGTTATTTTGTTTGTTTTTTTAATCTTAGCTAGAACTCAAATCTCGGTGTTATTTAGCTGCATAAGCTATGGTGACTTCAGCTGATAACCTCATAAAGGAATATATACATATATTTTAATAATAAAATTTCGAACACCAAGGTAACCTCGAATCCTCCACTAAAGTGGTAAAGTGGTCTGAGAAGTTGATATATTCAACTTGAAGGACTTACCTATCTATCTGCCTACCTTTGTTCTCCCCCATGTGTTCAACAGGTCTTCTTATAACAAGAAGTCAAAAGTACCAGACAAGTTCAAATGGTCTAATAAATATTAACATGAACACTCTGTTTTCTCAATTGAGGTGACCAAACATAATGGTTAAAACTGGTAAATGGTCATCCTCATAAGGCTCTCAGTAATTTATCTATGGAGTGGTGAAGGAGCTGAGGTGATAATGCTCATTGTGTTACTCCAAGGGATTGTCAAGGTCAAATGGAGTTAATCCTCTTAGAGATCAGTACCAAGTGTTGGAGGGGGAAGTACGCCATATCTGCTCCAAATCCTTCCCCAGTCCTTATAAGTAGATTCAAATGTTTACAGCTGCCCTCCTGCATGTATGTTATTTGCATGTATAGTGCAGTGTTTATATCTTAGCACTTTCAGTGTATGAAATTGTATATTTAAAAGAGGAGAGGTAGGGATATCATAATACTTGGGATTTTTTAAACTACATCGTTGTGGTATGTAGCAGTAATAGATTCAGAGTAGAAAGTACATGAGAGACCCCTCCCCTTCCAATCCCTCAGCTTGAGCTAGCCAAATTGTTCAGTTGGTGTGTAAGATTGTGGTCCGTTTTGTGTTAACAACTAGAAAGGAAAAAAGGATTATTATACCATGTACACCCCAAATTAGATAACTCTTTACCTATTACACCAGATGTACCTGATCCTCTCTCTTCTCTCTATCCGCCAGGTTGATACTGGCTGTACATTCCTTTCTAGAGTTAAGTCAGGTGACCTCCATAAAGTAATTATTCTGTCAGTTCTCTGCAGAGATGCTGGATATCATTGACACCACTCCAGGCAATGGAGTACTAGCCGATGACAGCTATCTTGGGAGTGGACAGACAGACAGACAGACAGACAGACAGACAGACAGACAGACAGACAGACAGACAAGCAGGCAGACAGATAGCCTCCATCCTTTGAGATGAAGTTATGAAATTTCTCCGGGCGTATTCAAGTCTTAATCCCCTTCTCTGGCCACATCTGTTGCCCCTACCCCAGTCCCTATTCCTGTGCTGCGCTGTTAACCTTTGAGTTGAGTTATCCTCTGGCCTTACCCTTGACCAAAGTTGAGGAGCGATTTAGTTTAGATTAATGTCGTGTTAGGGAGGAATCTGATTAGATTTGGTGATTACATATGGAAAGGATGGATGAGTTACGTATTGGCGATATTCTAGGATGGACTAGAGGTGTGGTTTTGGTAAGAAGGGAAACCGAGAGCTGGTTGTTTGCTCCCCTCCACAACCACTTTACAATATTGACTCCAACAGACCACACACATCATGATGATATCCATTATGCATTAACCCAACCCTCATCCACGTGTTCTTAAAACCACACTAACAACACCCACCTCTTCCTCTGTGTGTCTACACCTTAACCACCTCTTCCTAATCATAATCCACACCCCACCCCCTCCATGTTACATCTCTTAATCCTATGTGCAATGGTAGACCACAGACCATTGGGGAAGTTCAGTATACCCTTTGCTGTTATAATCAATCACTTCTAGACATAGGCCATACTATAGTCCAATTGCTGCTGCTCTTCCAGCTGTAGGCCAGGAACCCCCTCCCTGTCCTAGCCACACCCCCTAGTAGATTCTGTTTGTTGCACACCTTGCTGGTTCAAAATTATTTCCCTCTGTAGCCCAAACCTTAACTCCATTGTTGGTGCATCTCCATATCTTTATGGGCCACACCTAGCTAAAGAGTGTGTTGTCTGGGCACTGTAACTATGGCAACCTGTCATGTAAAGACAGCTGGAAGTATTGAATAACACTACAGCCTATCCTGTGAAGAAGCTTTGTATTGGCTTCAGCCCCAATTGTAGCGTGTTAGTGGATGTGTTTGGGTTATAAGTATCAAAGTGTTTTAGTGACACTGACATAGACACAGTTAAGCTCGTTAGAATGTTATGCATATTTCAATTAGTGAAACATGCAACATACTATTGCGTTGAATTACGTTACATTAATGTTGATAAGGAGTATGCAGCTGTATGTATTAATGCAATTAGATATTATTCTAGAATTATTTTAACTGACCTCCTTATTTGGAGCTTAAAATTGTCTTTTGTTTGCTCAAAATGAACAAAGAATTGAATCTTGTGTAGGATCCACTGTGTGTGTGTATATATATATATACATATACATATATATATACATATACATATATATATAGGTGGCCTCATGTCAGAGGGTTGGACTACAGTGGGCTCCACTGTATACAGAGGTGGCCTCATGTCAGAGGGTTGGACTAGAATGGGCTCCACTATATACAGAGGTGGCCTCATGTCAGAGGGTTGGACTAGAGTGGGCTCCACTGTATACAGAGGTGGCCTCATGTCAGAGGGTTGGACTAGAGTGGACTCTACTGTATACAGAGGTGGCCTCATGTCAGAGGGTTGGACTAGAGTGGGCTCCACTGTGTACAGAGGTGGCCTAATGTCAGAGGTTTGGACTAGAATGATGATTCCTTAAAAATGCCATGTGACACTAATTGGAATGGCAGAGAAACTTCTATAGATTTTTCTGAAACACAATACCTTGCTTTTTACATGCACAAAATCGCTGTATATGCCCCCAAAAGAAAAAAAAACTGATAAAGTTGGTAAAGGGTCATTTATTTTGTGTCCTGTACCTTATCATTATGTCTAACTTTATTGTGGTTCCTTTGGCATCCTGAATTTGATGACCATTACCATTTACCCTGCAATTTTACAATTGAGAATGGACATTTCTCCCAAAGAATTGCCAAGCCTGTCTGCAATACGAATGGGATAGCTTCTAAGGAGTAATAGCTGAGAAAACCCTTCATCTACTCCTGATATTCCTTATCTGTTATAAAAGGTTATAGATATCTGTCTGGTTGCTCGTTGTTTTCAGATTATTTTGCTGTACATGTTACAAGTTTTGTCAGGAACTAAGTTGTGTGAAAGACTTGGTTCCTAAGATATGACCACTTTGTGTAGGCAACCATTTTGTATGTACCAGCCAAACCTACATCATCTGAGCCTCTTTCTTGGCTTGGTTCGTGGCCATTGCTCCATCTGTGAGTGCACACAGGGCAATCCAGAATGGATTCCAGGATGCCTTGTCTCTGAGTACTCGAGAAATTTTAAAACAAAATATTAAAAAAAGTCATCTTTCAAACACTTGCAGTACCCTGTATCTTTATTCCATTCCTGTTCATGTATTTTCCCATTCCTGCTCAAATATTTTTCCCATTCCTGCTCATGCCTTTTCCCATTCCTTTTCGATGACCCATTCTGTTCATGTCTGTGTTCCATTCCTGGTCATGTATTGTCCCATTCCTGTTCATATCTATGTCCCATTCCTGTTCCACATTGTTGGCCACACACCCTGCCAAGCTTCATTGCCATGTGGTGAGGATTGCTGGCTGGCCTCCCTCAAGGCACGCACTGTTTGTCATGGCAACACCACACTCTCATTAACTTGAGTATCCTACAGGGCTCTATGTCGAGCAAGAGCATTCCGTTTTTGCAGGAAGAGCAGCTATTCAAGATAGCTATTGCACCCTGACCTCTATTGAATTGAAGAAGCCACCATATTGGGTTTTGGTGGTCTTGACTGATGCTATTAAGTCCATTCATTCCCCCTTGACCTGCTGTCCCCATATCCCCACCATTATAAAACCAGCCTGTCCTCTCCCTTACCACTCAGCTATACTGATCTACCTCTTTCCTCTGCAGACTAAGAGGTTTAAAAATTTTTTTTTATTTATTTATTTATTATTATTATTTTTTTTTTAACCCACTCACAATATTGACGATCATTTCCTTTTATATATTTTTAACTTGGCATCAAGAGTTTTTCCCCTCAATATTTCAACAAGTACATCATTTGATGATCCATTCCTTTCTAGCAGTCCACATCGCACTCTATTTGGATTATCCTTTCTAGTTCATGAATTTAAAGGGATCTAATTCATTCATAGCATAAGGTCATTCCTCTCAACTGAGCATGTGCAAAGCATTACAACACACATCTACAGAAGTAAAGTCAAGCCTAACTCCAAACGTCTGTCTGTATACTTACATAATCGCCTTGAACCTGTTTAACTTTGTCAACTTGACGGCATTCAACTGATGTTGCTAAATAGTAGCCATGGTGCCAAAGTAAAATCCACGTTCCGCAGACCAAAGGGCATGAAGTCTTGTGGCTGTAATGTGCACGTTCATTCACTGTTTTAATGGATGAATGAATGTGTCGTTTTCCAGTTAAATTGCTCTTCCCTCCCCTGTGGGGGTCTGATCATGTCTCTGAGCTAAGCAACAAGGAGTTCAAGTGGGTGGGAATAGTTTTTTTGTTTTGTTTTGTTTATTTTGTTTGTTTTGGTTGTTTTATTAGTTTTTTTTTAGATCAGAACTTTGTGGATATGATGCAGGAAATCTGAAATAAAATAAGTTATTACCTGTAAGAAAGATGGTGGTAGGAATTTTTTACCACATGAGAGCTTTTCCTGGGTAATTGGTGGGTTTCTCTTTATTGAATCATGGGGTGTTCCTGGGTATTTGGCTTGTTAGGATGTTGACACCTTACCAGCTAAGAGATGGGAGTGTATGCTGGAAAACAATTGCTACCTGCAAAAAAGATGGTTGTAGATGTTTTTAAATCACATGAGAGCTTTTCCTGGGTAATTGGTAGGTTTCTCCTGGTGCATCATTGGGTTTTCCAGGATAATTGCCTTGCTAAAGTGTTGACACCTTACCAGCCAAGAGATGAGCGTGTGTACTGGAATTAAGGTGGGGAATAAATAGAAATTTAATTGTCTATCCTCAGGATATTTTAGCTGAAAAAATATTCCCAGGTGATGCCATGTGTATTCATGTGTGTGTTAGTCAATGTAGATAGAGCTGTGATCAGGTACAGATATCCTTGTGTATATTGTATAGTAGTATAATTCTTAAGTTTATCAGATCGATTATAAGATTACACTTGTCGGTCAGTTTCATTGCCATATATGGCAATGCTGTTGTCAAAACAATGTCAGCCAATGGGGTTACTGGCCTCACTGGTTGGCTGGCTGACGTCAGTGGAATAATTGTGGGAATGCTAGATAAGTCCAGCAACTAAACACATAGAAAAATGAGTGAATTTTACTAGCAGAAAACCACACCCTATGGCCTGTTTTTAAGTTAGCCACCTGCAGTAACAAACATGTTTAGTTTGCTTTATGTAACATGTAGGAATTATTGATTCTAACCTCATTAATTAAACAAACATAATACAATTATTAAATATGCCAAGTTTCTGTGATAGGTAGTTTTCTATGATGGGTTGTGTCCTTGTCACTAAACCACACCCATAGCCACCTGATCTGAACAAAATTTTCTCAAAGAAGTGTGGTGAGGTGCCCTAATGAACCCCTGAAAGTTTTGTGAAGATCTCTCCAGCTGTTTGTGAGGGGTTAGAGTCCAAATATACAGATAGACAGACGAATTGTGAGCTATAATAAGATAGATACCCACCTTCACTAGGGTAACAACATTTTGGGTAAACAACCCCGTTTCATGGGTACACTATTTAGGCTGACTGCCTGAAGCAATTCAAGCAAAAAGGGTGGAAGTTTACCCTGGAGCCCACTTTCTCAACCTGAACCACAAAAGCAGATTTTGGTCATGTATCTCATGGAGAGAAAAAAGCCTAAACTCACTCAAAACAAGGTAATTTGAAAACCTCCAGATATATAAGCGGAACTGGATTTTGACCCCAAATTGGAAGTTACCTGACCATGTTGACTTTCTGCATATTACAAGTATTATGGTAGTAAAGAATGGTGATAGAAAATTCAGGTTTGCCAGCTAGCTACTGCTTGGGTATGAGTTTGGTCTGGAGGGCTTGCTTCTCTATGGTGGGAATATTGTGGCAGAGATAATCCATTCAATTTCATATTGTTTCAGTAGTCTTTCAATAGATGATGGGAGGGTCTCGTGTCCATGGTATGCAAACTTGGTTCCCTTTCTCACAATACATGGGAACCATACTTTATGTGTGTTGTAAATGGCACCTGCAGTTTTTAAGACTTTAATTATTATTTTTTATTATTATTTGTTTTAATAGCTCCTGCATAGGGCTAAAATAAAAACTTGTTTAAGTCATTTTCCTAATTAATTTGTGCAAATAAAACACCAACCACAAACATTGTTAATGTATTCCCACAGGACAGATTTGGTATCTGTCCTGCAGACCAGACTAATTTTACATATTCACTGGTGCTAGAAAATTCCGAATGTGCCCCAAACTTAAATCTGCTTCCTGAATTGATATTTCATGCTGTTATTTGCTCCATACTGACTAGACTACTAGCTGATAAACTTTCATGTAATCCATGTTCCTCTCCTCCTAGGTACTGCTGATTAGCTGCCCACACCCTCACCCACCATTGTCATGGCAGTGAGCCCGAACATGAAGGTAGAGATACTGCAGAAGGCCATGAAGCCCTTTGTACACTGGCTGGACAGTTGTGATCAGCTAGTGAAGGAGTTGCCAGTGGAGCTGGAGAAAGCTGACTTAAACCACCTTGGGGAACTTTCCTTCAAATACAAAGTGAGTGTTATGGTAACTATTGCAGTAGTCCCCCTCAATAGAGACCCCTCTATTGGAAGACCACCTCTCTTGAGAGACCATATTTTTCATGCAAGATTTTGTACTAGCTGTATAAACTTACCTCTATTGAAAGACCACCTCTCTTGTAAGACCTATTTTTGTCGGATTTGAGAGTGGTCTCTCAAGAGAGGGACTACTCTACCTGAATGTTATGCAATAGTCAAGCCACTGGCTGTCCGATAAACAGAACTATTGCTCCCAGAGGCAAGTTTGAATTTCCACCATTTTGCACCTGATTTTTTAAAATAACCATTTTTGGCATTTTTAGCCTGACACTCCAACAGAAAGAGGTGTGGCCAGGTGGGACCCAGCCCATGTTACTGTCAGAGTCGAGTTGTGTGTGCATGATACAATGTTTCAGGTGTCTTGGCGTAAGGGTTTGATTTTTTTCTCAAGATATATTGTATTCATGCTGATTTTTTCTCTCACTACATACAGCCATTATAATAAGCTGTTGGCACTTTTTTTTTATTAAGTTTAAGTTTTGCTTGATATAGTGTTTTATTCCTAGCTGCATATGTATCCAAAATTCATTTTCTGCATGTCTTTCTTTTTTCTTCTTCTTTTCTTGGCTGCAAGTTACAGAAAAATATTCTATTTCTATTTGCCATTTTTAAAATGAGGTTGTTGCAATATTGACCCTTTACCTACTTCACCCCCCCCCCCCCCCCCCCTTAAAAAAAACAACCAACAACCATGTACTGTTTTTGTTCCCATACTTTTTCTACTTTTAAAAAAAAAAATTTTTTTTTTATTTTATTCATTTTGGTGGGTTCTGCTATCATCTGCAGGGAGAAGAATGCAATCAAAATGGTGCTTGTGAGACGCTGTGGGTTTAATAGTTTCCCCCCCCCCCCCCGACAGTTATTCAGGCACACAGGCAGGGACCAAGCACAAATATTAATATGGTTAAGTTGGCCAACACTTGAAAGTGCTTATTAACTAGTGCATTACACAAATGACAGTGAAAAATGGAGAACAATAGATTCACAACAGCATTTTTTATATGTAAAAATCAATTAATATTGTAATCTCTTATTGTATCAGATCATGTGTCTAGTGTGGTCCTGGTTGATCCCATGTTATCTTTAAATGACCAAATTACTGTGGATATGTTTGGATTAGTCTGGGATGTCCACACAGATCCCACACCCCCTCAGTTAGAATACCTACCCCTCAGATGACAGAGTCACTCTGGATATTGCTAATACTCCGACTGTGTGATGTGATATTGCTAATACTCCGACTGTGTGATGTGATATTGCTAATTCTCTGACTGTGTGATGTGATATTGCTAATACTCCGACTGTGTGATGTGATATTGCTAATACTCTGACTGTGTGATGTGATATGAGGCATCTGTAGATGTCCTGGGATATCCAGAGGAACTATAATGTCAGCAGGTATCATGTGACTGATCACATGGTGTCACCTGATCACACTGTGGAAGTCTGGAGAGTGTTGTTGAGTGTTGTTTGGCATGAAAGCTTCAATGGATGAGTTTTGTTTGTTTTTTGCTCAGGGAGTACATGATCTTGTGTGTAAGAATAATAGGAAAGGGATATCAGCAAATATTTGGTTCATTATGTGAAGTCCATCATTGACATATCAGGCTTTCAATCATGATATTTTTTAAAATCTCTTTCAATATATTTTGATCTGTCTGATCTATTTTGATTTATTTTGATTTATTTTTTATCTGTCTTGATCTATTTTGAATTTTTTTTATCCGTCTTGATATCTTTTTATCTATCTTTATCAAGAACAAAGCATAGCTCTCTACCTCATAATGTCACTGGCTAATATTAAAGGATAGCTCCTCTCTCTCCTTCCAGTTGTGCAGTTCTGGGGCAAGAAGAATTAGCAGCAGCCAGAACAGAACCTGCGAGTACCACATGCTGTGGAGTGTATTGAAGAATTTATAATTGAAAATTACAGAGTTGGCATTGAGGTGATGTATGGACTTAAACAGATCAATTAGCATCAGACAGTAGCCACAATAAGGAGAGCAACAACTCTCAGCCCACATGAAAGACCTTTAACACTTCCCTTACAGACATAAGTGAGTCTTAGGAATTTAAGAGCCAACTTCTATGTGCTTATGTGGAAACTAACACACCTGTTACCAAACCAAACATATTCGGGTAGCTTTCTACTGAGCTACGTTTCCAGAAACCTTAGCCCTAGCCCTTGCCATTTCTAATAGATGAAGTTACAGACCGTTCCTTTCTGAGGCCATCTTTGTTTTCCCTTACAACATTTCCTTCCACACATGCATTCACAGGCTGTGAATTACTATTATTAGGTTTAAAACAGGTCCTTAAACCTCAGTAATTTCCAGCCAGTTTTCTTGTAGGTAAGTGGAATAATTACAGCACTGGAGGTGATCTATTTGAACTACATCTCTATGCTAATTGTTTCAACATGATTATATATAATGGAATCCTACATACTCGGCAGATTTACTGGAGATGGATATTCCATCTCTGAGAGAGGGAGGTGGGAGTGGTGGATGGGAGGGGGAAGGATTCACCTCTACAAAAAAAAAAACCAAACCCACAGAAAGCATGTACCTCATGTGTCAGGGCATAAGTAATCTAATTGATAGAAATTTGCTTGTGGAAATTATTTCGTTGTCTTATTTGTTAAAATACCTCAACTTTACACACAAATTACAATTCCACTTATTCCAAAAGCTATTTACTTTGACCAGTGGTTCCTGGGGAATAGGCACCACTAAAGTGTGAGATTTCACAGCTTTGACTATATCAATATTCTGCTAACCAAGCTGGAAGGGGTGAGGGGGTGGGTAGGGAGAAGAGGAGGGAAAATAGCAGAAACTTCCTGGGTACTGTGTTTGAATTTCTTGATTAGTATCCCAATTCCAAATAGCTTTTTACAGTGATTTAGTTGCACATGTACTAAGCCATTAGCTATGAATATTGTTTATAATTAGTGGTTCTTGTATGCATGTGATATGTACCTCAATTACTCAGTGTTGTGGCCACAGATACCATAGCAACCAAGTAAACAGGAGGCAATATTGGAGCCAGTTGCCTGTGGGTTCTGCAATGAACTCATGAGACAAGCTGTTCTCAGCCACTTCATTAGTGTGATAATGAGGTTCTCTTTCCTGTCACATCTGTAAAGGTTTCACTTACAGTAGCTGAATATTGTGTTGTACATGTGCCTTACAGGGGGTACTCCCAGTATGGGTGTGGGTATGTGTGTGATGCTGCATCCTATCATAATGGCAAATTACAGTCCCAGAAGACACATCACTGCTACTTTCTCATAACTGTCTCCAGCAACTTCAATCCTGGGATTAAAAAAATGTGGGAAGGTTTAGACAACTGACAATAGTAGGACCTTTTTTTTTCTTTTTTTTTTGGGGTGGGGGGGGGGGGGGGGGGGGGGGGGAGGGGGGTGAATGTATTTTTTTAATTAACTTCATTCTCTTTTATGCTTATTTTCATGTTTAAGCAAACTTACCAAATAGCAAAATAACTAATAGCACATATATTCATAAAATGGTATGTTATGAGGGGACAAATGTTCTTTTTCATTTGTGAGTACAAATTAACACACATGCAGTTTTTAATGTGTACTTATTTAGATTTGTATAGTTGTGTATTGTATCTCTCTGTTCTTTATAATTGTTGTGCTGTTTTTAAATGTATATTTTAAAAAAATTCATTTTTAACGCACTATAGGATCTTCTGCTACAGATGAAGGAGCGTTGTGGGCATGTGCAGAAGATCAATGATCTCTGCAAGGAGGTGGAGCTTGAAGCAGGGTCCGTGGTGCTGACTCGGCAGATCAGCAAGATCCCTGAACTCACTGAAGAAGAAGAGGAAGAAGATGAGGATGAGGTCGTATTTGAAGAACCTACTCCTCTCTCTTCCTCTGATATAGACCCAATGCTGATCCAATTTGCTATGGAAGTGAAAGACTTAAACGTGAGATTTGCCAACACCTGCCAGCAAGCTAAGCAGCATTACGCAGCTCTTTCACGCGTTCTGATGGCGTCAAAAGAAGCTACAATTAGACGCTCAAAAAAGAAACACTCATCAAGTAAAGATGGAGAAAACTCTCACAGAAGAAGCAGAAGATCACTTTACAGTGACCTGGAAGAACACCACGGGAAGAAAGATAAACCGGTAAAGGTTGACAGTGTTGAAGAGGACACCCTTGCTCCTCCCAACCAGCAAAATATTTCTGAGGCTACAGACAGTCCCAATATGGAAGCCTTACTAAATCTTGGCCAGCATTCCCTGGACCGGAGGAAGGGCGGGCCCTCCATTCATGAGGCTTCTATTTTGGCAGCAGATTCACTTAACCCAGTCACACTTGAGCGCAGTGCCAGTCTAAGCACTGGCACTGCTTGTGAAAGACCTGGCAGCTCCCGAAGAAGCAACAACAAAGCCATTCTAAGAAGCATCGAGTATAGCAATCAACAATCCAGGAAGAAACGCAGGCCTAAATCTGCTTTTACTTTCAAAGAAGACTCTCAAAGTGAAGCTATTTTTTTGAATGAGATGCAAGTGAGAAATGAAGAATACAACTCTGGCTACTTCAGGCAACGGTCTGCTCAAGCGGATTACCTTGCACTTCGAAGATCACGGGCTATCTCGCAAAGTAACGCTCAGATAGATTCCCCCTCTTCCTCTGAGACAGCCAGAAGCAGGTTTGGGAGTATGTCCACTCTTTATCCACGAGATCAAAGCAGTTTCACATCATTCGGCAATTCAGATCCAAGATCCTCCTTGATGGTTAGAAAAGAAATGGAACAAGGTCAACTTCTGAGCCGATCTTTTGAAGCGAGTACCAATTCAGATATTACAAACTCCACAACACAGATTCCAGATTTTGTCCTGAAACAGGGATTCGGAGTGTGGAATGGGGTTTCAGGAACAGAAAATGCACTGAGTGTCTCAAGAACACAGAGCGTGAGTGTTGATAATCTGGCCCAAGCTAAGAAAAAAGGTTGGTTAGCACGAGATAGTAACCCAATGCATGAATGAAACATTCTATTTCATCTAGACATTAGCAGCACACATTCCCACCCTTCCAATGCTATGTAGTTAGTTGTAAGGAGCATTGTTGTGGTTTGCCTGTTGTGAGGGGGAGGATTACGCACTGTGTGGGCTGTTAAATGTGATGGGACATTGGAAGTGTAGAAGTTTGGGATATGCTAAGCCTGCCTTGGTGTAAAGGTGAAAAGAAAGCTTCTAAATAATGCAAAACAAGAACATTTGTTGGGCAATTGTCGATTCAGAATATGGAAGGATTTGTTATTAAGAAATTTCAATTGTGACATTCCTAGTGTAATAAAGCCCCTCCCTCCAAAGTTTCTGACGATTTTTTTATATGATCTTTATGAGAAAATAGCAACGCGAAAGCTACACCACATGTCACATGATCTGCATGGCATAAGCTGCATCATCCAATGCCTGATGTTTATGGAAAGAGAGCGAGAGCATGATCACTATCCTATAGCATCACTCTCCCTCCACACTCCTAGCACCACTCTCCCTCCACACTCCTAGCACCACTCTCCCTCCATACTCCTAGCACCACTCTCCCTCCACACTCCTAGCACCACTCTCCCTCCACACTCCTAGCACCACTCTCCCTCCACACTCCTAGCACCACTCTCCCTCCACACTCTGTGTGTGTGTGTGTGTGTGTGTGTGTGTGTGTGTGTGTGTGTGTGTGTGTGTGTGTGTGTGTGATGAGGATTTGTCTGTTGCTTTAGCACTCTCAAATTTTCACTTTTTTTTTTTTTTTAATTTGTATCAAGGGCTACTAAATTGCAGCTGATGTCAAGTGCATGGAGAGAGTTTGCAGTGAAATGCAATTATGTGCCTTTACTTTCTTTCTTTTTGTTGTTGTTGTAGAGAACAGCTTAATGGCTAGACTCTCTGAAATTTCTCTGCAACTTCAGGAGTTTGTTCACAAGATTGCAGAGAACAGACGATGTGTGCTTCAGTCTCTGGACCTGCAGCTTCACCTGGGACAACTCAAGGTGTGTGTGGGTGTGTGTGGGTGTGTGTGGGTGTGTGTGGGTGTGTGTGGACGGATGGGTGTGTATACATGGGTGTGTGCATGTTGGTGTGGGTGGGTGAGTCCGTCCATGCTTGTGTGAGTGTGTGTGCACTGCATGTGTATGCATGTGTGCACGCATGAGTGTATGTCCATTTGTGTGTGTGTGCATACATGCATGAGAGAGTGCATGTCTTTTTCATGTGTGTGTGCGTGCATGAGAGAGAAAGTGTTTCAGTACATATGTATGAGAGTGTGTGTGTGGGTGGGCAGGTGGGTGGGTGTGTGTGGGCGGGCAGGTGGGTGGGTGTATATGCAGACAGGAGGGGGAGGGAATAAAGAGAGGGATGAATGAAAAAAGGGAAAAAATCATTTGTATTATATATGGTGAGAAATTTGTGTGCCTATCAATATTCATCAGCTGTACAGTAGAGAACTATCAAACTTGCAGCTGCCCACTTTAAGTTTACATAATTTGTACATGTGTTGAGAGGTTCTTCCTGTTCTCTTCCAGTTAACATGAGGCTGTTCAAATAGGCACATAGCATGTTCATCTCATCAAGTAATTGATTATCTAATATAGTTACTGTTTTAGTACACGTGTGTTTACTGAAGATCAAAAGGTTTTCGCAATTTATGCTGGTATGGTTACATAAGTCATTGACTAACACTCAGCCCTGCATATGAAAGTAACCTTGATGTTCTATTCCTCCCTCCCTTCCCTCTCTGCCTCCCCTCTCTATTTTTCCTTCCCTTCCTCCCTTTCTATCTATTCCCTCTTTCCCTCCCTCCCTCCCCTTCTCATCCTCCATCTCCCTCCCTCCCTTCCTCCGTCTCCCTTCATCTCTCTCCCTCCCTCTCTCCCTTCCCTCTTTTTGTCTTCCTCCCTTCTTTCTCTCTCCCTCTCTCTCCCTTCTTCCCTCTCTCTCTCCCTCTCTCTCTCCCTCCCTCTCCCTCCCTCCCTCTCTCTCCCTCCCTCTCACCCTGCAGTCCATGTGCTCTCTGATGGAGTTCCAGGATTTGGAACTCACTCGCTACTCAGCGGCCTATTCACCAACTTCCCGGCACAAGCTGAAAGCACTCGCAAAGACCAAGCGGCTATCAATCCCGGAGCAGAACCCGAGGAGGATGTTCAGTGATGCCGAGATAGGCATGTGCCGTGGGGAGATCATCAAGGTGTCCGACCGTGTGGCTCTCCTGAGGACTCACTGTACAGAGGCAATAGAACAAGTATGTGTGGGGTGTGCTCCAATTAAGGAGTGCAGTGCTTATCTGTGCAAATATATTGAGCATATATAGCTAAGTGTATATATATATGTATATAATTTATATATGTATATGTCTTATGTATGCCTTAATGCTGCTCAAATGTATGCCTTAATGCTGCACAAATGGCTACTATAAAGGTTCCTGGGTGTAGGGCCCCCAGTGGGCAGAGTTTTATCCCTCACCCTAAAAACATCCAGCACCTGTCCTTGCACTTTTATGTACACACTCCACCTTGCTACACCTCATGTCCTGGTGGGCCTTGTTCTATCCCTTGCTGCATAGCCATTGTCCCTGGGGCTTACCCTTGTCCCTGGGGCTTACCCTTGTCCGTAGCCCTAGGCTTAGCCTTTATACACAAGGAATTTACACTTATGTGGCTGTAACCTGCCACAGGCACATTGAGGGACCCCCACATGTGGCATGGTTAGACTAGGACAATTCTGTATGTCAGCACTTATTGAGGACCAAATTATCCTCAGCTATCTGATATGTCTCTTAACAGGATCAATTGTAAAATTCTTTTTTTTTTTTAACACTGTAATTTAGACCGGACTAGGGCTATAGGTATGCTGGAGTTCTTATTTGCAAGGACACTCCATGAATATATAATCTCTCCCTGACAACTGACATGCCTTGGACATCTTAACTACTGCGACTTGGAGTGTTAGTATTAATGCCAACTTCTTGCACTAATGAACTTACTTTTGGCCAGAGGTGTTCAGGGTCAGTTGCAAATCCATTTACACAACACTGAATCTCTATGTGTGGGTGTGTGTATGGACAGGAATGGTCATGTCATGCTCTCTATGCCTGTTGGAGGTGATGTGGGGTATGTATACTCCATGCCTAAGTGTTGGACTGCTAATGGATTTATGGTCTCTGATTAGTCAGGGCTGTCAGTGTAGAATTGTTTGTATTTGTGCAGGATATATCTTCCTTATGGATGTTTACTGTGTGGGTTTGTACATGTTGTAAAATTGTTATTTAAGCTAATTAACTGTTCAAATTGGAGGAATTAATTTAATGGTTTAGTACAAAACTTCTTAATCTGGTGAGAATGCATCCACGTAACCACCTACAGCTGCAACTTTTACAACTGTAACTTTACAACTGTAAATGACCTTATGGTTGTCAACATGGACATTTTTAAGATAAGTCATCCTTCTCTTCCCCCCTACCCTTTCCCCCCACCTTTTCCCTTTGATGTGGTGGACCTTCTTAGGTACTCCCTTTTGTCTATTAATTAGCTACTCCTATCAATGCCAATTACCTTATTAATAGTGGTTTGTGTTGATTAATTAAGGCAACTAAACCCTTGCACACATGTGCTGTTCAAACCACTCAGGATATTATAACTACATGATTTATTGCCCTCTGACTGATTACAGTCCAGGACCTTCTAAAGAGCAGTCTAAACAGATGTTATAATATCATGCCCTCCAGGGTAAGTTCTGGGGCTTCTATAAATAGATAACTTGGTTTTGATATCATAAAATTCTTCACACGGATTTGCACTGACTACTCTAAATAGATACCTTGCATCAGTGCCAACAAAGTCAGTCCAGAACTTCCACATATAAGAAGTTCACTTCATTTCCATATTTATATCTTGACCTGATTCCGTTAATCTCAGACTGTCGTGAAACGGATGTTGATACGGATCAGTTAGACGGATTTGGTACGTAATGTGATAACAGAACATTCTTGAAACAGTTTGATCATTTGCCAAAATATAACTCGACTAACTCGACTAGCTCTTATCCAAATGCAGCAGTGACCTCTCAGTCATTTAATGTTGTATGTACATGTACGTAAGAATTGGCTAATGCTCAAATGTTTGGAAAACAGAAAAATATGAATTATAGTTGTTTTTGTTTGCTTGTTTGTTTGTTTAGACTGAAGAAGTGCTGGAGTTTGTGGCGCAGTACGAAAAGGAGATGAAGAGGTTCAAGGATTCCTTGGAGCTCCACACTGCCACGATGGAGAAAATAAAGAAAACTGGTGGCGGTTACTCTGAAGAAGGCTGGACAAAGCTCAGTGAGGTAGCTATGGTTACTAAACACGTGTCTGTCTGATCCACAATATGTCATATCAACTTCAACCTTATCTGGCTTTGTTCATATGGGGGCAATAAAGTCAAGGTATTGATATGGTGATAAGCTTTCTTGCTAAATCCACTATACTTGTGGTCAGAGCCAGTTGCCGATAAGTGTTTTGTTCACCCATGATATTTAATATCACATAAGAACTAACCTTATTAACTCTAACTTTTTTTGCTACAGAAATCAGTGTGTACTCACCTAGGTGAATCTGAGCAAGCACTTTAGAGGACAGCCAGCTTTGTTTTGATTGGCGAATCTAATTACTTATCATGTTGTTGTTTTTTCAATTAGTGTTGTTTATCGTTCGTAAGTTGTCAACTCATAGCATTAGGCATTAATTATTGTGGAATAGTCACATGGTCAGTGGGTTCAACCTTACCCCAATAGTTTGAGTGATTTATTTTGTGTACCTTTGTTAGTGGTTGGGTGGCACTCTTGCCATAATTACAAAATTATCTCAAAATGCCACAGACTATCTGGCATGTTACAGTGCATTAGAGTCCATAGCCTCGGGGCATGGCTCTCTCTCTCTATCCATGGTTTGCATTGCATAGGGCTAGGGCTAGAATAATTGGGTATATGGTTTACCTCAATCCTTTTTTTTATTTTTTTTATTTCATTGTTTTTTCCCCTTACAGTCATTTACAGATATGACAGAGCAGAAGGTTCAGTTCCAGTCCATCTGTGAACTTTCAAACCATCTCCTGTATTTGGAACCAATATTCAATGGAAATTCAGTCCGTGATGATCTGTTGCTGTTCAAGAAAAAGTTTCAGAGGGTTGTTGTAGAATTGTTCACTCAATTAGAGATTCAAGTGAGTAAATAGATTATCTCTAACTGTAGCTGAAAAGGTGCCCAATTTTGTGGTCAGACAAGTATTGAGCATCCAGTTGCATATTGTTCACTCTGAACTCGTATTGTTTTTATATTTTCATTGTTGTTATTTTTATGATTGTGTATATTTGGTGTCCACCTGTGCTCCCTCTCTCTCTCCCCCTCCCCCTCCTCCTCCTCCCCTACTCCTCAGGCTGAGAGCTGGACAGAGAAGTCTCTATTGGAGATGAGTGTAATGGAGTCCTTCATCACAGAGACTGAACTATCTGTGCTTGCTCTCAGCAAGAAGAGCAAAAAACCAGATGGAGTCACTCCCAAACTCACCGAGACTAGAGCTGTAAGTAGTAGAATAAGTGTAACTCTGAGTAAGTAGTGGGGAATCCCCTCCTTATAACCCTGGTGAAAGTGACCCACCTACAACCGCTAATAAAAAGCCAGGTGAACTAAAATTTTGACTCCTTGTGGATGTATTCATTGGGCAATTCATTGGTCAACCTTCAAAATATCAATAATTGGATTTGGTGCTTAATGTAGAAATAGGTTCTCATTCATGCAAATATTAATTTGGTATGTATACATGTGCATGTGATGTACTGATGACAAGACATGCATCATGCTGGTTGCACCAATCAGTGCACTCACACTGAATTTAAAACAGTAGGTGGATTTAATATTGCATCTTTAAAACCTCAAGTCTTGTAGGAACCACTTGAACAACAGCTATTTTCATGTTAAAAGGTATGCATGCAAGATGTACTTTCAATAAATACCCAAACAGAGGGAGTTCAGACTTACCAGTGTGGCAGGTTCTGTAATTACAATTTCCTACAGCTATGCTAATGATTTGTACATGTGCAGCTGCGCCACACCCATGTGTACATTAGAGCCAATTATATTAGGGTATCCAGTCATTCATGATTTAGTTCAGCAGCTCCAGCTGAATCAGCATGCTGACATGAACACATCATGTACATAACACTTAGTGAATAGTGTGTTTACATGTTTGAGCACTCATTGCCATGTCACACACCTTGTACAATGTATATATTTTATGGGATTATATCAAAATGTATATTCTGTTTTACTTGTTGATGTTTTCATTATTTAGAACCTCTTGAAAGAAGTCAAAGAAAAATTGGAAAAGATGGAAGAAGCTTCAGATAAACTAGAGCCAGTTTGTCTAGTTCTGAAGCCTGAAGTGCACAAACCACTTAGTGACCTGATGAAGCAGCTGGATAAGCATATGAAGAGCCTTGAGCTCATCCAGGTCGGCCTACAGGACATTGACGTGGGCACAAAAGTTCAGGACGACAAATCCCAGCAAGGGAAGAACCTGAATACCATACTCCATGGGAGGAATAAACAAGAGAATGTCAGGGATGCCTCAAATCAAGAGGATGATACTGATAATCCATATGCTGAGATTGATCCGTTGAAGAGACAAATCTTAACGAAGAAGTCGTCACCCTTAAGAGCATCAGCTACAAATTTGCCGGAGCCCCAAAATTATGTGTACCCTCGGAGCATCTCAAAGAGCATGTTGAATCTTCCCAAACAGGCAGAAGCAGCCAATGCAGCCATGATGACTGCAAGAGGTTACCAACGAGTGGAGGATAGAATACCTTCTCCCTTTGCAAACAAACATTCAGTTAGTTTTTCATATCTTTGCTAGTCAATACTATATGAGCAGCTGTCTGTCAACAACAGTCACACAAAAACATATCACGTTAATGGAGATATACATGTACTGTGACCACTAAGCATATAATACAGCATGTCAGTTAATGCATTATTATATGTCCAATATCTTGTTCCTTGTCAAAGAGAAAAGGACAGCTTATTTAGGCCATTCTTAATTTAGAATTAACATTAAAAACTCTAGTAGGGCCAAATTTGACAATACCTAAGGTCTTGTTCTAAAAGAAATGTATAGTTCTACTTTGATATTCGTGTTTGTATGTTGGCATGTATAAATTATGGTTGTACGTTTTTGGTCGATGTGTTAATGATTTTGTACAACAGTATTTGAGGACTTATATATGCATTACTATGAGCTAGTTTGGTTGAGTTAGTGGTTGAAGTTTTGTTGACATAGCTGAGTACCGTAGCTAAATGCTATTCTCTCTAGAGACTACTTATTTGGATACTAGATGTGCAACCACTCAACTTAAGTTGGTTAGCAGTGTTGTGATAAATTAATAGTATGAACTCAGATATTCCTTCTTGGAAACTCTTTAATAGAAGTAAATCAATTCACAGGATGGTGGTGTTGAAACATAATATTCTTGTGAGACATACTTTATTGTTAGGCTAATTGCATGCAATTTATTTATCTTACAAGTACAAGAAGCTGTAAGTTGTTAAAGAGCTATTAATTAAGTGATTAAATTATTTTAGATGGTGCATGTACATTTTTATTATAATAATGTGTTTTATTATTTTATTATTTTATTATTTTATTATTTTATTATTTATTTTATTATTTTATTATTTTATTATGTGTTGTATTTTATTTTATTTTTATTATAATAATGTGTTTCTCATTTTGTTTTGTTCTTGTTGCTGTTTTAGTCGTCAAGTAACTTGGACTTAGCAATAGAGAAGCTTCCCTTACGGCAGATGGCTAATCATGCCAGAATGTCCTCCTACGACTCTGCATTGGAGCCTTCTCCCACTCCCCAACACTATGCCGTGCCTCCTATCAGATCCCTTCACACCAAGCCAGCCAAACCTAAGCGGATACACTACACCGAGATAGACGTTTCTTTATATGACAACCCAAAGCTGAACTCAATGGAGGCTGTTGCTGGACAGGGAGAAATGTCGGCCAATCCTCTTGTAAAGGGAAAGCAGGAGAACGGAACCAAGAAGAAGAAGAGAAGACTTCTTCATGAAGACCTCTTAGTGTTTGTCTGTCGGGAATGGAAAGATCTAGACATGGAGGTACATACCGCCCTGCAATTCATGCAAGAAGCATCTTAGTAGCCATAACTGAACAATTTGTGTGTTACACAATTTTGGTAACCATGACAAAGACAATGAAATAATTAATAAATGGCACCAAAATAAACCTTTTTTTTTTTTTTTTAGGAAAAATACTACAGTTATTTGAAATTTGTGTCTATGTTTGTGTTGTTGGTTTTTTAAAAATCTCATTCTCTTTGTCCTCCCCTGTTTTCCTTTCCCACATCAGGACACAGAGTATGGTGTTCTCAACAATCTCTTCGAAGCCATCCCTGACTTGAAGGTGAGGAGTGCATTGAAGGACTTGGTGCATGCCCTGAGGGAAATGGAATCTCGCCTCAAGGCATGTGAGGAGGAGCTGACCGTACTGAGGCCCCCAGAGGTCCCGAACCTTGAGAGGACCCACACAGTCATTGATCAGTGCCAGGTACTGCAATGGGACCACAGGGCTCATATGTGTCAATTACTCTGGCAGAGGGAGTGTGTTAGTTTAATTGCATCACACCAGTAATGGAGATTAACATGAAACTATAATTAGTTATCATTTTATGCTGACTGTGCTTTTAGGAATTCTTTAAACTACATAGATGAAAGTTATTCCAGTAATTCAAAAATGAATACAATTGAGATTTGTTAATGCCTATTTAAAAAAATGGAGGAAAGAATGGTTGTATATATTTAGAGCCAGATAATTATCAGCAGTCTATTGATACCTGTCTGTTAAATAAAAAGATTGTTTATAAACTACTACATATTTATTATTGTAATATTAATCAATTAACAAGAACACATATTTCTTAATATTGTTGGTATCATGACATACATGGCTCTACACAATTATTCTTTTCAGATATAGTTTACATATAGACTTTGTTTTGTGTATATATGTCCACTGTACAATCAAAAACATCTTCTGGCCACACCCATGCCACACCCACATGTAGAAACTAAAGGAGCGTTTGAAAACCCTCCACCCACGACTGGAAGACCACAACAAGCTATGTCTGGAGGTGGCCATCAGCCTACGTGGGGGGAAGACGTCCTCTGGCTGCAAGGCTGCACAACTGGTCGAATCATTCCTGTTTGATGTGTCTATGCTCTGGCATGCCACCTACCTCCATGTAAGGCCTAGCTTGTGGGTGTGGCCACTCAAAGAGACTTAATGGATCCATGCTAATAATTAGTAGTGTTGTTTGTATGGTTGAGTGGTCTCTAGAGCAGCTGGGTTCTGCCTGCTGTTGATTAGGTCAATACCACTTAAGGGGGATGAGATAAGATTGCCATTGAAGATAAGCTTGTTCATATTTAAGAGGACAGGCAACCAATTATATTGGGGGATATGGCCATGAACATACTTGGAAGGTGGAACTCATTGAGTCTGCTAGTGAACAGCACTAATTGCCTAAAGTGTGGTTACCTCAGATACGCCCAGTGGGAGTAGAGAACATTCTGTTTGTAGTAATTGTACAGTAACTGGCATTATGTTGCTTACAAGCTGTTGACAATGGGCAACCAACACAGTAAAGACCTCCTATACTAGGGATATGGTCACCCGCCCTGCTTCTGCCATAATATTAGTTAGAAGTTGTTTTGAAATAGGACAATAGAGTGAATAATACCCACTTTGAAATATATGGGCAGGTTATGTGTACACATAATTTTTGTTAAGTACTTTTCACTTAGTGTGTGATTGGTATTTACATGACCTGATGTAATCTATTCACAGGTTGCTTCTAGAATGAAGGTCCTGAGAGTGAGTGAGGCCAGCATTAACTCACTGCACAGGGAACTGCACACACTGACCCGTGTCCTGACTGAGGCCAAAGTGTATCTTGAGCAAGCGCCTGAAGTTTTGGATGTGGAAGAATACCTAAAGAACTGTGAAGTGAGTAATAGATTTGCAGATAGGCATGTAAGCCTAATTAATCCTACATTGCTTAAGAGATAACTACAGTTTTCATTGCTCCATCAATGTTTATGTATAACTGAGGTTTCAATGTTGCCCATGCCTTCTACATTGTGTTTGTGCTTGCATGCATGTGAGTGTGTGTGTGTGTGTGTGTGGTTTAGCTGTTTCATCTTTCCTGTTGTTGCTCCTGTCTTCTTAGCTATAACTCCTCTTGCCTTGAATTTTGTGCTTTTTCTAGTTAGCCGTACTTATTTTCAGGCTTCATTGTGTAGGTATTTACTATCTACACTTCAATTCAGTTAGATGGTGCTTGACCTATTAAAAGGGTTGACTTATTTCACTTGATGGAGTGGTTTAGGAGTGGTATATTCAAAAATGCAAAGATATTTTTTTAAATGTGTTAATTCCAACCATAACAGTTTGTTGTTGTTTTTTTTCTAACTGATATTTATTTCTAATCTCAGTCTACTGTGGAATACTGTAGCCAAACTATGTGTTGTTCTCTTGTGTGCTAAAAGTGTAGCAGCTATCAACGATTTCTAATTAACTACACATTGTATCGTTATTTATTGTGATGGAGATCCATGATTCCATCCATTTATAATCTCGGTAAAGTGCTCACTGAGTGTGTTTTGACTTGTTGTCTTGTGTGTTGTCTGCCTCAGGCTATGCACAGCAGCATGATGAAGCTCTCCAACAAGAAAGCTAAGTTAGCCGCAGACCTGAGAGAGAGTGTGAAACCTAACCCCCTCTCTTCTGTTTCCGTGGAGATGCTCACACAACTGGAGGAGGTGGGTTTGTACCCCATGGTTACAATCATTACATCCCTATCCCACTACTTTATACACGAGCATGTATTATTACAATATTAAAAAGTTCACTAAACATACATAAAACTATATTTTAAATTACATGTTACATTATGTATTTTTACATTAGCATATACATTTCTATTAAACCAGCAATACTAATACAGTACTAGTATGTTTGTCACATTTATTGGGGGGGGGGGGGCTGAAATATTAAATTTTATAAATTTTTTCTCTTTCAAATTAATTTTCTTTCATCTATAATTTTGGTTTGCTAATCTGTGAACGTACATTTCTACTGTGTATGCACATTTTATATACTTGTGGTTGTGAAGGAACTTTTTTTTGTGCCAGCAATAGCTTCTATGAGAATACGATGTCAATGATATTGCTGTGACTATTATGCCATAGGAGTAGAGATGGGGAGTAAGTAGTGTCCCTTGACCTTGTCTCTCCCTCCCCAAGGAATGCTGACTTCATCTGAAAGTCCTGGGTGCAACCATGGATGCCATTCCATTTTCAAGAGTGTGATGTCTGCAATTAGGATCACTCCCCATGCACTTTCTTTGACCCCTAGACACCACATGGCTCTCACCTTGGGCCAGCACTGAGAATGCAGTGTTCCTGTACATTCTTGTTTGAGCATGAACCTCATCTACCAACATATTGACAAGTGTATTCTAACAGGCCTATCCCAGAATAGTGAAACAATCTGGCAACTAATGCAATACCAGTTGGCAATGAAATACTTGTGTGTGTGTATATGCATATGTGTGTGTGTGTATACATGTCTGTGTGTGTTGATGTGTGCATGTATCTGTGTGCGAAATTTGCATGTCTGAGGCATATTGGATGTAGCCAGAAGTATTTCCTTTGTCTATTCATGGTAAGTGCTTTACCATTAAGGATACTTAAGCTGTTAGCACATGAACATATGTTGTGAGTACTTGCCACTTCTTTCATGCTGTGTGTCCAGGAATGCAATGTAATTACTACTTAATTGCCCCTGGAAGTCTAAATAACACCCACTTCTCTGTCTTGGGAATTCATTACTCCACTTTCCCTAACCAGGTTGAGAAAATGTGGTCGGAAATAGCAGAGGAGTTGCCCAGACTACCATCTTTGGAGCATTTACTTCTGCAGCAGATGGTGACTAATGGATGCAGAGAGACAGAAGGTTTGGGGGTGTGTTTGAAATCTCTGAAGGGAGAACGAGCGCTTGAAATTGGGAAAGCCAGGAGGAATAAGAGGAAATGCCAGGTATGGAACTATACAAGGATTAATTGATATCAACAGGACACAAATGGGAAATGTTGATCACATTATTATTACATTAATATCAATTTCCTGCTGATCTAAAATGAACTCCCATGATTTATTTGTTGACGATTGTTTTCATCCCTGAACAGTTATTTGAAAATATGTAATACAATGAATAGAGTTTGTTGGGCCGATGACCATTTCCTTTTTGTATCATTATATGCATGTAAAGTCTCAGGATATTAATTATTGCGCAGCTGTTCCTATTTACGACTTATCACATGCGCATGTTCTCAGGTCACACTAATACTGCCCATTCCAGGTTGCACCCTTATTTTAGACTACCATATTTGGTAATTGCACTTTAATTTTTTAAAAAAATAAGTTTGCCACATTTGATATATTTGTTCATTGACGTATAACTTGTGAAAGACTTATCTTCTTATCTTGCTAATTGTGATTACCGTAAATAAGTTGTGTACTGCAAAGAACTGTAACAATGAAGCCATACAACTGCAGTATTAGTATTATAAAAATAATAATGATAATAATAATTTATTGTATTTTGATTTAGGGATGTATTGAAAAGTGCAAGAAATTGCAAGTGTCTCTGGCATATGCCGAGAATCGCTTACAAGGGTACATCACTTCCCCTCCGCCACCAAACAAGGACAATAAGAGCAAGACAGAGACATTGCTGATGGCCGCAACAACACCACCCAAACCTGGCAAGCAAGGTGAAACTATTGGACTGGAGGGTGAAGGTCTCATCAGCTATTACACAGACCTCCTGGAGATGTGCACTGCAGCAAAGAAGGAGTCTAATAAGTGAGTTTTTAATTTTCCATGAGAAAGGCTTAGAACATGTAATGTGCTGTCTGGGAAGGAAAAGATGGACACTGGTGTTTCAAATAAGTGAATAAGCCAGGACATTTTCTAAGACTACGTTGGTAGTGCATATCCCTCTTCTAATTATAGGACAGATCGATATTCCATCTTACATGGTCTGGGGAGTGTGTGTGTGTGTGTGTGTGTGTGTGTGTGTGTGTGTGTGTGTGTGTGTGTGTGTGTGTGTGTGTGTGTGTGTGTGTGTGTGTGTGTGTGTGTGTGTGTGTGTGTGTGTGTGTGTGTGTGTGTGTGTGTGTGTGTGTGTGTGTGTGTGTGTGTGCATGACGTTAATCCAGAGCTTGTTTATCTTTTACACTATTTAATATTTAAAAAGAAGCTACCTTAATTGGCTATTTACTTTCCCCCCCCCCCCCCCCCCCCCTTAGGCTATTGTCTGGCTTTGATGAGGTGTTTCCACAACTTCTGAGTGACACTAAATTGCTGAGCAAGTTCTACAAGGAGTGGGAGGAGCTTAGTGTGTGGTTGAGCGACACAAAGAGCATGCTGGAGGTCACCACCTCCTCCCCTCCACTCCCCACGAATCCTGGGGGCATGGGCATGCCTGCATCTCCTGCTCTGCTCAGGGGCAAACACCAGGTGAACAATCAACAACCAGATGGTGGAGTGTTTAAAATTAATTAATACAATTAGATCTTTATCATGCAAGTAATCAAGAACTTCTAGTCAAATCGGACTTACTTAAACAGATTTATATTAATGTAAATCTACATTTATGAATACCTACATAGCCAAAAGGTTACAGTTAGGATACTGAGGTCAAATTTCCGTCACTAATTTAATAACCTTAGACCTGAGAATTCATTTAACTGTGTGGGTATGTATCCAGCAACTGTTGTATGTAGCCCTAAGGTGGCCTTCACATAAGTGCACTCATCAATAGCATCCATGGAAGTATTCCATGCTGACATTCTAGTCTAGCAGCTGCCATGGTCAATACCACCTCAAGTTCTGTAGGGCCTGCCTTGTTCAGATATATATATATATATATATAGACAACACCATAAGAATATATACTTAGTTCTGCTATTGAATTCAATTTATAAAAAAATTTTTTAAATTAACTAACAATGATTTAATTTTAAATTTGCCTCAAGACACATCTAATGGTTCCTCCTGGGCCTGTGTATATACGTTTTTTATATTGCTAAATTGGCCAATAAAATATAGAAGGCATAACACTACAGAAATACACATTTGTATTGTGACACTGTCTGGTGTATTGCTAGCCTGTGCCTCACAGGGTAAGTGACCATTCATGGTTGTCTATCATGTGGAGGATGGACTGTATATCTCACTTAGTACACATGTGAGGTTTATTGTGGTGGATGTTTATTGGAAGTGGTTCATCTACAGGACAAATCACATTCAATAGTGGGTCTCCTGTGAACTGACATGAATCTGTCCATCATGATATATATATATGTATGTATATTCCTGCATCACATGATAATGTTGCTTGTAAACACACTTCCTTGCCTCAGGCTATCTGTCAACAAGTCGTCACCCGACAACCCAAGATGCAAATCTTGCACTCTCTGGCGGCGGAACTTCTCCTGATCCCAGCTACACCATCCGACAAGAAACAGCTGGAGACAACTGTCTCAGAACTCTGCTCAGATTGGGACAACCTCTGTCGGCAATGTGTGCCTGCGGGCATGCTTCCTCTCGTGACCACACCCACAGGCCCTGAGGGGAGGTTCTGTTTTCAGCCTCCTACTGACTTTGAGAACATATCGCAGATGCTGGAATGGCTTATAGTCATAGAGTCCCGACTCTATCCCGTTAAGTTGACAGTAGGGGACCACAGTCATCTGAAAAAGATTCTCCGAGAATCACACAAGATTGAGAGGGAATTGAGAGCAAGGGAAAAGGATTATAAGCGGTTCATAAATGGAGCCGACCCAGCTGCTTCAACTGACGATCCAAATTTGGCATCTTCAGTAGATGGTTCTGCCGTAGCCGATGCAGCAGTTGTTAATCTTTCGCCTTCCAAGATGGTGAGGTTCAACGATGAGAACACGCTAGAGCGAGACACGAGGAGGCAGGAAATCATGAAGAATGTCTCGGAATACATCGATTCTAGTTTAGAATCATCTGGATTGGACTCAAATAGCTTTTCCGAGCCGAATTCTATTCCATACCATGATGTTGGACCAATAAGCGTCCACCGAGATAGCCACCTTCCAAACACTCACGGATTGAAGACAAACTTTGTGGATAAGTCTCGTATTCTGAGTAGGTTGTCTTCCGTTCCGGAACCACTGAATCATATCTTGAAAAACATGGATTCCGGTCCCATTCCACCCATATCTGAGGAGCACTATCACCTTATGCTGCTCTGGAAGGGAATCCGGACTGTGCTGGTACAAGAGCGGGCCCGTCTTGAATCCATCCGGGAGCGATGGAAGAACTTTGACAGCAAAAAGGATGAGTTTTGCAAGTTTTTATTCCGGTCGGAGGAAAGGATGGCTAGCTTCTTCAGAGTCATAGGATCCACTAAGAACCTGGCAGTGGTGCAGACGGAAATGATGGCCCAAAAGGTAGTCAAACACTTCTGTCTCCCTTTTTAAATTTATTAATTAATTCATTTATTTATTTGTTTGGTTGGTTTTTGTTTTGTTTTTTTAAAATAATTTTTAATGTATGTATGTATATATGCATGTATGTACATATACAATGTATATATATATATATATAGCTTCTTTTTCTTATGTGATGTTTTTATTAGACATTTGGTGTGATAATTATTAGTTGCTTAGCAACTGTGGCTGCCACATGAGTGCAGTAACTTAGTGTGAAATGTTGACACTGATCACAGCACAAACACCTGGGTGTGGTGACAACAGGGGAAGGCCTGCTGGTGGTACTTGCTTAGCTGCTGCAAGTGCTCTCCATGATATGGCAGCTGTACTATGTAATACGTGCAATTCTGTTATTGATATTATTGTCACTATGTTGTTGTTTTTCTGCCTCCAGGCATTTGATAGTGACATTCGCATCAACGAGCAACACCTGTCTGTCTTGAACTTTCTCTCCCACGACCTCATCACTCAATTCCATGGCAGAGACGATTCGGAGGACCTGAAAAATACAATGGCTGACCTCAACATGCGCTGGAAGAAGTTGGAAGAAAAGTGAGTCAGAAAAGAAATTGATGAAGTGGAAATATTTACATGCAATTATTGTTCTTATTATTGTAGTTGTTATTGTTGTTATTGTTGTTATTGTTTTAATCTTGTGCATTAGTAAATTACATCTAAAATCATAATTAATTTTCATTCCCATGTCAGAAAATTAAATGCTTATTTTGTCTTAAGAAGGAAAAAAAGGGCTTTTACATTTATTTAAATTGTCAACTTCTGTGTATACATATATGTGCATGTACATAGCATTTACCTATTTTCCTGCATCTGCATACACAGGGCACAAGTGTTAGACTGAATTAATATTTTCTTATTTCTATGTATCAAAATTTTTAATTTTCAAAATATTTATTTAATTAACTTTCATTAGCTCAACTACTTCAGCACAAAGCCTTGCTTATTTGCACTCTTCCCTCTGCCCACCAGCAGTCTGCATGTCAGGCAGACAGCCAGCCAAACTGTCTTCCTCAACTACTTTATGTAGCCTCTTGCCACTCCTATGCACCCAGACATGGTCTGTGTGTCTGTGTGCATCATGACTTAAGGCTAGGAAGTCTTCCTTGAACAGAGGACATGGTGCTCCTATGAGAGGTTTCTGTCCAGCAAACATAACCTCAGCTATCACGAACTAATATTGGTATGTCACTGGCAGTGATTGACTGCAAGGGCTGTGAACCTCTTAGCGGCATGTTTGTAACACGAGGAGGTCACTGAGACCTGTAAGTGCAGCTGGAATTCCCCCCCCCTAGGCAACACAAATTGGGTGTGGCAACAACTTCCAGACTAATTTCCAGACAAGACAAAATAAAATCACGAATGAGTAGACTCACATACTGTATGTGATATGATAAATATTTGTGTGTGAGAGAGAGAGAGTATGTATGCATAGAACTTCAATTTTAAAAGTGAATGATAAGAAAAGAATTTTAAAAATGTACCAATGAAAACAAGAACAGTTAATAAATTAATTGAAATCTTTAATTTATAGTTAACAACAGGAAAATAACAAACAGCTTACACTATAAACAATAAGCAATCACTTACTTCCCCCCCCCCCCCACCCCACCCACCATCCTCGTGGATATGAGTAATTTGCGAGAACCATGTCTCGAATACCTATATGTTACCAGGATTGGTGGTGCATGCTCCCTGTAACTTGACATTTGTGGCTTGTTAGTAAGATTCTCTGATGATGAGGAATAATGTCACTGATCCGACCATATCTTGCAGGCACTCACGGCACCATAGCAGTGTCACCGAATTGATGGGTCGGTGGGCTCAGTTCTACCAGGAGTACACCACCTTTGAGCGGTGCTCCCATCGGCTGGACACAGAGATGTCCAACCTCAACCCGTTCATCAGTGACATGGATGCTGTCAGGACACAGCTGGACAAACTCAAGGTGGGCTCTGTGTGAGTAGTGAGAAGAAGAGATGGAGTGTGTTTTTCATATTTAACATTTGCAGTGTCTCTGTTCGGATTTTCACGACCACCTCAATGGTGTCATCTAATCACATGTTACTCACTGTTCAAACTTAGAAATACTGTACGATGTGAAATGCAAATTTATAAAAAAAAAGTTTTAGGTATTTGTCCTTCCAACTTTCATGTGCAAACTCTCTTTCTTCTTACATATGCACATCAACACAACAGTTGTAATTCTGAACATTATATCAAATATTTTTAATTCAGACAACAGAAAGTGTTTTTTTTTCTTCTTCTTCAAGAAATAACCACACTTACTGATTATCTTTGAATTATTTTTTCCTTTGCATCCTCAGAGTGTCCAGCAGGAACTGAAGGCAAGGGATCGATCTCTGGAGATTCTCCAGACGTCTGTGGTGACCTTGATACAAGGAGTGGGAGGAGCTCATCTCAATGCCGAGGGGATCCACATGAAGCTAGACAACCTCATCAAACACTGGAACCATGTCCACACGCTGGCCGCAGAGAGGTACGTCTGGAGGACAGGGCAATGGTGGAGTGGGGCAGTGTGGGGGGTGGTGATCACGCTGTGAGTAGTGGGTGTGGCTTTATGGGGGTGGTGTGCATTGGGTTAATTAATGCATTGATGAAATGTAATGCATTTTAGATGAAGAAAGTGGAAATAATGTGATGTTGAAATTTTTTTGGGAGTTCAGTTTGTTTGTTTTAATTTTTTCTTTTTGAAATTCATTTATTTCATTTTAGTTTATTATAATAGCTATATATATATATATATATATATATTGCTTTATAAGTGACTTTTGTAATATTATGTAGTTATAAATTGGAGATGTAATGTATTAGCTCCTATGATCCAGATTCAGAGTATTTGCCCCTAAATTAAATTATATGCCTGAGGTCATAGTTTAAAGTCCACCAAGTGCTGCACCCTCTCCAGTGCAATGGCTAATGCTCACTTCAGCATTGTGATTACATATTATCTGTGTGTGTGTTGTGCAGGAAGTCTGCCCTGGAGCAAGCCCTGTCAGAGAAGCAAGACTTTCTGTCTCTGCTGGCGGACTGCTTGGCATGGCTCAACCAAGCTGAGAAACACCTCAAGAGGCAACGACCACTTGGCAATGAATTAACTGTGTTGACCAACCAACTGAAGGCACACACTGTAAGTATCTGTGTGGTGTGTGTGTTATATAAGGCACTCAATGCCCCCACTAGGTGGGATCTTCTAGATAGTTTTTTTTAAAGATTTTAAAAGATTTTTTTGGTAAGATAAGCTGTTTTTTAACCTTAATCAGTTTTACTTTGTGTATTAATATCAATTACTGAGCTGGAGTGAGCTCCATCCTGTGTTTTGGTTTCTATGGAAGCGTTAAGTGTGACTCCATGTTGCTCTCTCTCTCTCTGTATCACATTAGGAAAGGGATGGTTAGTAGAATATTACATTAGGTAAGGAATGGTTCGTAATCTTATACTAGGTAAGGAATGGTTCAGAGAATCTTACATTAGGTAAGGAATGATTTTTGATATATTACATTAGGTAAGGAAAGGTCAAATGAGCTTAACTAGATGATTACCAACACATGTTAATGGAAAAGATATTTATTCTAAATATGCTTAATTATTATTCCTTATCCCTTTTGGCAATAACTCCTTATTATGTCTTGGCATATATTGTGTGTGAGCTAAACATGCCCTCAGGGGCAACTGAGTATTCATTCAACAGTATTCAGCAACTCTAGTTCACCATGACTGCGAGATGTGAAGTCTTGTATTGTTGCTGTGTGCGTAGGAGTTCTGGCAAGATGTTAGAAGCCAGCAGAGTCGTATGGATCGTGTCATCTCCACAGGGCGGATCATGATGATGGAGAGGCAGTGGCCACAGGAGACCTCTGAGAGCCTGAAGACCGGGTGCAGTGGCGTGGAGAACCGCTGGAAGTGGGTGTGGTCTGAGGCAGAGGACTGGGGCAGGCTGCTGGAGGCTGTCCTCCCTGAGATGGATAAGTTCCAGGTGAGGAGGACGCAAGTGTTTGTTACTGCACACAAGATAATGGAGGACATGCCGCATAGGACTGACCTAATGGACAGTGGTGGCAGTAGTAGTAGTAGAAGTAGTAGAAGGTAGAAGTACCTATAGAAGTAGTAGTCAGAGTTATTGTAGTAGTAGTATTAGTAGTAGCAGAATTTGTTGTTATAACAACCAGTTATTGTAGCAGCAGCAGCAGAAGTAGTTGTCATAACAACCAGAATTATTGTCGTAGTAATAGTAAAATTAGTTGTCATAGCAATAGGAGTTATTGTAGTAGTAGCAGCAGCAGCAGAAGTAGTTGTCATAACAACCAGAATTATAGTATTAGTAGGAATAATAGTAGCAGCAGAAGTACGGTTAGTCCTACCAGTGGGTGGTCATGTGAGCTGCCTGGAGGTTGTGTAGCTGCACGTGTGTGTGTGTGTTGACACAGTGTTGCCTGCCTCCCTGCCTCCCTGCCTGCAGGTCCTATGCAAGGAGTGCGGCAACAAGTTGACAGACTCTGAGACCACTGTGGACAGCTTTGACCCTGTGGCACTTAAAATACCATTGCTGAAGAAGCAGCTGGAGACATTACAGGTCAGTGAGGGGGAGGGAGGATGGAAGGGATGGGCAGACAGGTGAATATTGTGGGGGGGGGGGGGGAGCACTAATTAATCAGGACACATCAATAAACAGAACTTTTTAAAGTCTCTAAGACAACTCTGTTGATGTGTTACACTGTGTGACTTTATGAATGAATGTAAATTAGTGTTCACGATGGCGTAATGGCTTACTGGTTAAACTTTTGAGTAGCCCCCCCCCGCCCCACCCAAAACCAGACTGAGTAAGTTTATAAGTACCCCTTTACTCTGTCGGCCATTGTATTGTTTTGTTCCCTTTCCTCTCCAATGATCCTTTCTTCTTTCTTACAGTTTGTTTCACCATTAAGTATGTCTATTAGGGACCATTCATTAAATATGGTGTGGAATGCTGCATCATATTTTTATATTCTAATCATATAATTCTCCAAAGAAACCCATTCCACTGCAATAGGACCTAAGGGAGTGATTTCCCCCCCCCCCCCCCCCAACAGAGCTCTGAACATTGCCAATAACTACCCACTCCCATTTTATCAGAAAAGCAGCTCGATTTAAATGTCTCAGTATAGCAGCTACTTTAGAGGATAACGATATGACTGCAAAGGATGTTAGCATGTCTTCTCGTGTCACTAATACTCTATGACTTCTGCCTGCTTTTATTTTATCTCTGTATCCGGCACCCTCTGTTGGGTCTCATTTGAATCATCGGTATACCAGGATATTTCACCGTCTCTTCTGTTTCACATTAATCACCTATTGATTATACACACAAACTGATCCTTGTTGAATCAATTCCTTCTTTCCTTCCTCCAGGTTTTTGAGCAAACCATTGTGGCTATTGGCGAAGGCCTTGGAGCCCTTGTGTCCTCGCAGAGAAGACAGCTGGACCTTGGTGTGCGTAAGAGTGTGGAACTTCAGCAGTTGGTGAAGAGGTACCATCAACGCTGGAACAGTGTGAAGGGAAGAGTGGAAAAGAGACAAGCTGACATTAAAGTTGCCATGGTGAAATATGACCCTGCTAACTTGGGTGTGACGAGTGAGTTTGTGTGTGATTTTTTTTTCTTGATTTGTTTTTTTGTTGTTTTGTTTTGCTTTTTAATTGAGAAGAGGGGATGGGGAAATATATTGTTTATTACAATGTGGTCTTCCTCACTTCTCAATTTTTCTCTTTGTTTGCATGCTATATTTGGATAAATAGAAAGTGTGGTTTATAGTCTGTGTATTCATGTACAGCACTGCCAAGAGGCTGGGTGAGAAAATTGAACGAGATCAATGTGCCTTACTACATTAAGTAAGTCAGTGTTGTTGTTTATTGTTGACTTTAGTGCTTGATAAATAACATTATATAGTAATAATAATGATTATTATTAGTATTAATAATACTTATTATTATTCTTTATTCTCTTTTAAATAGTTATTGTTGTTGATTATTTTGTTTTGCTGTTGTGTATACTTTTGTTGTTATCAATTAGCACTGTTTATTATCATTTCTGTTATTAGTTACAACTGCTATAACAGTTATTGTTCCTAATTTTTCATCAATTATTGTTGTAGTTTTCAATTAAGGTTGTATGTATGTTGTATGTTTATAACAATCATCACTATTTATATTTCCATGGTGCCTGTCCCTCTTGCTGTAGTACCAGCTCTCAGAATGAGCCTCAGTGGAACCATCCAGACCTGCTCCCCCTCTACGTGAGAACACGACGAGAGCACTTCCTGCCTTCCTATCCGTCTCCGGTGTACCCTGTGGCACTTCGACTCAGAGAACTGCAGAAGAAGACACAGCGTATGTCATTTCTCTCTTGCTCTTCTTCAGCATGGCTTGTAAATTCTGCCCACTCCCACACACACACCATCTCATTCCAGTTTCTTTTTACAGCCATTGGTTCTCACACCTACTTCATGCACACACACACGTACACACACTCACTCAAACACACACACACACACACACACACACACACACACACACACACACACACACACACACACACACACACACACACACATGATATTTGACATATCCATCCATAGAGCACTGATGTGCATTAGAGCCTGATGAATCCTGTTTGTACTATATCGTAATCACTTTAAGGCTTCTTTAAATCTAATCTTATTTCATATGATCCATCAAGATAGTTTGGATCCTAACTTAACTAAACCACCATGGCAGGCAGTTTGGATCCAGATTATCACTTTACGACCACCATGTTCTTTCCTTCCTTGATCCTTGCATGTGATAATTACTAATAAATTCAGGTGCTTGTGTACTGAGCTATGCGGTTTTCTTGTGCAAGCATGATTAGTTTTGATGAGAACCAAATTAGAAACATATCAGAAGCATCTTCATGTAAATTTGAACTGAATTAAGGCTGAAAATGTTTAGTGTGAGTAAAGCATGCTTAATGAAGCAGCTTTATCTTGTATATCTCAATTGAACAGGAATAAACTGAATTGTTAAAGCTGTAACTGTTTTTTATTGCACTTTAGCTGACTCATTCCATAATTTTCCCTTTACACACACACATGTATGTCTTAGTGTCTCTGCTCCACACGAGGCTAGCGATGGAGGCCTATGACGACCACACCCACCATTATCCTTCCACCCACACTCCATCACATGACCTGTCTCCCTATGACACCACAATCCTAGCCGTTGACATCTACCAGAGACTGGAAGAGATGCTACATGGGAGGACTTCCCCTCCATATGCAGTAGGCAGGGACAACCAGAGGTTCTTCATCAACGCTGCCGTAGAGCTGACCACCAGCTGGATCAGAGATGTCTTTGACCAGTAAGTGAAAAGTACAAGACTATTTGTGAAAAATAATTAAATTAGAATGAGTTTACAATATCTGAACATCAAACAGTTTACTGTTTGTCTTGTGAGTCTTGTTGGAGAATTTTTACCTTATTTGTTATAATTAGTGATGGGGACTTTAAAGAAAATGTGTTTCTCCCATTCAGAGGGCATAGGGGGACTGTAGGATGTTCCTCATTTATGGTGGCCATCATTGCCATGTCCACTGGAGAACTGGAGGAGAAATACAATGGTAACTATATACTTTGATATTTGTCATTATTAATACTAATAATAATAATAATAATAATAATAATAATACTAATAATAATAATAATAATACTTATAACAATGATAATAATAATACTAATAACAGTAATCATAATAATAATAATAATAATAATAATGATAATAATAGTAATAATTGTAGTACTAATCAGAGGGGGCTTATGAAGTATGTCCTCTGTGTTATGTTATATTATTGTATAGCACTCTTTAACGTGATTTCTGGAGGAACCAACAGCATTGATATGGACCAGCTCACCAGATTCCTGGAGCAGATCGTTCAGGTACACACAGTGTAGATGATGTGTTCATATGATGTGGTGGAGTGTTGTATTGGCTGGTGCTTGTGATGTGATGCACTATGTTGTGGTGGAGTGTTGTATTGGCTGGTGCTTGTGATGTGATGCACTATGTTGTGGTGGAGTGTTGTATTGGCTGGTGCTTGTGATGTGATGCACTATGTTGCTGTGTTCGTGGGAATAGATTCCTCAGCTTGTGTGTGAAGACCAGTACTGTCCCCTGCAAGCCCTCGACATATGTGCTCGGGAATGCTTCAAGAAGGTAAATGCTTAATCAATCACTAAACTGAGCATGTAACATAGTGTTACATGCACAAACATATCTAGCATTCAGCACAGCCAGTATTCTGTTTGACGATTCATACATACCCTGAATAGTTGAAATTTATCCTTTTGGTTATTGATAGACTCAACTTAATAGAGCTGTTGGAGTTTGGTAAGGAATGGTCAAGATAGGATATAGTTTTGTTTATATGTGCATCCTGTAGAAAGTTTGGAAAACAATATGAATCTTACCGACAAAGAAACCATTTCACTTTCTTTTATTGATTTTTCTCTTAATCACTTTCAGCACTTGTTGGAAGAGTAAATGACAGACGCAACACAATGTATTAAAATAGCGTAGGTGCAGACAGCTGCAGCATGCTCACTTGCATTGAATGTACACTTAATATCTGTCTTATGCTGTTTGATGCCATGACAACATAACATGACAACATATGTAATATATGATGTATGGCAACATAATAGCATAGAATGATAGCATGATATCCTAATACATTGTAACATGACAAAATGATACACTTTTACACAATGTCATGGTAACATGTCAACAATACAGTGCAAGATGATGGCATGGTATCATTATAACAACATAATTTAACACGACAAAACATTACAATATGACAACATAAATATTGCAACACTACAATATGGCAACATAATAGCATGACGTAGTAAAACATTATAGGTAACAAGATAACATGGCAACATAACCTAGCAACATGATAACATCATGAAACATAGAGCAACAATATAATATTTTTAAAAATAATAATATAATTTGATAAAACAAGTTAACTTAATAATATAACGAGATGAAACATAATAACGCAAGTGTTTTCAACATCAAACTTGTCATGATTATATAAATTGTGTAGTTTGTAGGCGTGGGCAGGCTGCAGCTCCCTGGCTTCCTCTCCTGGCTACAAACCAAACCCTTTCCATTTGCTTGGATGACTGTGTTACACCGACTAACAGCCTCAGAGAACTCTGTGCATGAGTTCAAGTGTGGCATCTGCAAGGTGTCACCCATTCACGGCTTCAGGTTTGTACAGTTGCATTTGGTGGTAATGTTGCATGTTATAATTACCACACACATCAGCAAAGGTGTGTGAAATGCACATTGCATGGTGTATGAAGCAGTGTGTGGTGTGTGTGTCCCTGTGTGTTTCCAGACATAAATAGTGAAATATTGAATTTTAACCCCTTTCTTTAAATTCTTGCTTCCTGTTAAATGAAAGATATAGTATTCAAGACCTTTACACTAAACATATCACAGTATAATTCACATATGTATGCACCATGGCAGTTTGTATCTCTTTCCTAAAATTGTTGAATAAAAGAATCAAGTCTATTCCAATAATGGGTGTGGTTAAGTTCTCTCCTATTCCCATGTAGTCATCATAGCTGCATATTCTCATATCCCATTCCAACTGACCAGGAGGTCTCAGACTAACAGTATGTGTGTATCTTGTTAGTGGAGTGGAGTGTAACACTGTGTAACTGTATGTTGTGACAAAGCAAACCAGATGGTAACCAACTAATAGAGTATATCCTGGATGGAAGCCTGGACGGGCTTGAAACACCTGTATGAGCTTAGATACATCTCATTGATAATTTTATTACGAGCCATGTAGTGAAGGCTTGTTTTGTTTACACCTTGTGTGTGTGCATTTCTTTTTGTCCACTCTCTAATTTAACTTAGGATTACTTAATTGAAGTACAAATAACAGTAATTGTAATTGAATTACACATTCCTAACTAGTTGTAATTATTTGAGTGGTCCACATACCCTACAAACCACACTATGTAAAACACAATTCGGCACTCTAAAATACCCTAAATGAGGTCAGTAAAACTGTGAACCACATGACTCTGTACAACAGCAATAAATGTACAGTGAAGCTTGTGGGATTCTATCCTTGCATGGCTTCTAGTCATCAATTTGTAGTTAGCATTAGGGCCAATATTTTTGTTGTTGTTTTTTGTTGTTTTTGTATGTTCACCTGTTATGTATATACATATGCAGGTACTGTTGTAACCAGTGCAGTAATCTAAACATGTGCCAGGTGAGCCGGCTAGTAATCTAGCATATTTGGCAGTATATCCTTGGAACACAGTAATTTATCTCTGTATTCCTTTGCTCACAGACATGTTATTGGTCAGGCAGGACTGTGAAAGGTCACGACTCCAAACACACTTTGGATGAGCACTGCGAAGCAACCGTATGTAGTCCAACTCTGTCTTTACTATATTATTACATACTCCATTCTTGCATGAGCCAGCACTTTATATATATATATATATATATATATATATAAAATAATGATTAATTAATTCATTAATTAATTAATTAATTAATTCAAATAACACTGTGAATAAAATGAACAATTTTTACAATTACAATTGGTTTTTTATAAAATAAATTTGTATTACCCATTGATTCGAACACACTGGATTCTTGTATTCTGTTAGTGTGTAAATCAATTAGGTACCACATGTACGTAGATTGGACTTGCTAATTCACTGCCTGGGGCAGTTAATTTCCTCTTTCTAATTTTTTTTTTTCTTAAATTGATAATTGATATATTTATTCTTTCATTCAACTGTTATTTACACATTATAAAAAAAAAAATTTAAGTTTATAGAATATGACACCATCTTTCTCTTTTCTTGACTCTCATTTTCCACCACTCTTCTCCTTGTACAACAGAAAGCTCTTGAGTTCTTCAAATCGGTGCAGAAGAGCTTACGGAGAAAGAAAATACACAGCACGCCTTCTAAAACAATGAGTGAATCACTTGCCCCCATGAAAGTGGGTGGGGAAGGAATCAGCCCCTCGGCTTCATTCACTGCTATTACCACTACTACTTCTATTACAACTTCTCCGCTTAGCGTAAAAAGGCGACATAATAGAAGACTGTCTCCGCCTCCAGGAAAGATGAATGCCATTGTCAAGGAGGAATGCCATCCTGGGAGAAGGTTCACAGTGGAGGAGGACCTCATCTCAGCATGGACCAGAGGGCAGCACGGAGTAGGCGGACATGTGGATGTTGTTAAGAGACGAAGGTACTGTATGATCACTGATAACACAGTGTGGGTGGATGAGCGGCTGTTAGCCAACTCTACACATACATAAAGCTCGGTTGGAGATAATTGATCCACAGCTAACAATTTATATTTGCTAAGATAAATAGCTGTGTATACACATCATATAATTTAGTTCAATTATTTGTCTTACACCATTGATTAATCTTATTGCTGCTAAACTTAGTGGGCATGCTCAAGGCTCATGAAGTTGTAGCTATTTCCTTCTCCTTTTTTTAGCCTATATTTAATGAAGTTGCCAATATTCGCTTTTCTATGCACTTTTTGAGCATTTATTTTGCATTGAATTGTTCATGCTATCAGTAAGCATACATGATCGAAAACCTTCCCACACATGTGCACTCTGAACCTGCATGTCCCATGGATTCATACATGTGCACTCTGAACCTGCATTTTAAAGATCAATCATGGAAATGTCAGACATCTTGTTCCTTGTCTCTTTCTCTCCCTTTCTCATGTAATTAGTATGGCCAGGAGGACGGCATCAACTTACCTGTTGGACGAGAGTGGGCATGACCACCAACTGATGCCACACCTCCAAAATGAGGACATGGAAACTTCATTTAACAAACTCAAAGAGACTACACAGTACGTTACTTTTGATAAGTCAAGCAACATTCTCTCTGCATAGTTGACAGGAAAATGTATGGCATTTATTAATTATCATTACTGTAACAATTGGTACTTTACTGCTATATTAATTGGTTGTTTGGTGGTTGATACATCCTTATATGACACTTTAACAAGATTCTACCATTTAAGGCAATAGATAATAATACCACCTTAATGGTACTAGATGAATGATGCCACCTTATAAGATACTAGATGATAATGACACTTTTTAAGGTAATAGATAATATATAATAACACCCTATAAGGTATTAGATAAATGATGCCACCTTATAAGGTAATATGATAACACCTTATAAGGTACTAGATGAATGATAACACCTTATAAGGCACTATGTTGATAACACCTTATAAGGTACTAGATGATGTTAATACCTTAATATCAGTCCTAAAAAGGCAGTACTTGACGAAATAAGTGTGTTGTTTCAAAATGGGAGAAAGGATGTATTAATGAACCAATCTTTTATCCACCCTCTCGACCTACCGGGGTCTGTGGCTTAACATTCCTGCAGACATGATAGGGCAGTGGGTGTGGTTTTGGTTAGGCACACAAAAGTTGGATTTCTCAGACTATCACTCTTGCAAAGAGTGTAGATTTTATGGACCGCAGCATTGCACAGTGAATTCCATGTGCTAAAGTGAGCCCTTTTATAGGCACTTGGTTCTCCATGAAACATGATACAACATGTAGCATAAATATGACACATGAACAGTTTGTTTAAGCAGATTACTAACCAGCATGCGACAATTAGGTTCAACATGTGTTTATCCAAACAGATTACTGACCAATATACAACAATCGGGCTCAACACATGTTCATGGTCAGGCCTAGCCCCCTACATAGTCGGGTCATGATCCTGCATCTCTCACGGTGCCATAGTTACCAACAATCTTCCATCTCTCAACACAGGAACCTCTCACGTCACCTAGTGAACATGAAGGAACACCAGCTCAAGCAGTCCTTGGTGCGTGACTTGCCTGGTGTGGGGGCGGAGTTTGACAACCAGGAGGTACTGGAGCAAAAGAATATGGCCCTCCAAGGCCGAGTGGAGATCTTGCAGGAGCAGAACAAGAGGTTGGAGGGATGTATAGAACAGCTCAAGCTCATTGCAGAGATGGTGAGTGAATGGAGAAATGGTGGGGTTAGGGGGAGAAGCAATGGCGAGAGTTCATACTTCATAGTGACTTTATTGCAGAGATGGTTAGTGTTAGGGGCTTGTGTTAAAAGAAGAGCATAACATTGAATAACCTGGTTTGAAATTCTATGATTTGACTTCTTTGTATCCGCAGAAGCAGCAGTCCACTGTCTTTCCTACCTTCTCTCCTTCTCCTCCGAGTGGCTTCTCACACACCACACCACCAAACTCAGCCCATACCACACCCATTCACTCCATATATGCCACACCCACCCGCTCGGCACATCCCACACCTATCAGCTCAGTCAATATCTCACCGAAGTCCTCCCCACACCACGATGGTTATACGGGGACATCCCCTGAAAAAACATTACCACATCGCTCACAGTCATCTCCTGTGCACATGGTCAAGCCAACGATGGGGGTCGATACCCGCAACATGGGAAGTTCTCCTCCAAACTACGAGGGTGAAGCTCGGCACAGAAGCTTATCTGAGAAATCTTACTTGAAGACGACAAGTTCACATCTGCCAGTATCACCCGTGCACAGCAGTGGTAGCCAAGGCAACAGTCGCCGACACACCCACAGCAATGGTTTAGTAACCATGGTGCCAACCTTTTCATCTCATCCTGGGAGGAGCTTGGAAAGCGGCCGAGTGCCTCCCCCACTTGTGGTTCTCAACCAACAAGAGTCAGCCTCTCGTGTTGACAGAACAATGCTGTAGAAACCACTTCACATAACTGATAATTTAGTTCAACAATCGTTCCACGTTTTTAAATTGGTCCGCAATTTGTTATTACATGTAATATATATATATATATATATACAAGTTGGTGTGTCTGTTTGTATGCCGTGATTCGATGCCCCTAGGTTTGGTTGAAACTGAACCAAGTTTGATGTGGATATTCAGAGGGTTCAACATTTTTTTTTTTTTTTTTTTTTTTTTTTTTTTTTAGTGATTCCCCTGGTGAGGAAAAAAGAAATCAAGTTTCCATACAAAAGAAAGCCTGAACAAATATGGCTCAGGTGGTTAAGATCATGGTCTTTCAAGCTGAAAGTTCCAGATTCAAATCCACCAAGACTCTACCTTTTTTTACCAAATTTCCCCCCCTCATTGGGGTTTTTTTCTTCTTCTTCTTTTTTCTTCTTTCTTCCTCCTTCATTTCCTTTCCCTTTTTACTTTCTTACTTTTTATTTGACTCAGGTTTAAAGTACTGTATTTGTATGTATATCCATCTACTGCTGGGACCAGTGGGCTCAATTTTAAATCTACGAAGTCTAGACAGGTATCATGAGAAGAAAATCACTTCTTCATGCGAATGGTTTGCTTGATTAATTTTGAGAATATTAATTTTGAGCTTCAGAAGGATAAACCAACAAAAATTGCAGTGCAGCTGTATTAGAGCAGCAGCAACAGTTTAAAAGGTTGGGATAGGAAGGAGGGATGAAAAGGTTTAAGTGGCATGCTTTATGGCAGCTCTGAGCACCTCTATCTCTAGTTTACTGCAGAGACAACAAATATTAACAACAAAAGAGGTAGTTAAAGGGTAAGTACCAACCTAGGATTGTTTTAAAGGAGGAAATATTGCCTTATAATCAACATTCCATTCTAGACTGAAAATTAAAAATGAACTTGGAATTTATTTCAAAGCAATTTAAAAAAAAAAATAATAATTGAGTTTTTATTTCCAGGTTTTCTGAAGAGGATAGGTGGTTATGAGTTGGTGGCACAGCACCATCATTCCTTATAAATAAGTGGTTTACAAAATATAAATAGACAAATGGAATAAAGGACTTTGGGTTTGTAATGTGACAGGATAAAGGAATGGTTAGAACTGGTGATTTTCAAGCAAAAAATGTAGTTACACTGGAGACTTGGCGGCATTGTGGTCTGTTAGCAGCTGGTTATTTGCAGTCACAAAGGAAACATTTTCAGCAGAACCTAAAGGGGATTGTTTAATAACTCCAAACACTGATAAGTAATAGGGTGGACCCAAACACTGATGAATAATTGAAAAGTACTCACTGCAACCTGATCTAACTACCTATCCAGGTGGGTCTGAGTTCATTTGAATTAATTCATTGATTTAATTCAAATTCAGTGTGGATGAATTCCACAGATAATGTGGACAGGTCTTAAGAATCCGCACAGGGTTTGGGTTCCTCTGCTAGTACAATTATATTTACTTATGAGATGAAAGAGAGAATTTTCCAGTTCTGCTAACTTTAACACAAAGGAGCAATTTGAAATTCAGTCCAGAGTCGTGGTGGTGACTCCAGCTAAAAAGTGTGCAGCTATTTGGGGTATGAGCTGGAGATGTGGTCTTTACCCTTATCATCATAATTCAGAAAAGGGGAAATCCTCTCAAATAATTTAGTAGAGGTACTGTGCTGTTATTGCCCATCCACCAACAGTGAGAGCAACAGAAGCATACCCCAAGCATAGCAAAGAACAGAGTATACCAATGGCTAAAAAAAAATTAGAAAAAAGACAAGGGAATAAGAACATCCTCATCCCATGACAATAGCAACACAGCACCTCTGTGAGCTTTAAAAATGAACAAAATTTTAAAAAAATAATAAATTTAAAAAAAATTTTTTTTAATTAAAGAAGTGTGGGGGGGGGGGGGGTGTGGGGTGAGCAAATGATAATGTGATACTTATTTTAATCCAGCAGATGCCTTGGAATCACAGAGAATTCCCCACAGAAAGACATATGTTCAAATAATAAGTATTACAACAGAGTAGTAGGATTGTTTTCATTTCACTCACAATTTTATTTGAGCCCAAGCCTGTTGCCATATATCCCATTTGAGAGATATTTGCAAATATATCTCTATCTCTACACTAAGGCAACAACACAGCAGGCTCCTCAACTAAGGAACAGTCTAGTGTGTGATCAATCTTACCAGCTTTAAAATAAAAGAAAAATAGGGTGGGAATGGAGTGTGCATAGTATAATGTATTACTGTTTAAATCTAGCAAATACCTTGGAAATCATGGAAAAGTAAAGAGATGGATATGTTAGGGCTAGAACCCCCACAATACAACATCACCTGCTAATGGCAAGTTCAGCTACTCAGCTATGGGGGAAATGGAATGATGTGGGTGGGGGAGGGGGGGGAGATGAAGAAAATAGGAAGTAGCCCAGGTCTGGATTTTGAAAATATTTTGAAATTTTTAATGCCTCCACAACATGCACCAGGTCAAAATGCATATGTCCTGTATTTTTTTACCTTAACAGGTGCATAGTTTAGGATGAGTTTCATGACAAACAGACATCCGAAATTCTGAAAAATTGACACAGTCTTGGATTTGAACACAAGATAATTGAACACAGGATAAATCAACTACGCTTTGCTCTGCTGAGATAATCTTACTGTACTTTGACTTCTGTTGGCGTGTGAGAGTGTGTGTGTGCATTCATGTGTGTGAGTATGTATTTGAGAGAGTGTGTATTCTGTATTTCTTCTCAAAAGGCTGGACAATTTTTTTTTTTTTTTTTTTTTTTTTTTTTTTTTTTTTTTTTTTCTTTTAGGGGAGGACTTTTGGATACAGTAAGATTTTCTGCTCATAATATTAGAAATTCCACCACCATTCACGACTGCCATAAGTGTAGTTGCTTATGGTCCATTTTGGACACTGCTGGACCAAAGCATGAAATTTTGTAGGCTTTATAAGTAAAGAATATGAAAGCACTTCAGAAGGGATGCCATCACATCAAAGGTAATATTCAGTTTTCAAAAATAATTACTAAAATGGTACTTTGGCCAGACAAACCCTTGGAGCGACAGATTGAAAATATGGTATGCATACATAACTTTTTTGGGCCTTTTTTTGGCCCGACATGAAAACAGAAATGGGTGTGGTCATATACATGTGCTTAAAACATTCCCCAAATTATATTGATTCCAAATATATATGGGTTAATGGGTCTAACTCATTAGGTTCAAGTGTTTTTGCTGAAATACCATATTTGGCATTATTAGCCTTACACAGGGTAAGGAGTTGTGGCCAGGTGGGACCCATCCCATGTTACTTCAAGAGTGAAGTTGTATATGCATACCAAGTTTAAAATCTGTAGCTCCAAGGGCTTTTCTGGAAAAATACCATTTTTGGCTTTTTCTCATTACTATGATATTATTTTCTCGATTTTTAAGCCCATGTTTTAAGTTGAGTTCAAACTTATCATTATGCCAAGTTTCAGACATTCACCCACAGGTTCTACCAGAATGATGGTATAGACCGACTGACCAACTGACTGACGTCCACCTTTTTTTAGCAATGAAAAAGCATAAGCTTTTACATGCTACCATTCCTAAGAGACGTTAATGCATTTTAACGTTGCATGCCCAGTTCAGGAAAAAAAAATCCTATTAGAGATTTCAAAGGAAACATTCACTCCCGACAATTCTGACTGCAGCATATAAAAACAAACAAAAAAAACGGCTGCATTGGGTGAGCTGCTGGAAATACGACACTGCTCCCACCTCCCCCACACCCGTTACTAACTGTGCACAACAAAATTAAGTGCTAACAAAATTTTCAAAAAGAGAGCAGCGTTAAACCATGCCAAAATAGTGTGCCATAATAGCTTACAACTAAAAAAGCCACAGACAAAGTAGCAATGATAAATTTAAACAACTAAAGGATCCATAGACATAGTACTAATCATCATTGTCGGCTCATTCCAACTATAATTTTAAAGCAGGTGCATGCACACCACAATTGAGGTGGGGGAAAAAATCGATTAAAAAAATTAAATACAGATAAATACGAAGAACAACACCATAATTTTTCAGCCAAAAACACACTCACTATGATAAAAAAAAACAAACATGAGCATACAAACAATGAGCATACAAACAATGAGCATACAAACACAAAACTCATTTAGATAGACAGGGAATTTAATTTAATATACATAGATATATCTCTATCTATCTATCTATCTATAAAATAAAATTTTTAAAACCCCTAATTACATTACAGGGACATATACAACCTACTTCAACTGCTTCCACCACCATTGAAGTAATAAAAAAGAAAAGGAAAAAATGATTAAAAAATTTAAAAAAAAACAATAAAAAAAATAATTAAATAATAACCAGGTTACCAAATCGCAGTACACACCACCAGAATGCAAAAGGAGAAGTTAAAGTTTTTCAAAAGAAACTTAAAATCCATATCCAGAAATACCAGAAATCCTATGGGTGTGGTCAACGGGTAAGGAATATTAGGATCACACCCATTTTAAAATATGTGCTTCATTTTCAACTACTGAGCACCCTGCCAAGATAGGTTTTTTTTTTTAAATATCTTTTATATTGTGATGCTATCTTTTAAAATACAATGGCATACTTTAGCAGAAAAAAATAAACAAACAAATAATTATTTTAGACATAGAATAATTCATCCATTCTACACTATTTAGAAATCAAAAATATATAAAAGCATATAGACTATTAAAAAATTTATACACTCACTAACATGTACTAACTACATTGTTACAAGTAGTTTCTCTAATGAACATAGATCTCAACTATTTCAATGGCAATATCTTCATTATCTCTCCCCTGATCATGACACGCCCTCATCTCTATGTCATCAGTGGTGACCTGTGGCAGTTGATTATAGAACCATGGAGGATTGTTGAAGCAGCAGCATGCGTTCTGAGGATGATAACCAGCTCCAATCCACAGTGGGTAATCATCATAAAATGTATAATACTCTTCTGCAGTTGTTGGAACAGGTGCATCACAAAAGTAGTCATTTCCCACAAAAGTTGGAGGAGACTGAACCGTAGTGGTGCAAGGACATATGTTGGAAGATATCTGGTAAATGGTTAGAAAAATACAAGCAAATGTCCAGATGTGCTGTCTTGGGGGATATCCACGATTCAAACTTATACCATCAACATAATAGGTATCTATGTTTGATTCACGACCATTAACATTTCCACTCAAACTAAAAGCATCTGGAATTCCCACTTGGTAGGCTCTGATCCTTCCACATACTTTAGAATATTTAACACCATCAACACTGAACTTATTTGAGGAACAAGTAGCTGTATCAGAGTTCACTGCTGTACATGTGCGTAGTGGAGTTGTCCTTAGTTCAAGACTATCAGGACACTGAGTAGTGTTGTCTGTCATGTCCAGGTCAGCCACCTTCATCCAGCCTCCAGTGATACCTCCACATGACCTGGTCATATCACAGTATGCAGTAGTAGCAGAGCCATTGGAGGACCTGACCTTATAGTAACCCAACGGGGGGAAAAGGAAAGAGCTTCAAAATTGCAGCACAAGAAGTAACATGTTCACTATCTACAATAGTTGCAAGAATTTCAATAATTCCAGTTGTATTATCAAGTTCTGAACTTAGCTGATCAATGACATACTACTGACTGGATATACTGATGGAAATGTTTTTAAAATTTAGTTCATCATTTAGCTCACTGTTGTTGAATTGATCACTCAATCTCATATCAATGCTGTTTTCTAAAGCTTGGATACTCACAGCCTGCTTTGGTGAAGTTGACTGGAGTACTGCCACCTCAGAATGGAGCTTGGAGATCTCCCCAAATGTAACAATGATAGCTATACCTGCTGCTATGAGGACAACAGCTATAAATAGAGTTATTAAGTAGGTGGGACTAATTACTCCATTTTTTAATGGTTGAGCACTTGCCTTCTTTCTGTCTTCAAATGCTTCAACATAGCAACTAGAAACTGAACCAGGCTGCTCATTAGGAAGTAGTCCTTCTGGATTCCTTGATTCAGTTGCTGTCTTGTCCAAGGTGGTATGTACATAAGCAGGATTAAGTGTACTCTTGTTAAGAGCTTCATAAAGATGACCAGAAACAGTGACTTCATCCCTCATTGAGTGTGTGAAGTCACGATAGGCAGCTTTACAATCACTCATCTTCACAGAGGAATGAAAACTGCCAGTGGTAGCGGTACACTTGCACAGAAGCAGTTGCATTTTTATCTGGACTGAATTCTGACTTCGGAGGGTCTCTGTGAGCCTTATATATACGAAATCATCATGCGCACACTTTGAATTCCTTCAACAGTTGTGAGCGAGCTACTCCTACTTCAGCTAATATTTTCTGCAAACTAGGATAGCTGCCCCGCTCCCTAGCTAATCACCAGTTGTTATAGTATTAACTAAGGCTACCTACTGTGGTTATAAGTAGCCAACAGTAGGTTCACACACCCTGTCTCACTTCAAAATAGATAGTATTAAATAACAATGATCTTTCCAATATTCAATATTCAATATCACACTTTCAGTTACAACATGGATATTTTTCACCCTCTCAACAGTTTAGTTGTGTCTTTATATAGTCAGACCATTGGGGGGCCCTGCTCCGGCACCCTGCCTGGCCAGCTGTTCGTTCACCAAATGAGTTTATTGTAACCACTTCGTTTTCTTTGTTCTCATAATCAATTTCCTTCATCGGAAACCCATAACACATTATCTCAATTAGCTATCTTAATTAACTTTGTTATTATCTTTCTTATTAATTTCTTTATTCTCTTTCTTATTATTAACTTCTTGATGTCCTTTACTTGTTCCCTGCCTTCTTATCATTAACTTCTTGATGTCCTTTACTTGTTCCCTGCCTTGTCACAGGCAGAGTCACTGGGAGTAGTCTCGGTGGCTCTGACAACAGTATAATAATATTTCCTGATACTTCAAAAAGTCTACTGCATCCACAAAATAAATATTATATTTTGAACATACCGTGTACAATAATTAAGATATTCTTCATCAAGAAATGGCCTATGTTAAGATTAGGATCTTTTCTTGTGCATGGCCTACTGTTTCTTTCATATGTATTTACAATGCTCTGTTTTGATCTAAGATGTATTGAATGCTATTCATAATGTTCCTAGATAATGTGACAGAGGATGACTGACATGCCCCTTATGCTATCAGCAAAGAGTCTTATGAGGGAGGGAGGAAGGTAAGGGGGGGGGGGGGGGTGAAGAAAAAAAAAAGGAAAATAAAGCCCAGTCCAGGGTTGAAACCTTTCCAAATTCTGTGTAGTACTTTGTGCCCAATCACTTGGCCATGGTTATTTAGATTGTTTGTTGTATTTGGTAGAAAAAATAGATCCCTTTTTTCCAGACAATGACTCCATTTTCCAGATAAAAACCCAATTTCTTATTTTTTTGGCCCACATTTTGAGTTGGGTCAAAACATATGCTCATACCAAGTTTTAGAGAAATCTGTCCATAGCTTTAGACAGACAGACAGACAGACAGACAGACAGACAGACAGACAGACAGACAGACAGACAGACAGACAGACAGACAGACAGACAGACAGATAGACAGACAGACAATGTGAATTATGGTAAGACTGTGGAAAATGTGCCCTTTGGCCTCCTGCACTAACAAACCTTTTCAATTAGCGATAGAGAAGGATTTTTTTTTGTAAACAAAAGGAGAAAAAGGAGAAAAAGGAGGAGGAAAGGGAAAAATAGGATAGGAGAAATGGAAAAAATAAAGGGGAAAAAATTCCAGTCCAGAATACAAACCTCCAACTTTAAGCAAGGAGTGCTGTACCTTAATTAATTGGCCATGGTTTCTTAGGCTTTTTTGTATTAAAAACCATTTAAAAAAATTTTTTTTTTTAATTTTCAAGCAGCATTCTCCCAAGATGAACTTAATATATGCACTCCCAGTGGTCCCCCAAATAGACTAAAATTTTTGTATTGATTAAAATTTCGGTTCAGAATGAGGGGGGGGGGGGGGGGGGGAGTAGTATGATAGACAGACACTTGTAAACTATATTAGTGGTGTGAGAGTCTAGAATGGCCAAACCTCTGACCAAAAAGAACAAAATTACGATGTTTGTATCTAAGAGCATCTATTTATGAATAGCTCTTAATTTGTGTGTATGTGTGTCCGCTATACATTCACATTCATTTTCTTCAATTTTGAAGCTACAGAGTCAGGAGGGGTATCAAAAGAATGGAAGTCAAACACTGCATCCACTCGTGTAGTTCGTAAATTTGATGCCTGGACCAATTGTCCTGAAATTTTCAGATGTTGCTCACAAGACCACTGGCCTGGTTTGGGGAAAATGTGGTTAGGGCTAGGGCTGGGTCGTAGGGACACTAAATAAAATTTCCTATTCATAAGTAAGTACAAGTTGTAATCTTAAGTGGTATTCAGAAGGACATCTCCAGAGGAAGTTGTGTTCACAAACAACACAGGAAGTTCAAAAGGTACTAATTACGAGAAGTGCATTCATAAAATATTTACTTAAGAAATAGGGCAATGCACTACAAACACCCCCCCCCCCCCCCCCCCCCCCCATGTGTGACAGCAAAGAATTATAACCCAGGTGAGTAGAAAAGGCTACTAATTTCAAGAGGTACATTCATAACATTTACTTCAGAAATGCCCCACAAATCCCCC
>OZ017792.1:837531-865376 GCA_963969325.1 Lycopodina hypogea | reverse complement strand
CGAATTTTTTTTTTCAAGAATGGATTTTTTAACTGATTGTGTACAACTAAGTGCTTTTACTGAATGGAAGGAAACCCTGTGTTTACAACTAAGTAATTTTTACTGTATAGAAACAAAAAATTGTAAATATTACCACAACTTTAACCTCACCTTAAGTGTTCTAAACAATTCTTTTGCCTGGTCTAAAACACTATGTTCCATAAATATTATAGTGATCATTTCCCACGGGTCTTAGTGCAGACTGCTCTTATTTTATATAGCATAAAATATTCATTACCTAAACTATTTTTGTCCTATTTTCCCTTTAGTTAAAGATACAAGTTTCTAGCTTAATACACATCATTTTGTTAATCACATTCATAAATATTATAATTACTGGAGGAGTGGAAACCATTTAAGAACGTAAACTAAATATTGTGAGTTATATAATACTGCGATAACTTGAGACTTTAATTATGTTACTCTGAGTAATCTGATCTGACAGCAAAACCTTGTAGTGTGGACAATTCAATGCCGGGCCACCTCCATGTAACTGGGGTGGGTGTATGGTGACTCCAGACCAGAGGTCTTACTTAGATCATTATTCCATTGCAACTTCCTACTGGAATCTAATATATGCAGATGCTGCATGTGGAAGTGCTTCTTTATTTATTGACAGAAATTAATGGAAATGAAAACTCAAAATATCTTATCTCATATCTCACAAATGTCTCTTTGTCACGATCCTATGATAAAAATTATTTAAGAAAAGATTAATTTATCTATCAAGATATAATAATATAATAAGATCTTAAAGTAATTTTCTCTCCCCGCCCACGCCCCCGCCCCGCCCCACTATATATATTTATATATATATATATATATATATATATATATATATATATATATATATATATATATATAGCTTAAGTAAATGTCATAAAGATGCCACAATCAGAAGACAGTGGCATTTGAAATTTTCCATGAACTAAAACATATAATCCACACTATGGCGGCAGCCGGGCACAGTCAAAGCATTGATTGCTACGATGATACCCTTTTCCAAAAGTGCCAGTAGTGGAATTCATTTATTTCCTTAGATGCACTCTTGCCTGATAATGTAAACCAAAAGTAGATCATAGAGCTGTGAACTGCAAACGAGTATAAATTCTCTCTCTAACTAGCTAGCTAGTTGTATAACCATGCCTCTAAATGGATAAAGGTTCCATTTTTATACCACTTCTATTGCTGTAGAAGAAAATGTCACATCTCTTCAACTCCAAATCAAACTTGCAGGAGAGAGACAAAATCGATGAAGATTTCCTTTGATGCATTCTGTGGTCAAAATAGATGCCCCAACTGGCGCCCCATCCCACTGGGCATGTTTCTGTTTGGAGCATTAAGATGGCTGAGTCATGTTTGTAAATACAGACACTTTTTTGGGTGTCAGGTTGAGTGGAATAAGGTTATGTTGCCATGGTAGACAGGATGTAAGATTTCACACCAGTACATGTACTTTATTGAGTTATATTCCAAAGAATGGCCCAGATGTTGAGCTGCTCTTGTAGTGCATTTTCACTTGATGGTTACAAACTTTCTTCCTTTCCTCTACTATTCCACTCTTTATTTGTGGTATTCAACATCACACTCGCAGCACCAATGTCCTCGAATAATTGATAATGTGTAATTGTGTAGGGGGACAATTAATTTAGCAACCATTTCCAGTATTGTTTGTTATGATATTAGAAAATATTCCAGATTAGCTGAGTGATATTAAACATAGTGTACATTTACATTTTGTGTGTCTATAGGGTGTATGGCAAAATACAGGTCAAATGCAATTACTGAAATCATTTTTTTTTTTTTTTTTTTTTTTTTTTTTTTTTTTTGATTAAGAGTTGAAAATATTTGCATACTATAAAATGTGCATATTACTAATTACGAAGAAAATATTCAGTGTTTCCACTTATTTGCATGTGTGTGTATGTGCTTGCACGTATGTATGTGTGTGCTCATACTCAAAATCATTGACAAATTGGTGAAGAGATTAAAGCCTGAACTTCCGATTTTCAGTGTAAATTTTTAAATTTCTAATATTATTATTCATTCATCACTGACTGAGATTTGGAGGATGTGCTGTTGTGCTGGTAACAGTTCAAATTAGGAGAGCCGTGTGTAATGATATATATTGCGACGTATACAGTGCAACCTCCCTAAACAGACTCTCTGAAATAGGGACAACCTCTCTACAATGGACAAACTTTAAGGCATCAATTGATTCCCTACAAGAGCCAATAGATCAGTACCTCTGAAATTGGACCCTCCTAACTCCGAACAATGGACAAAAGCTGGGGCAGCTTCCAATAAATCCATTGAAAATGGACCTTTCAGAATGGACAGAAGCCACACTCTCACCCTTTTTGTGAAATCACACCTGAGCCTTTTTTTTAAAAATCAAATGAACAAAAGTCAAGAATAAAGATACACATGCTAAATGAGTCTCATGACTGTTGCTAAGGAAGGTGAATGACTCCTGAAGATTCTCCACCAATTCCTTTAGCCTCTCAATGTATAGAATTTTAGTTCCACCAGCTGGTAGGTATATGATGTTTCCAGGCAAAACCAACAATTCTGTTTACACTTTTACAGCAGATTCCCTTGTTGATCTCTCTGTGCAAAAACAATACAGTAATTGTTATTGTTTCTAAAAATAAAAAAAAAAATAAAAAAATAAAAAAAATTAAAAAAAAAGCAAAGAGGGCATGCCAGTTGAGTCTTGAAACAGGGCAGCATGAACACTCAGTAAGTACCTAATTCTACATTCCTAATCACTGCCTTTGTTGCTTCCCCCTTTACATTATAGTAAAAGGAGTAATCCTTGTATATACTCCCCATGATGGTGGTAAGTAGAGCCAATTAACTGTAGTAATATTAGAGAATGCTACTACGATATTGATATATATATATATATATTTAGTGGTTACCTTGGCCAGACCTCTGATAGAGGACAACCTCTCTACAAAGGACAAGTGAGTGGGTCCCAATGTATCTGCTATTCAGACGTTCCACTGCACTAGCAGTTAGAGCTTCATTCCTGTTGTTCTGTGAGTTGTCAGCCATGACTTGCAGTGGGCTACATAAATTCTGCAGCTGCACTTGATAATGGTGATTATAAGCCAAGTAATGAAATATTTAATTTTTTACCTTGTGTGTTGGCATATTTCTGTCTGTCTGTCTGTCCACTCTCTAATTTAAGTACAATTACTTACTGAAGTATAAATAACAGTAATTATAACTGTAATTGAATTACACATAGCTAACTATTTTTTATATAATTGTTTTTATGGTACACTTACCCTACAAACCATGCCATGTAAATCCCTCGGTCACTTTAAAAAAATGCCCTAAATGAGGTCAGTAAAACTGTGGAGCACATGAATCCTGTACAACAGCAAAAGTAGGAATGTACTGCTAGGCTTTTGCTATTGTTATTGACAATGATTTTTTTTTTTTAATTTTATTGTTTTTGTTTTCTTTGTGCTTTAGTTGTTGTTGTTGTCCCAATCCCTTCTGCATCAACTCTGACATGCTCACAAGATTACATATGAATATTTATTAATAGAATGACTTCAAGTTAAGCTTCACAAGTCTCTAACAAACCCAATTAACTTTAATTCAGAATTTAAGCTTGATAAAAAAAATTTGTAGGGTCGGGTAGCATCCAATCCCTGAAGTTACTATTCCAATAATATTGTGGACCAACAGGCAGATGATAGACAGACAGACACATGAGGTTAAAAATTAATGCTTTGCCCCTTGTAGAAAATGAGAAAATGTTATTACAAGTCTGTGCTCATATTCATTCACACCTCAACATTCATATTTTTTAATATTTATTTGTTTATTTTTGCATCCAGGATGTTTCTCTTAGAGTACATTCAAATATGTATGCACACAGATGAGATGCAATGGCAATACTCATCACCAATAACATTGAAACCTCAACTAAGAAAAATAGCTAGCTTGTGTTAGATTGACACGTCTTTATTTCATATATAGTACTTGCAATATTCATTGTTATTATTGTGTTGAATTTATTCAGTATATATTAACAGTGTGTACAATCTCCACATGAAATGAAGTATTTGTAGCCGTTTGGATGTTAGGCTTGCTTATTGACAGACACATATACACACAACTATATAGATTGACTTAAAAATATTTTAACAGTACATGTATAATTAAAATTCCCATAGGAAATATAAAATGGTGGAGTTTTAATAGAAAAATCAGAGTTGAATGGGTCTTCTAATTATCATGGAAATAATGATATTGAAGTATATTTTTGAATTAGCTCATTCTCATTGGGTGTGCTTATGCCATGATATACTACATGTGGAAATAACTAACCAGTGAAACAATTGTGTGCATATCACATTTACCTATGTTCAGTGTTTTTACCAACCTCCACACCTTACTATTTTCACTACATTTCATCGAATAAGGACACAGATTAGTTGTGATCCATTTTTGTTTTTGTTTTTTGTTGTTGCTTATTTCTTTCTTTTTCTTATAATTTGGAGTGTGATTGCATGAAAACCATAAATAAGAACTCATTGATACACATGCTAAGAGTGAGTAATAAAGTTAAATAATGGAATAGAACCCGAGGCTCATTGCAGCTTTGCTTGCAGTGATAGAGCCACTATGGTTGTCCAACAAACAAACAAACAAACAGAACCATTGCAATTGTGCTTGGAAGAGTTTTGTTTATAAAGATATTCTCGCTGAATTTTTCACTGTATAATGACCATTATAGGAAGCTTGTGACAGGCATTCACCATTTCTATCACTGCAGTGTAACTCTTACTGGATATAAAGCGATTGTCCACAACTGCATGCTATGGAGGAGTTCACTTTCTGCAAGTCCATTCCCCCCTCCCTCCCCTTAATTTCATGGTTGAAAGTTATGGAATTCCTTTTATTACTTTCCTATCCGCCATTTTAGAATGAGATGGACAATTTTTGTAGACCCTTTACCTATTTTAAAAATTGCTCGAAATACGACATCAACCTGTGGGAGTCCGATGCAATTTGAATGGTGGTAAAGATCCCCATTTTAGATTTCCCCCTAAAAATAAAGATGAAGTCTATCTATGTAGACAAGATGTGATAATCCTTTATCTATTATCATACCTCAATCTGAATCATTCATACTAATTTTAAGCACTAATGATTGGTGCATTGATTTCAATTGGTAAAGGGTCATTGAATTTGTGTTTACATTAGTACTGTCTTGTTTTCTTATCCTTCCCCTATCCCCCAAATAGTACAAACCAATCTTTCTATAATTCTCAATTTGTTTGTTTATCTGTTTGTGCAGTAACTCCTCCCAGACAAATGAACCTAAAGGGCTCAATATTTCAGTGTTTGATAGGGGTCATCCTGGGGTGATTATAAGGAAGTTTAGTGAAGATCGATCGGTTCATTCAATAACTCCTTCCAGATGATTGGGCCTAAGGGCTCAATTTTCTGGGTTTGATGGGGGTTACCTTGGGGTGATTGTAAGGAAGTTGGTGAAGATCAGAGTAAGACCCTGCCGTGGGGATTAAAAAAAAATTTTTTTTCTAGTCAGGGTCACAACTCTATGCCTGAGTAAACCATCCCACTTACTAAAAACCACAATTGCGTAAACCTACATAGGTCAGCAAAACTGTGCCCAAATCACTTTATGAATTTTCCTTTTCTTCTTTTTTTTTTGGCCCTATAGGTCCAAGCATCTGGGATGAGATAGCAAACAGCAGATCTACAATTGGATTAAGAGGTCTTTGTGGTCTCTGTCCATAGGATGGGTGCTATGCTAAAATGTCCTTCAAGGTGGGGGAGGGACTCAATTTCATGCATGAGGACCAGACACCTAATTAATTATGAATACTAAAAACCACAATTATATAAACACTCTCTAAGTGAAGTCAGTAAAACCATGCCCTAATTTCTTTCCCCCCTTTTTTTTCCCTTCCATTTTCTTATTTTGAGCCCTGTAGGCCCTAGCGTCTGGTAAGTGACAAGTAACAAACGAACCAACCAAAAATTCAAATTGTAATAAGATATTTTTGTTGCCTCCATCAATGGATGGGTAATTTTCTAGTGATAATTATTGATTCAAAATGTAAGGTTTCTTTTCCCGTTTTGAAAAAAAAAAAAAATTAATGACTCTATTTTAACCTGTGAACTAATACAGCAATAACATATCAGCTGACCAGTTGCTTGCATCAGACTATCTTTGAGGTAATGACTCTGATTTTGTAAAGTATAATTATAGATCAGACAGTACTCTGATGAAAACTCAGGTTAAATCGTTAGTACATTCATTATGATCAAATCAAATCAATTCAGTTAAATTCTAGAACATAATTATTTAATACTTGGGTAGTTGTTTCTTAAAAATTGATTTTATACTAGATATTCCAAAAAAAAACTAGAAAACCAATGATTTATAGCTGAATAGCCATTTTTTGGGTTTAATCCAACCACAACTAGAATATGTCTTATTGAAATTTACTAACCACAACACAACCTGATTTACCTTCATTTAATACCATTCCTAATTCTGTGCTTCAAAATAGAGCCTATTGCCCCCAATATGAACACATGGATGGATTTACAGGAGTGAGGTATGTACAAATACACACTGAAAACAATGATTAGGTATTTTTAAACCAGAATTGTTCCTATGAAATGGCTCTAAATATTAATAGCAATTCTTCACTGTTGATAAAACTTTTGAAAATAAAGTATATAACATATTAATAATTTTCAATGTGAACAAATATATTCTATTTGGTATACTATTTGTGTAGAGTGGAACCTCCCTAAATGGACTCTCTAAAATAGGACAACCTGTTTACAATGGGCAAACAGTAAGGCACCATTGATTCCCTACAAGAGCTAATAGATCAGTACCTCTGAAAGTGGATCCTCCTAACTCCAAACAACAGACAAAACTGGGCAGCTTCCATTAAATCCATTGAGAATGGATCTATGAGAAGGGGCCAAAGCCACACCCCATTCTTTTTGTGAAACCACACTCCAGCCTTTTTGTGAAATAGAACAAACAAAAGTCAAAAATAAAGAAAAATAAAGCGATACACATGCTAAATGAGGCTAAATGAGGTTCGTGACTCTTGCTAAGTGAGGTAATGACTCTGGGAAGATTCTCCACCAGTTCCTTTTGCATCTCAATGTAGGATTTTAGTCCCTCCAAAGGGTAGGTATATGGTGTTTCCAGGCAAAAACCAGCAATTTTGTTCAAAATTTTGCAGCAGAATGCCTTGTTGATCTCTGTGCAAAAACAACACAGTAATTGTTTCTCCAACCAAAAAAACGAAAAAAATAATAAAAGGAGGGCATGCCAATTGAGTATTGAAACAGGGCAGCATGAACACTCAGTTAACAAGTTCCTAATTCTTCATTCCTAATCAATGCCTTTGATGCTCCCCCATCTCTTTCATTAGAGTAGAACGAAATAGTCCTTGTATACACTCCCCATGAAGTAGTAAATAGATCCAATTAGCTGTAGTGGCATGACAGCTTACTGCTATTAGATCAATTGATATTTAGTGTTTGATCTTGGGCAGACCTCTGATAGAGGACAACCTCTCTACAAAGGACAGATGAGTGGGTCCCAACGTGTCCGCTATTCGGAGGTCCCACTGTACATGTGTCCATAATGAGGTTTAGCCAACCCTTTTATGGCTTAACAGTAGGTGAAAATGGTTGTCTGTTAATAGCACTTAAGCCATCCCAAGCTAGGTCAAGTCCATCCCCACCCTTTTCATTTCATGGTTGAAAGTCATGGAATTCCTTTTATTACCTTCCTATCCGCCATTTTAGAATGAGATCGACAATATATAGACCCTTTACCTATTTTTTAAAATTGCCTGGAATACGGCATCAATCTGTGGGAGTCCAATGCAATTTGAATGGTGGTAAGGATCCCCATTTTAGAATTCCTCTAAAAATAAAGATGAAGTTTCCATTTATGTAGACAAAGGTGATGATGCTTTACCTATTATCATACCTTAATCTTAATCATTCATACTGATTTTAAGCACTAATGATTGGTGCATTGATTCCATTTAGTAAAAGATCATTGAACTTTTTGCATTAGTATTTTTTTTTGTTTTCTTATCCTCCCCCCATCCCCCAAATAGGACAAACCTATCTTACTACAATTCTCAATTTGTTTGTTTATTTGTTTGGTAACTCCTCCCAGAAAAATGGACATAAAGGGCTTAAATTTTCAGGATCGATGGTATCACCATGAGGTGGTAATAAGGAAGTCTCTGTGAAGATGAGTTCATTCAATAACTCCTCCCAGATGATTGGGCCTGAAGGGCTCAAACTTTCAGGGTTTGGTGGGGGTCACTGTGGGGTGGTTATAAGGAAGTTCAGTGAAGATCGGAATAAAACCCTACCTGTGGGGATTTATACAAAATTTCCTAGTTGGGGTCACAACTCTATGCCAATCCCACTTACTATAGCCACAATTGTGTAAACATACATAGGACAGCAAAACTGTGCCCAAACCACTTTCTGACCTTTCCTTTCATTTTCTTTTTTTGCCTTGTAGGCCCAATTTCATGCATGAGAACCAGCCACCTAACTAATTATGAATAACTACAAACCATAATTATGTAAACACACTCTAAATGAAGGCAGAAAAACTCACACCCAAATTTCTTTCATTTTTTTTCATTTTCTTCGTTTTGAGGCCTGTAGGCCCAAGTGGCTGGTATGTGACAGGGAGCAAACAAACCAACAAAAAAACTCACATTATAGTAAGATATTTTTGTTGCCTCCATCAATGGACAGGTACTTTTCTAGTGAAAAGGATTGTTCTAAAATGTCAAGTTTATTTTCCTGTTACAAAAAAATAAATGACTTTTGTTTTTGCTGCCTTTCTTGCTTCCCCCTCCTCCTTAACATTATAATGAAAGGAAATCATACTTGTATATACTCCCCATGAAGTAGTAAGTAGATCCAATTATCTGTAGTAACATACAAGATTACTACTATGACATTAATATATATTTAGTGGTTATCTTGGGCAGATCTCTGATAGAGGACAACCTCTCTACAAAGGACAGATGAGTGGGTCCCAACGTGTCCGCTATTCAGATGTTCCACTGTACATGTGTCCATAATGAGGTTTAGTCAACCTTTTTATGGCTTAACATTAGGTGAAAATGATTGTCTCTGTTAATTGGACTTAAGCCATTGAAAAGACTCCCTTGTGCATTCAGGTAATACAATGCATTAAAATCATAACTCACTGCTGGAAATTATTGTGTTTTCTGAAGTATAGCTATTGCTGTTTATCCTTGGGAATACATATTGGAATGACCGAGTTTTAAGAATGCATAAAAAAAATTATTAAATTCTATGTTCCCCCTTAATTTCATATTGAGTCTGCTGATATTACAAATGTGATAAAAATTTAAAAGACAAAAAAAAATTTTAACGAACAAAATATCAATTTTTTTGGTGAAATTTAGAATCAAGAGTCTGTTCTTTCCTGTCTTTCCTGCACATAACTTATGTACTGTTGCCATGGTTACCTCAACAGTTTTAGTATCCGAAGATTCTAAATCTTCCCATTAATACTTTGTTATTTGATTTAATGGAATGGAAGAGATGAAGTAGGGGTCAGAGGTCACAAGTTGTAAGATCATAAATGGATAATAACGCTCACTGGGTTCTTGGAGAGCACATGCCAAATTTCGGTATTTTTTTTTTGTCCAAGTATTTGACTATGATGCCTAGATACACACACATATGAACCAAACATAATTCAGAAGTTCTTTTTTGGCCGTTTTTCTCTTTACACACCAATGGGAAGAGGTGTAGCCAGGAGGGATCCTGCCCATGTTACTCCTAAAGTCAAGTTGTGTATGCATACCATGTATTAAGTCTGTCACTCCAAGGGTTTGTCCAGTCAAAGTACCATTTTTGGCCTTTTTTGGGCCTGATAGAAAACAAAAATGGGTGTGGCCATATACAAGTACTTAAAACATTCCCCAGATTATATCGATTCCTAATATATATGGATGGGTTCATGATCTAATTCCCTAGGTTCAAGTGTTTTTGTTGAAATACCATTTTTAGCCTTACACAGAGAAAGGAAGAGGTGTGGCCAGGTGGGACCCAGCCCATGTTACTTCCAGAGTAAAGTTGTATATGCATACCAAGTTATAGATCTGCAGCTCCAAGGGTTTTTCTGATAAAAATACCATTTTCGGCCTTTTCGTTACCATGGTAACCATTTTCCCGATCTTCTTGCCTATATTTTGGGTCAAAGCCTATCATCATGCCAAGTTTCAGAGAAATCCACCTACAGGTTTGGCCAGAATGAGGGTACAATCATACTGACAGACAGGAGAAAACATACAGAAAAACATACAGACAGACAGACAGACAGACAGACAGACAGACAGACAGACAGACAGACAGACAGACAGACAGACAGACAGACAGACAGACAGATATATATATATATACTCATTGCAGTACAATAATTGGTGCATCTGATTTTAATTGAATCTGATGCAGTACATTATTGTAGCTAAGTCTGTCCACGGCAATATGGAATGTCTGGTATCTGTGCAGATGCTGAGTTAACACACACACACACACACACACACACACACACACACACACACACACACACACACACACACACACTCTCTCTCTCTTTCTCTCTCTCTCTCTCTCAGAATTTAGACACTTAGAAGCTGCCCTGGATGAATCCAGGACCAATGGCAATAAACTTAGCTTATGATGGCATCACACAAAAATGTTGGTGTCTGGTCAGATCTCCTTGCCTTCGAAATTTTCTTCCACAGGCACAACTTAGTGTTCTTAATTCAGATTGCTTGTTAGCTGAACAGGTGTTCCATTGCCTGGATGTTGAAATTTTCTCTACACCATCTAAGCACAGATGAAACCACCCCTTCCTGTCCTGGCACAACTCATACCATCTATCATACACACCAATTGCTTGCAAATCCACTTTCAGAACATCCCTCCACCTCTTCTTTGCTCTGTGGCATGGTCTTTCATGTTATGCTCCCCAAACAACAATCTATTTGGAAGCCTTTCTTCATCCATGCGACCCACATGACCCAGCCATCTTAAACGCTGCTCAGAATGATATCAGAGATGGAGTGCTGCAAGCCAAACCTATGTGATAGGCTTTGAGATGTTAATCTTTCATTCCATTGTTGGTACCTCGTCACACCCAGGATTGTCCGAATACAACGGTTATGAAAAGAATTCAAACGTCTTGTATGCACAGCCTTCATCGGCCAAGTTTCAGCTCCATACAGTAATACAGCTAGAACAACTGCCCTATACACTGCTCTCTTTGTGGCCAATGAGAGGTCTTTGTTCTTAAATACTGGCACCCTCAAACATCCAAATGTTCTAGCTGCTCTAGCAATTCTTCTAGTCACCTCACCAGTGATCTCCCCATCTCTTGAGATGTTAGCACCCAAGTATGTGAAGTCCTGGACTACATCCACAGAGCCACCCTCCACCTGCACTGGTCTGACATCACTCTCATTCAATCCCTCACCAACAACCATCCCTTTTGTCTTCTCAGTACTCACAGTCAGCCCCCATTCACTTGCCACTTTCACAAACTCTGCTGCTACTGACTCAAAACTATCCCGAGAGGTTGCATACAATGCCACATCATCAGCAAACTGGGACTCAGTTACTCTCATCTCACTCAATCTAGACTTAGCTGTGCGGTCCCGACCAACTTCCTACCATGCTTATATAACACACTCACTCCTGCACCATTACTCCTATTGCGCCAATCAGCCACCATAACACTAAAGTAGATATTAAATAATGTGGGTACCAGGGTACATCCCTGCCGTAAGCCATTCCGGACCTCAAACCTATCAGTTACAGTCGAACCCACTCTAACCTCAGCATGCATCCCCTCATGGAAAGACTTCACAACATTCAACATTTTTTCTGGCACACCATACTTCTCCAGGACCTTCCATAGGGCTTGCCTGGGCACTGAATCATAAGCCTTCCTCAAGTCTACAAACAACACATACAATGACTCGCCATGTTCCCTTGCTTTCTCCACAAGCTGTCTAGCAACAAAAATTATGTCTGCACAACCACGTCCTTTCCTGAACCCACTCTGTGACTCTGGCAGAATTTTTTCAGCAATCACTTGCAATCTTCCCTGTACAATTCTGCCTAGTACCTTCCCTACCACATCCAACAAACTTATTCCACGCCAATGATCACACTGCTTCAGGTCACCTTTCTTTGGGATTGGAACAACCACTGCGTCCTGCCAGTCTCTCACCACTTTACCTTCTTCCCACACCTTCTGCATCACCTCCAGCATTCTATCCCACAGATCTACACCACCATGGAGGATTAGTTCAGGAAGGACACCAGACTTTCCTCCTGCCTTTCTCATCTTCAATTTGGTTAGAGCCTGCATCAATTCCTCTTCAGTTGGTGGCATATCCAAATCCAAGAGTGGTGGGAGTAGTGGCAGAGTGTCAATCACTTCATCATTGAATGCACAGGGTATGTTAAGTATCTTTACAAAATGCTAATGCCATCTGGCTCTTACCTCCTCGGGACCCTGAGTCAAACTTCCATTTTCTTTCATGACAGCAGTGAGTCTAGTTGGTCTTCTTCCAGCATGAGCCAGCTGCAACTTCCTGATACTCTTCCACCTTGTTTGCAGCTTCCCCCTCCTTGGCAACCCTGCATATCCATTCTTCCTTAGCATTGTCCGCTTCAACCTTTACCTTTTTCTGATGTCTCCTAAACTTGGCTGAAGTATTGCACTGTATCATCCTCAGGTGAGCACCATCCTTGGCTTTGATCAGAGGTGACAACAACTCCTCACTATCCTCAAACCAGTCTGGTTGCTTCCTCTTCCCTCTACCAACTACTTCCTCTGCAGCTGACACAATACAAGACTTCAGAGCATCCCAGTTGCACTCTGTGGAATCTCCAGCTCTGAGTGGTCTAGCCAGCAAATGTTGCTCCAACACTTCACGGTATTCATCCCTCTTGGCAGGGGTTTTCAGTTTATGGATGGCAAATGGCAAAGAAATCTTCTCTTTTCTTTTGGCAGAACGAGGAAACAGTAACCTTTAGCTTAGCTCTTACAAGCTTAAGGTCAGTCCAGCAGTTTGCTCCCCTCATCACCTGCACATCTCTGCAAACAACTCTCTGTTCAGCCCTCATCAAGACAAAGTCTATCATGTGACATTTCTTTGTTGCTGGGTGCGTCCAAGTTCCTTGATAGATTTTCTTCTTTTGGAACCAGGTATTCATGATTGAGAACTGATTTAATGCACAGAATTCCAAAAACTCCTTGCCCACAAAGTTATGCTCACTCAAGCCATGCTTCCCTATAACACCTTGCCATAGATCATTCCCTGTGTCCAACACACCCACCCTAGCATTGAAATCATCCAGCATCACAAGGATATCATTGTGTGGAATCCTATATATTGTATCCTGCAAATCATCATAAAACTTGAGCTTAATGCTTGGAGGTGCCTTAGCTGTGGGTGAGTAATATCAACATGAAAGAAATTAACATCTTCTTCTAGAGTCAAGTAGGCCATGGGATCACCAACCTTATGGACTCCATTCACCATCAGATCCAGAGTCATCAACTTTGAATTCTACATTTACTAAGGCCAAGGATTGTCAATCTTATGAACTTTCAGTCATTGCAGGAAAAAAAATTGAGCAGACATTTTCATTGTGATAGATTGATCAAACTGTGGCTGCAATTTCTCCAGTAACTTTAAATATCCAATAGAATAATATGTCATTGAAGAAATTCCTTTTAGAGAAAAAAAAATAGCCCAGTTTTTTTTAGAAAAAAAACAACTACTTATCTATCTCACTAGTCAGAACTCAGTCTACTATTACTGGTGCTTTAAGGAGAAAGATAAGACAGGAAAATTTCCATGAAAGGACACCAAGATGTCACACCCCCCCCCCCCCCCCCTAAAAAAGGAGGAAAATTAGGAGTAATAGTTGCTTTAAGGTGAACTCCAGTGGGTTTCTGGTAGCCAAAATATATTTTCCAAAAATAAATAAATAAATAAATAACGCATCCAAATAGTTTATATTTCAGGATAGATGACATTATAATAACTGCATACTATAGAGGTGCAAATGGTTTATATATAAAAAGTGTGAAATGTCTTTCGTAAATAAATGTTTGTTATTTATCAAGTTATTTGTGTTTGTTATACAATTTCGCTCAACAGTGGCAATCTTTGAACTGTAATCCTCCACAAGAAAAGTGAGTACACACACATGACAATGTTGTCCAGCTTCCACTGGGGTTATTTCTAGACATCAAAATTTTTCAGTGAAGCTCTCCATTGTCAGTGGTGCCCTTGCACCAAGTGCCAATATAACTAAGTTATTTTTTATCCTCGAAACACATCCAATGTGCTTGTGTATTAAACTAAAGTAAAAATTGAGGCTGAACTGGCAGAGAGAGAGAGAAATGTCACAACTTCATCTCTGGACAAACTGATTCCCATTTTTCTTTAATTATCAGATCATTCTCTCTGTACTTTATTATATGTATTGTTCATTAACTTTATCTCATGGATGTGTTGTCAAAGTTTTTATTTCATTTGGCATTAAATGATTAAAAAATAATAATAGTGATTAAAAAGTTTTTAAAAAAAAAGGAAGAAAAGATAACTTGATATGACATGCCACATCAACATGCAGCTGTAGTTATGCAGCTGTCAATGATCTGTTTTACATGTAAAAGAATTAGGAAATTATTATTTGAATGGGAAGGTAATGAATGTCATTACACACATATGGAAGGGGTGGGGCCACCTCCTGCACACTCAATACACATACTAAATCTAATGTTTTAGACATCCCATTTCTCATGCTTCATACATGCAATGTTACATGGAGTGAGGGGGAAAAAACTAAACAAACACTTGTAAATTAAGTAGATGCACCAGCTTTGTTCTATTTCCAACATTTATACTACAAAGAGGAGAAAAGCTGCATACCCCAACAGCTCAGAGAAAAGGGGGAAAGAAGACAAAGAAAACAAGACAATATTGTCAATGATGACTACACTCACTACACTCACAATGATCAGGTCAAGTCAATTTTATCAAATTGTATTTGGGTCATTGTGAAAGGAAAAAAATTCAATAAACTAAATATCTCAAAAATTGAGGAAAATTAAATCACTAAAAAAAAAAAGAAGAGGCAAATATGTGCTACCTTTCTGGCTCCAGGGGGAGCAGGAGTTGAGGCAAGTGCTCCCTCCACCTTCTCCAAAACTAAAAAATGAACAAGCACATCCCAGAAAGCACTAAAGCACGGTTAAAAAAAATTCCATAGCCACAGCAATTCCTACCACCATTACTAACCAGACAGCCAACTTTACAAAATACTCCTTTATCAGTGGTGGATCCAAGGGGGGGGGGGGAGGGAACCAGGCTAGTGCTCCCCCACCATTAAGTCAAAATAAAAATGACAAGCAAATCCTAGAAAGCACAGAAATAGTCAAGAAATTTCACACCTGCAGCAATTCCATCACTACTAACCAAACAGCCAACTTTTCTTGTGCAGCTAAAGGCTCAGAAATAACTGAGGTGAGGTCATGGAATATAGCATGTTCATGGGGAGAAACCCTCTGCAATCACTCTAAAGCAGAGAGAACTGGTTACATGAGTTGCTTGCAGTGGATGATTTAGAAAAATATTTATACATAAAATTCTTTGCTAAACTTTTGAAAACTTCATTGTTCAGCAGAAAATATCAAGCTAGATGCTAGCTCACCCCAGGCTCCCTCAAAATTTTCAAAGCTACCCTACCGCTACTTTGTGGAACCACACTGTAATTAATTATTCCAGTGGTAATTATTCCACACTGGTGAAATAATGGCCTTGATAGTTCCTCCATTAATCTTCTGGTAGTAAGTCACCAAACTTTTTTTCCCCTTTCTATATGCCACCTTAAAAACAGGGCATTTGTTGTAGAACCCTTACCTGAACACACAAACAGATGGAAGGACAGACGTAGAAATACAATCATAAACTAATGATCAGGTATTTTAAACCAGTCAATTAGGGGAGGGAAGGAAGAAAAAGATGGAAAGGGAAGGGGGAGGAGAAGAAAGGATTAAAGGTAATGGAAAAAATAAGGATGGGAAGAAAGCCCAGACCTGGACTGTAACCCAGGATTTACCACATGGTTATGGATGCATGTTATCTGCATGGAACAAGCAGTTAAGACATGTTACTTATGATAACATGCATTTAACATGTTCCTTACCATATGTATATTGTGTGTACCCATTCCTGAACCTGGTTGATCACTGTTTCAAAATTTAATAACCAAAAAAACAAAATCAGTGATACCATGAATAATTGGGATGCAATGCATATCATATCAGCAAATTAGTTCCTACAGATAATGAAAGTTAGTTAATCCTAACATCAGTGATATCACAGAGACAATTAAGGTTAATATCACTTGTTGGCTCTCCTTCTTCTCTCCTCTGCACATTTACTGGCCAAGTCTCGGTTCAATTTCCGTACTGAACTATTACAGAACTTCTCGTTACAATATCCTATTTGGAAAATAGATCAATGATATTAATGGCAACGATGATTTTTTTTCTTATTAACTCACTGAAAACAACAGTAGAGATACTGGCATGAATTCCACCACCGGCATAACAGGTGGCTAGACGCTCTCCTGAATACCATACTGACATGAGTGACCGCATAAGTTTAGTTGGAGAGTTGCTACTCCTTCGTTCTGCATTGTGCAAGTCCACTAGTCTGATGTAAACTCCGCAACCATTGACAAGTTCTTTCTTCTGCAATTGAGAGGGTTCATAGCAAGAGGTGAGTGTTGACATGATAGTAATAGGGTTGATTGTGATTAGAGAATGATGTAGATATCGATCATACACACAGTTGTGGTGCAGTGGGGGGGGGGGGGGGGGGGAGGGGAAGAGAGAGAGAAGGCACTAAACCTACTGGAGATGGAAAGTGTGTGGTGGGGCTTATGAGAATATGAAGCATTTATATTGCAAAGATTAATTTTCACTCTTTTCAATACATGCAATCTCCTCTCTCTCTCTCTCTCTCTCTCTCTCTCTCTCTCTCTCTCTCTATATATATATAAAAGATGTCCGTCTGTCTGCCTGTCTGTATGTTTGTACCATCATTCTGGCCAAACCTGTACGTGGATTTCTCTGAAACTTGGCATGGTGTAGGTTTTGACCCAACTTAAAACATGGGCTAAAAATTTCGGAAAGTGGTTACCATGGTAACGAAAATAGCCAAATATGGTATTTGGCCAGAAAAACTCTTGGAGCTACAGATCTACAACTTGGTATACATATACAACTTCACTCTGGGAGTAACATGGGCTGGGTCAAACTTGGCCACACCTCTTCCTTTCCCTGTGTAAGGCTCAAAATGCCAAAAATGGTATTTCACCAATCAATATAATCTGGGAAATGTTTTAAGTACATGTATATGACTACACCCATTTCTGTTTTTATGTCAGGACCAAAAAAAGGTCAAAAATGGTACTTTGGCCAGACAAGCCCTTGGAGCAGCAGACTTAAAACATGGTATGCATACACAACTTGACTTTGGAAGTAAAATGGGCAGAATCCCTCCTGGCTACACCTCTTCTCATTCGTGTGTCAAGCAAAAAAGTGCCAATAAAAGAACTTCTGAATAACAATGGGATCTACGAACAGCGGTATAAAATTCATGTGGCATGGTAGTGGGTGTAGTTTTTTTTTCATACCCACACCCATAAAAAATAGTCAATAAACAATCAGGAAATATTTTGGTGTGTGGTCTCCAAATACCAGGAAAAGCATTATTAGCCAGGTATAGGTGTGGTCTGGTCTTAGCCACACCCACTGGAAGTTGTTTTGCCTATTAAAAGTTAATCAAATTACCAACCAAACTGAAATTCAAAATGAGACTTCCAAGCAACTGGGTGAACATTACTAATCACATGCGTGTGTCAATGGGTGTGGTTTGGTCATTACCACACCTATAGGACATCATTATGCCTGCCAAAAATTCATTTATGGACTAATCAGGCTGAAATTGGACATATGTAGTCCAAGTAACCGGTGAGCATTATTAACTTCATGTGGGTGTGGCAATATGTGTAGTTTGGTACTAGCCACACACACACACGAAGTAGATTTGGCTGCCAAAAGCTAATTAAAGGGCCAACCAGGCTGAAATTTGAGTGGCTTCTATAATGTTTCATGTTGAAATTGGCTGGGTAATGTTGGGTATATGCTGCTAGTATATATATATATATAAGGAGATGTCTGTGCGTCTGTCTGTGCGTCTGTCTGTGTGTCTGTCTGTGCGTCTGTCTGTATGTTTGTACCATCACTCTGGCCAAACCTGTGGGTGGATTTCTCTGAAACTTGGCATGATGATAGGCTTTGACCCAACTTAAAACATGGGCAAAAAAAATAAAAAATTCGGAAAAACAGTAGAAATATACAAAACGTGCTAAAAATGCCAAATATGATATTTCAGCAAAAAACACTTGAACCTAGAGAGTTAGACCCTTGAACCCATATATATTAGGAATGAATATAATCTGGGGAATGTATTAACTAGATGTACATGACTACACCATTTCCTTTTTCATGTGAGGCCAAAAAAAAGGCCAAAAATGGTACAGACAAACCAGTGGATTGACAGACTTAAAACATGGTATGCATACACAACTTGACTTTGGGAGTAACATGGGCAGGAGCCCTTCTGGCTACATCTCTTCCCATTGGTGTATAAAGCAAAAAGGTTCTAAAAAAAAAATTATTTATGAATAACGCTTGGACCTATGGAATTAGATGTACGAACACACCTTAAAATATATTTTGGTTTGCAAGTATGTATGCATGTTTGTTTGTTGTTTGTATGTAAGTTTTCTTGGCATCACAGTCAAACACTTGACCAAAAAGGCTGAAATTTGGCATGTGCTCTCCAAGAAACTTGGTGAGCATTTTTAAACACATGTGGGCATGGTAATGGGAGTGGTTTTGCTATAGCCAAACACACAGAAAATTATTTTGGCTAAATAAAGTTAATCTAAGACCAACCAGGAAAAAATTTGAAGTGTGGTCTCCAAGTATCTGGGAAAGCATTAGAACCACACACGGGTATGATTTGGTTATAACCACACCCATTGGAAGTCGTCTCGGCTATTTAAAGATAATCAAATGACTAAACAGACTGAAATTTGGAATAAGGTATCCAAGCAACTAGGTAAGCATTATTAACCACATATGGATATGGCAATGTGTATGGTTTGTTATTAGCCACACTCACAGGGTGTTGTTTCGGCTGTTAAAAGCTAATTAAAGGACCAACCAGAGGCAGAAATTATATAGGCTTCTATAATGTTTCGTGTAGACATTGGCTGAGCAACGCCGGGTATATGCTGCTAACCCTAGCCCTAGCTAGCTTTAAAGACAATATATATATATATATATCTCCTATATATATATCTCCTATATATATATCTCCTATATATATATCTCCTATATATATATCTCCTATATATATATATAAAAGGAGATGTCTGTCTGTCTGTCTGTCTGTCTGTCTGTCTGTCTGTCTGTCTGTCTGTCTGTCTGTCTGTCTGTCTGTCTGTCTGTCTGTACGTTTGTACCATTATTCTGGCCAAACCTGTACATGGATTTCTCTGAAACTTGGCATGATGATAGGCTTTGACCCAACTTAAAACATGGGCTAAAAATTTCAGGAAATAGTTACCATGGTAACAAGAAAAAGCCAAAAATGGTATTTTTGCCAGAAAAAATCTAGGACTAACAAATCTAAAACTTTGCATATGTAACTTCAATTTGGGATTAACTTGGGCTGGGTCCCACTTGGCCACACCTCTTCCTTTCCCTGTGTAAGGCAAAAAATGCCAAAAATGGTATTTCAGCAACAAAAAAACCCTATGGAGTTAGACCCATGAACCCATATATATATATTTGGAATCAGTATAATCTGTGGAATATTTTAAGTACATGTATAAGACCACACCCTTTACTGTTTTAATGTCAGGCTAAAAAGAAGCAATAAAATGGTACTTTGACCAGACAAACCCTTGGAGGAACAAGATTTAATATATGGTATGCATAAACAACTTGATGTTTGGAGTGGTACAGGCAGAATCCCTCTTGGCTACACCTCTTTCCATTGGTGTGTAAAGCGAAAAAGTGCCCCCCCCCCCCCCCAAATTTTTTTTTTGAATAACGCTTGGGCCAAAGGAGTTAGATCTACGAACACACTTTAATATATATTTTGGTTCGTGAGTATGTGTGTGCAGGCATCATGGCTAAACACTGGGACTAAAAAGGCTGAAGTTCGGCATGTATTCTCCAAGAACCCAGGTGAGCATTATTAAACACATGTGGGCATGGTAATGGGTGTGGTTTTTTCATAGCCACACCCACACTTATTTATGGATTAATCTGTCTGAAATTGGGCACATGGAGTCCAAGTATCCCGGTGAGCATTATTAACTTTGATTAGGTGTGTCAATGTGTGTGGTTTAATATTAGCCACACCCACAGGATATAGTTATAGCTGCCTAAAGCGAATTAAAGGCCAACCATGTCGAAGTTTGAGTGACTTCTATAATCTTTCATGTTGAAATTGGCCAGGTATATGCTGCTAGTATATATATATATATATATAAAAGGAGATGTCTGTCCGTCTGTCCGTCTGTCTGTCTGTCTGTCTGTCTGTCTGTCGTCTGTTTGTACCATCATTCTGGCCAAACCTGTACGTGGATTTCTCTTGAAACTTGGCATGATGATAGGTTTTGACCCAACTTAAAACAAGTGCTAAAAATTTCAGAAAATGGTTACCATGGTAACGAGATATAGCCAAATATGGTATTCGGCTCGAAAAACCCTTAGAGCTACAGACATAAAATTTGGTATGCATATACAACTTCACTGTGGGAGCAACATGGGCTGGATCCCACTTGGCCACACCTCTTTCTTTCCCTGTGTAAGGCTCAAAATGCCAAAAATGTTATGTCAGCAAAAACACTTGAACCTAGGGAGTTAGATCAATGAACCCATATATATTTGGAATCAATATAATCTGGGAAATGTTTTAAGTACATGTATATGACTACACCCATTTCTGTTTTTATGTCAGGCCCAAAAAAAGGTCAAAAATGGTACTTTGACCAGACAAACCCTTGAAGCAACAGACTTAAAACATGGTATGCATACACAACTTGACTTTGGGAGTAACATGGGCAGAATCCCTCCTGGTTACACCTCTTCCCATTGGTATGTGAAGTGAAATAGTGCCAAAAAACAAACAAACAAAAACTTCGGAGTAACGCTTGGACCAAAGGAGTTAGATCTATGAACACACTTCAATATATATTTTGGTTAGTATGTGTGTCTAGGTGTCACGGCTAAATACTGGGACTAAAAAGGCCGAAATATAGCATGTACTCTCCAAGAATCAGGGTGAGCACTATTAAACACATATGGGCATGGTAATGGGTGTGGTTTTGTCATAGCCACACCCACAGGAAGTTATTTGGCTGGAAAATATTAATCAATGACCAACCAGGCGAAAAAATTGGTGTGTGTACTCCAAGTACCAGGGAAAGCAACATCAACCAGATGCAGGTGTGGTCTGGCTTTAGCCACACCCACTGGAAGTTACTTTGGCTATTAAAAGTTAATCAAATAACCAACCAGACTGAAATTTGGAATGAAACTTCCAAGCAACTGGGTGAGCATTACTAACCAAAATTGCGTGTCAATGGGTGTGGTTTGGCCATTGCCACACCCATAGGACATCATTATGTCTTCCAAAAACTCATTTATGGATTAATCAGGCTGAAATTGGGCATCTGGAGTCAGAGTCCAAGTAACCTGGTGAGCATTATTAACTACGATTAGGTGTGGCAATGTGTGTGGTTTAGTATTAGCCACACCCACAAGAAGTAGTTATGGCTACCAAAAGCTAATTAAAGAGCCAACAATGCAGAAATTCGAGTGGCTTCTATAATGTTTCATGTTGAAATTGGCCGGGCAACACCGGGTATATGCTGCTAGTGTTATATAAAGTGATAAAAACACGACAAATACTTATATATAAATGAGGGGAAAAAAGGATTTAGGCTCTATCAAAAATGTACAAAAACAAGAAAATTTATTTACTCAATAAATTTTGAACAAGGCATGAACACTCAATTATTAAGTGCCTAATTTTACATCCCCAAATCACTGCCTCCATAAATCACTGCCTCCAAACTATATTTTAACTAGCGTTTAAAAAAAAAAAAGAAGGAAGAGGAAATACTATATCATAGGTGAGTAATAAATAGGATTACTTCTTTTTTGCCACACTAAAAAAAAATTATTATGGAAACAAAACATGTTTATAAATATGTGCAAAGACTGTAACTTACCCCTTCACCAGCTTCAAATGCATCTTGCTCTCTCTGGAGATCAGCAGGCGTCACAACATATGAGTATGAATCACATCTCAATGCTCCCGATGCACTATCACCCAAGACAGCTGCTGGAAATTTCCCTCTATCAACTCCTACCGGCTGCAAATTAAAAAAAAAAATCCATAAAATACATGAAATTAATACACATAATTGTACTTTGTATGTGTTTCACACTAGAAGTCCAACATTCCTCAAAATATAATTGCTATCTAGTATGTTTCTCTCTCCCACCTTTTCATATTCACAGAGATCACTTTCATAAAAGGAGCAAACAAGAGTTCAACTATATTCAATGTCCTGTTACTCATACTCTGATCTGAACCAACCTCAGTGTCCCCTGCAACAACAACACCCCCAGAGGTACTTTCGAGTGAACTATTCTCAGTGACTCCGACATAGTGCTTATGAAGATTATCCAAAAATTCAACATTCTCTTCAGATGCCGATGGTGGATCTGTGAACACAAAAACAACAACACAATAATAGCAAGACAAACACTTCATACATAAAGCTGAGCAGTTGAACAATAACAGAAAAATAATTACCAAAAAATTCTCTTTTTCGAGCTGATGTTCTTAGCAGCTCCAACTCTTGCTCTGGGTTTCTTATCATAACATTTTTCATTTCCAGTGCTGCAGACAGATTTTCTAAAATCTGCTTATAATTCTGGAGTTCTTCGCTCAAAATATGAAACTTCATTTTGGCTTCTGAAAGTTCTTGCCTTAACTCCACACAATTGGTGCAAGAATTAGTGTCCTGCAATGGAAATAACTCTTCTTCCTTTTTATCAATTACCATTTCAGATATCTTCTTTTGATTAGGTTCTTCTATGCTTTGTTTTCTCACCTTAACCTTCAGATTTCTCATTTCTGCAACAGACTCAATAGCCAACAACTCTCTTTTGGGAGCTCTGCACACTTTACTCTTCCCACGGGCATTTTCAAATCTTGACATTGTTCTTACCAGCTCAACCATGTTGTCTACATGCACATTAAAGAAATAAAGATGGCAATGATTACTAAACTATGGTATCAATTCTAACCCAGTAGTCCTTTAAATCTCCTATTAAATACGTGGACTAAAAATTTTTTTTATAGGAAAGTAGTGACAGGCACTTCCAAAAGGCAAAAGTCCAGGCTGTTAATTTTTTTTTTTTTTTTTTTTTTTTTTTTTTTTAATTCTCAAAAAAAAAAAAGAAAGAGAAAAAAAAAAGAAAGAGAAAAAAAAAAGAAAGAGAAAAAAAAAAAGAAAGAGAGAAAAAAAAAAGGAAGACTTAGCTATACCCCCCCCCCCCCCCCCCCCCCCAAGAGGGAAAAAAAACAACATTTTTTATTCCTGTCATACCTAAAGGTATAGCTACAGTAATAAACATTAAGAAGATGTAAAAGAACAAACAAACCTGAAACAGCTAGGAGTTCACATGCTTTGGTCTTCTTCTTCCAATAGCAGAATCCATGAATGGGGAAACCACACAAAGGCAAAGGAGTTGGTCTTACAACACATTCTGAAGGAACCACACCAAAAAAATCTTTTGTTAGCCATTTCACTAGAACCCAAGCCATCTCTAACTTGCCTCCAATCTTTATAGCTGAAAGTAACTCTAGTGTTGGTGTAAACTTAGCAGGAAAAGGTTGTCACTATGATTTTGACAAACATTAATTTGAAGTGTAGGTAGACCTGCATCAAACATAAAACAACTAATCATCTAGTTGAAAGGAGAGTTCAAACCACAGCTGAATAGTGAGTCCATCCCACAACTACCCACAGTGGAGGTCTAACTAATCATGAAGATAAACAGCTGATGGTCTTAATGAAATGCATACCAGACTCAATTTTAAAGAACATTTAATATTACACAGCTGAACATTAAATGGCTTACCTAAATGGCATAATAGACTCCAATTTTAATCATATAATGCCAATGCCATTTGTCTTGCAATTTGAGAATTGATATATTATTATAACTAGTGAAAAACCCGCCCTTTGGTGGGCTGTAGTCACACAAATGTCTGCTTTGAAGACATGTAGACTTTTAAAACAAAAGTGAACATGTGATTAGGTGGAAGTGTTTTTTTTTTTGGAGGTACCATTTTAGACATTTTTTGCCTAACACACAAAGAGGAAGAGGTGTGGCCAGATGGGACTATCCCATGCTATTCTCAGAGTCAAGTTATGTCTGCATGCCAATGTTTTAGGCCTGTAGCTCCATTCTTTTTCTAGCAAAAGTACCTTTTTGACTTTTTTGAATACAGAAATGGGTGAGGCCACATAGATATGCCTATGACGTTCCCCTGGTGACACTGATTCTAAATATATAAGGGTTTGTGGGCCTAGCTCTATTCTTTTTTCTGGCAAAAGTACCATTTTTGGCTTTTTTAGATACAGAAATGTGTTAGTTCATGTAGATGAGCTTATGATGTTCCCCTGGTGTCACTGATGGGATCCACCCAATGTTATTCGCAGAGTCAAGTTGTGTCTGCATGCCAAAGTTTTAGGCCTGTAGCTCCATTCTTTTTTCTGGCAAAAATAGTATTTTTTTGGCTTTTTTTTTTATTGAATACATAAAGGGGTGCGGCCATATAGGCATGCTTATGACGTACCCTTGGTGACACTGATTCTAAATATATATGGGTTTGTAGGTCTAGCTCCATTCTTTTTTCTGGCAAAAGTACCATTATTGTTTTTTTGTTTTGTTTTTTTATACAGAAAGAGGTGTGGCCAAATACACATGCTCATAACGTTCCCTTGGTGACACTGATTATAAATATAAATGAGTTTATGGGTCTAACTCCAACCATTCAAGTGTGAATAACAGACAGACAGACCAACCAACCGACCGACAGACAGATTATTCGCACTTTATAGTATAGATTAGTTATGGAAATCATTTTTTAAAGCTAATGTTACTAACTAATAAATTACAGAAACAATATATCAGTAGTTTACACAGGACTGAGAGATATACAGCATGCAGCTGGTTATTAACAAGAAACGGGCATGTTTCAACAATCCTGCATGCATCATTAGGGGAGAAAATGGAAGAAAAGAATAGAGATATGAATATATCTGTAGAAAATCCATCAAGCATTTTGAGATCTCAAATCACCATTATAAGTACAGTGATAACATTATATAATACCTATTGAATGATTGAATAAAGGTGATTATCGTCAGAAGCCATATTCACTCAGTTATGCTCTGTCCTCTTTTTTTTCTTTTTTTTTCTCTTTTTTTTATTTTCTTTTTCTATTTTGGATCCATTCCAAAAATCTTATAATAATAGCTATAAGTAGTGCTTCAGCCTGTTTGAGGATAGCTACATTCCCTTAAGACAGTTGATTAATGGGATCGTTCTACACCTTAATTAAATATCAGCATGTAACAAACAAGCAAACTACATAAATACTCCTGGAAACACAATTTATGAATAGAAATTATGTAAGTTTTCATTAAAAAGCAAAAAATAATCTGTATTTCACATAAGGGTAACCAGGCACCTTTCACCCCTACCTCATGAAATGTCATGCACACACAAGCCCACATACATATATACACATGCACAATCACTAATAGTTAAGCTTGTATTATGTGATGAGTATGTGATAATCTTTACAAATAGCTATTTCATCCACAGTGACACCTTTACTGACATGAGTGTATCCAACTTCATCATAGTTAAGCGGTCTGGCCTTTAGTCCAAGATGCTGGGTGAAGGTAATGTGTGATAGTGCCTGGTGTTCCTGGCTTGGTGAAGGTAGTGTGTGATAGTGCCTGGTGTTCCTGGCTGGGTGAAGGTAGTGTGTGATAGTGCCTGGTGTTCCTGGCTGGGTGAAGGTAGTGTGTGATAGTGCCTGGTGTTCCTGGCTGGGTGAAGGTAGTGTGTGATAGTGCCTGGTGTTCCTGGCTGGGTGAAGGTAGTGTGTGATAGTGCCTGGTGTTCCTGGCTGGGTGAAGGTAGTGTGTGATAGTGCCTGGTGTTCCTGGCTGGGTGAAGGTAGTGTGTGATAGTGCCTGGTGTTCCTGGCTGGGTGAAGGTAGTGTGTGATAGTGCCTGGTGTTCCTGGCTGGGTGAAGGTAGTGTGTGATAGTGCCTGGTGTTCCTGGCTGGGTGAAGGTAGTGTGTGATAGTGCCTGGTGTTCCTGGCTGGGTGAAGGTAGTGTGTGATAGTGCCTGGTGTTCCTGGCTGGGTGAGGATAGTGTGTGATAATGCCTGGTGTTCCAGGCTGGGTATGACCTGGTCTGCCAACTGTGTGCAGTTGGAAATATCTGATCCTTGGGTATGAGCACAGTACTTTCAGTGTAGAGATCTTCATTGGATGGAAAGTTATAGAAGATGGGATGACATTTCCTTTGATTAAAAATGCATGCTAACTTCAGTGTCTGCATATGTCAATACTAAAGACCACACACACCCAATTTTTGCCAAGCATGGACAGTGGACCACCATCATGATTTCCCCTTTCAAATACAGTCCAGATGCATATAAGTTGGTCTACATATAACCAAGTTATACAGGAATTTTGAGAATTTTCAGGAATTAGTTAACTTAAATTTCTCATCTTTCAGGTCAGGACCCAGAGAATGCTGGTAGTGTTGTCAGAGGATCATATGACTGTCTATTGCAAATAGGATAGCATTGTTTGTGAATTATATCATGTTATGTTGATGAACTAACTCCATTCAAACATCTTCCACTTAATTTGTAGCAGTAGGTAGCAAATATCTGGCATTCACGTTACACTGTATCAGATAAGGGGGAAGGTACCAATTTTTATTAATTATTCATGAGATATCTACTATTTACCATAACCTTGTTGTCATTCACACACAACCCTTAATTTTATTGTCAAATGAAAGCATAGTTCAAATACTTTCCAATGATATGCTATGACATGTATAAGTGTCCCACTAAAAAAAAAAAAATCCCAAAATTTAACAAGGTCCCCCACACCAACACTGACCAGAACTACTAGAAGCTGCGTGTAGGAGAGTTTCCCCGTTGACTTCTAAGTGTGCTTTAGGTGGACAGAGAGTCATACAACACTTATTTTTACAAATCTCTCAAATATTTTTTATAGCTAAGTGGTAAAAACAGTAATTTTACTATATGATCTCAGGATTTATAATAGCTGGGGGGTTTTTTCACACCTAGATACCGAATAAGCAGAGCTACAGAATGTTGTATATAGGAGTATATTTCCTAAAGTTTTCATAAAGATACAAGTATTTCTAGAAAAATTCACATTAT
>OZ017792.1:794945-837331 GCA_963969325.1 Lycopodina hypogea | reverse complement strand
GAAGTTAATTCATATCAAAGAAGTTCGCATTTACATGACTTCAGTTGACAAGACAGAATACATTTTATAATATTTTCTGAGAGCCTCCACCATAGCAGGCATATTTGTCCTCTGCTGGTTTCTCTCTTCAAGAAGTAGTGGTTGGTTTATATTGACTTGATTTTATCACAGCTAGAACAGGGAAAGCAATGTACCATTTATATTCTGATATACAGCAACTGACAATAATTTAGAGACGATTTTTTTGTTGTTAAAAGTTGTTACAAATTACGAATTTATGTTGATTTTGTTATCTCATATTGAACTCTACAAATATATTCTATATACCTCTTCAACATATTGTATATAACACTTAATGTATGTACTCCAATTGGCCATTTAAAAAATCCGTTCCTTTCTCTATTTCTTTTTTTGCTTGTTCTATTCACAGTTTCTTCATTTATCAAGTTATTTTAAGTCCTGTTTGCTTCGATAAATGAGAGCTAATGTGGGGATAGGGATTATGATGTGGCATTAGTTAAGGTTGAGAATGGGTCAAGTATGTATCTGAACCTCAGCTACATTTAAAAAAACAAAACAAACCCATTAGTTTAAATACTAGAAAATTTTTTCTCAATACTTCACTCTGGACAAAGCATGGTCAATTTTGTGGGCATCAAATTGGGATCTGTCACTGCAGTAATGCTGTCCATAGTGATTCCTGCTTATTAATGGAGGACAAACGAAGAGCAACTACAAGTTTTTAACAATTATAAATCAAATCTATTTCATTTTATCCCAAGAGAAAGGGCAGTATACAAGATTATAAAAATAATCTATAACACTTCTGTCTCATACAGAAAAATAAAAGGGATGGATACATACATACATACATGCATACATGCATACATACATACATACATACATACATACATACATACATACACACACACACACACATACATACATACATACATACACACATACATACATACATACATACATACATACATACGCATATGAAGAAATAGACAAAACTAATGGATTTCTTCAGACTTGACAGAACAGATGTGACTGTAAATCAAAGAATGATTTCATTTTTATCTATTCCAAGAGAGTCAGTAGCCAGCAACTTGGAACAATTTACATTAACAAAAATAACCAAAAAAATGCTCTTTTTTTTTTTTTAAGAAAAAAAAAAAAACAAACAAAAAAACAAACAAAGAAAACAAACAAAAAAAAAAACTGGGATAGAATAGGATGATAGGTTGATCCTGAAATTTATATCTAGAAGAATTTGGGTTTCTATACAGAGTTCATAGAGACACTGATAGTAGTAAACCCTCTCCTGAGCTGTTCTGGGCAGAAATACTTTTTCTTTTCTTTTTTAATCTGGAAAAAATAGCTCATCTTGGATGCAAAAAGAAGAAACAAACAAAATAAAGACTATAAAAGAAGCACAAGGAAAAAAAAGAAGGAAGAAGTACACAAAAGTTAACTTTCAAATACAGCAAAAGAATGAAATACTTGGTAAACGGTCGTCCTTCAAGAAACCTAAACATACACACTTCTTGGGCAGGCGTTCTCATGGTGGGCCTGGGGCACAATGTTATGCTAGGAATGTCCACTCCGCCTGTGAAGTGTCTGCTATCCAAACTAAGACGTTAATTCCATTACTGAGGTCATAATTAGACCTGGTCCACGCACCAAACTTATAAGCTGCACCATCCAATTTACAGTTTCATTTTTCTGTGTTGCTGCCAAGCTGCAGGGCCAAATATTTTTAATATTTTTCTCCTTAGTTTTTCACTGAATTGTGAATTGGTGTTTTAGCATCTTTTTTCTACGTAAACTTCCTATCTAAGCTATCTGTTGAACAGGGACAGTATGATCTTGGGACTCTAAAAAGGTATGCAATCAACTTCATTAATAATAGATGTCCAGTAAGCCTGCTACTGAGCTAAGTTAGCTAAAGTGGTTATTTAGTCCACGAAGCTGTACACCATTAGTAAATGTAAATTTAGCTATTCATATTGCTGGGTGTGATTTTATTACTGCAGTTACAAATTAACTTTGCTACTACGATTAACACTACAAAAACAAAAAGAAAAGAGAGGCTTATAATATATGCAGAAAGCTATATCTTAATTAAGTTTTCAGCGTGTGGCGTATTTTCAAGGACAGCAATAAACAATTATCAGGAAACTGTTCACCCAGAAAACCAACTTTCCCAACTACCAGAAAGTAAACATTCTGAAACCAGTACAGACTGACCGGGTTGACATCATTGCAGCTTGGGAGAATTTGACCGCAAGGAATTAAATTAAATGGATGTGAGGATATCCGTCACTAAACCGGATGCTAGACTAGTCAAGTTGGGCAGGAGGAGGACACCCTCCCCCCATTTTCTACCTCGCTCATCTCACTTAGTGCGCGAGAGGAAAAAGATGTTCGAACAAACAGATTCCGCAGTTGTCATACAGACGGCTGCACCACCGAGCAGCAACTACTTGGGTACCCGACGTGGTAGCAAGCCTAGGAAGGAAATGTCGAGGACCAGCTCTTTTCGTGGGCCTAAGGGACTCAGAGGAGATGAGAGTCGCTCACCGGACTTAAGCCGCTCTAAATCCATGGCTTCTTCAAACATGACTGCATTTCTTTGGAAGAAACTGAGAAATTTTGGCCATTATGATGTCCAGTCAATGGTAATGGAATCTTTAGCCACTACTGCAGGCTCAGCTGAAGAACATAACGTGAAGAAACCCACTGGAGCCTCCGCTGCACAGAAAGACTCTGGTCTTGGGATTGATGGAGGGATGTGCAACGCCCTGATAGCTTCTTGTGCAGCTTTCACCAATGAGGTTGGAGGAGACAATGATTGGTTAGCTAAAGGCAACCCTGTTTTCTTGGTCAGAGACTGTTTGAGTGTTGATAAGAAGAGACGTGTTTCTTCAAGGGAGCGGATGATTCTTGACGGAGAGGTGCCTTTGAAGAGCATGATGCATACCCGTGGGCCCATGAATAAGCAAGTAGGGCATATCCTCCAGCCAAGAACAGGTTTGACCTACCCTTTGGAGTTCATTGACTACGGTGCTTCCTACTACCGAAACTACTTCTTGGATCATGGTAAGCATATGTAAATGGTGGGGATAATTATGTGCATTCTGCAGAGTGTGAGTGTTCACAGAATGAAGATATAAATAAGTAATCTTGTAGAATCTGTATTCATATTGTTAGCATTTAATGTGTTATTGCAGTCCCTTAGCAACAGCCTTTATATCAGCAATAGCAGTGACACGGTTCACCAGATGAGTACAAACTTTATACTTTGGAATTCCGTAGAGGTTATTCCTTATTTGCAATGGCTGGTATATCAACGCTTAGTGATTTGTGACAACTTAAAGTTTGCTTTGAGCTGACTACATGATCATATGTGATACATTAGCTTAACACGAATACAATGTCATCTTCCCCCATACTTCAGTGCAGCTTGTTATCTTGTTAATTGCTGTCGAGGTTGTTTCCACGACAGAAAAAAAAATGTCATGAAGTTTGATAGGACTTCGTTTACTTTGTTGTCACCTGCCGATGAAGGGAAGGTAGCCCTGTGTTACTACTGAGCTCTGTATTACTAAGGAAAACATAGTTTGTGGTCTTCAAAGTGGCACAAAGGAATCCAGAATGGTTTTGTTTCACTACCCAATGCCAGTGGTGCTTGGGTTAAGTGAGAAATTTTTAGAAACCTAGAGAAATCGAGAATGTTTTTATTGTTCTTGTTTTTTTGTTGTTTTTTCTCCCTCATCCTGCTGCTCATTATTGGAATGTCACAAGACAATTGGCAATTACCAGCTCCACACAATCAGCCTCTGTTGTGGTTGGGTGGGCTGGAGATTGAACAAGCGTGTGTTGATCGGTTGGTTGTCTAGAAGTACTTCTCAAAGAAAATGTTTAGTAAATAATTATCAGTGTGTTTTCGTTGAATCATCAAAATAACGAAAATAACAGTTTGCTTTCCAACTTACTTATCCATAAAAATTAAAAAAAACACCTCACTTGTTATAGTAGGCCTTGTGCTATGGGAGACACTATAGAGTGACCCCCTAATGTTGCAATACTGATCTCTATTACAAGGAACACGGAGCTATATTTAGTTTATGTATATGCATTTTATATAATTTTGGTTACTGTCTCATTTCTGCTACAAATTTCCTTTTTAGTCACTCATTTGTAATGCTGTACTTACACTTGCCTCCTCACTGTACATACATGCATCCACTGGCCCATTCTATATCCTGGGGATAATTTCATACTGTATATTTTCTCGACTGACGCAGCTTGTCTTTCTGTGAGAAACATGTGGTGTTCTGGGCATATGCAGTGAATGAATGCTGTTACATGATGTAATCTACTCTGTGACATGTGATCATGGTGTGTGGGTGTGTGTGTCATGAGCAGTAAGTTACATGCACTCTGCGGTATGTTAGGTCAAACTTGATCCGTGAGGCTGATATTTATTCTTACTAATTGATACAAACAGCCACAAACTAGTGAGTGTGTGTTGCCCCAGCCCAAGTATGAGTTAGGAAAAATAAAAGGCAACGTCGCTGTTGATGGGAGTGGCCAATCAGAAATGATGTCGTTTGTATACTGTGGAGCAGATTAACGAATGGTGTGCTCTTCTTTTAAATAACGTCTTCCTCCCACATCCCTATGCAAAGCAAGATGTTCATGATCGAGACAGGTTTTACGTAAACTCGTGCTACTGTTCATAGGACCACAAAACTTGAGATGACATCGCCGTATTCTCCTCAGCTATGTTGACCTCTTGTCCCAACCTCTGTTGGGGTCAATCCAAGAGGAAGCTGTTTATTGGCTGGCTGAGTGTGCTATTGTTGAGCGTGCATTTGCTGCAGTTGATCAAAGAGCAGCTTCGGCTTTTGCATAATTTATCTCTGATGAACCTTGAGAATCTTTTTCTGACCCCTGTTGCATGGGCAAAATTGAGCTTTGAAGTCATTAAAGTGTTTTTTTTTAAATTTTTTAATGTATTTATTTCCTCAAATGCTGCACGAAACCTATAATGCTGATGTATTTATGCATCTCCATTATTTGGGACCCTTCTTACGAACCCCTTCAGTTTCCTCCATACTTGATTCTAATTCTTGATCTTTGAACATTTGACCTCTACTACCACTCACCTTAAATTCAATATATATATTTATTTAAGCAAATACTTCACCACATAACGTCATCCACCCTTTCCACACCTCTTCATCTATTCTTGCCATGTCCCCATCACCCTTATTAACCACCCCTCCACCCCCCCCCCCCCCCCATGCATGTATATACCAGATTCATGTCCTATGATTATCAAACCCTGAGGCTCTTAGCCACAGGCATGCTTGATGGTCATTGTAAGGGGTGGCTAGGGCTAGAGATGAAGTCTTCTTGGACGTACCCCATTGCTCATGTGCGTAGATAATTTGCAGTTTGCGATCATGTAAGAGTACCATTTAGGGACATTTTTGAAAAAAAAAATTTGGTTTACTGTTGGCATGTGTTTGACCATATGCTGTGGATAATCTGTATTTAATTTCCCCGACTACGTTTCACCAACTTCATGGGATTAAATGATTTTACTGAATGAATCTTCGCAAAATCCATTGAACTTGAGAAAAGCCATCCCACAGAGCATGGTTGTGATGTACTCAATGCTGAAAAATGCCTACAGTGCAATAGGCAGTGGTAGAAACCAAAAGTTTTCTGTCACCAACTGGGCCATAGGGAACCTTGCAAAGTTACATCTGAATCTGTCCAGGAGAAGTTCCCTGGAGTTCCCTGACAAACACACAGACAGAGGCACAGACAATCAGACATTGTTGTATTTTATATAGTAATTACACTTCCATTTTAGTGTTTATTGTAGCTGCTATTTGTGTATTGTTGTGGTCTCCTGACCTCCCCAATCTGCCACCAGCTGTTTGTGGTCAGGGGTCATTGCTGCAGTTTAATTACCTGTCCAATTATGCTCAATCTATAGATTTTGTATAGTGTGTGTGTGTGTGTGTGTGTGTGTGTGTGTGTGTGTGTGTGTGTGTGTGTGTGTGTGTGTGTGTGTGTGTGTGTGCGTGTGTGCGTGCGTGCGTGCGTGCGTGCGTGCGTGCGTGCGTGCGTGCGTGCGTGCGTGCGTGCGTGCGTGTACTCATGGAGCTATTTTCAACCTGCCTCAACCCAGTGTGATGTTGGTCCAGTGTGTGCCCCCATAGAACTATTGTCAACCTACTTCAACCTGTCTCAACCCAGTGTGATGTTGGTCCAGTGTGTGTCCCCATAGAGCTATTGTCAACCTACTTCAAACCATTTCACACATTGGTTGATTTGGGAGTGTGTAAAGTTTGGGATGAAATAATATAATTTCTGTTGTAAAACAACAACCATTCCATAAACAAGTATTCACCTTCTTTTCCTTGCTAAGTGTTTTGTACAACACCTCAGCTGAGTGCATTGAATGGACCAACCCAAGTCAACATGTCGCAGGAAGTGGAGAAAGAAATAAATCAGAATGTTGACCTCAACCTTTAGTTGTGCAAAACAATGCTATACTAGTGTAGTAAATATTCTATAACAGCTTCTTCGTGTTCATAAAGTGGAAATTCTTTTGAATTTTCCTTTAAATGTACATGGTCCATTTGAAGTGGCACCCCCCCGTGAGAAAATTAAGTTCAACTATTTTTAAAAAAATTTAAGTGGTTATAATTACGGAATGCATCATCATAATAATAATAGTAATAAGTACAAAAACCCAGACAGCTACTCATCTACCCTCTATGTTCCGTGCAACCACAATTCCATCAAAGTCACCATCAGTCAGTGTGTCTGGGGATTCTATCACAACTTACATCACATGACGTGAAAGGCTTAGCATCGCTTAGCATCGCTTAGCATCGCTCAAAACAACTCCCCCAGATAAGTTTTTATCAACTTCACCTGTAAAAAGCATTTCTCAACAGAGGCAATTGTGGTTAGAATGGACTGGCGGATGTGGTAATTTTATTTGGATTCGAAAACATTTTTTCTGAAGCTAACTTCCCCAATTTCAACTTTGATGCTAGGCTGTTTGACCATGAATTGACATGAATTGACATGAATTGACATGAATTGAAGTTAGGTTTTCCATCCAGTGTGGGTGTCTCCAGTGATCATCTCCTCTCTAATATTTCATTGCCCAGCAGTGTTTCTGCTGCTTTGTCAATGCTTGGGCAGGAAAATGTCTATATAAAACCATCTCTGTAACAACGAATCAAAGCCTCCGCGTGGGAGTTCCTTGGCTCAGTGATACTGGGTGCTGACTGATAATGCATCCCTGATAGAAGCCGAATGACTTAAATGTTTTTATTTGTTTTCTGTGAGGTGGCAGAATAACTGCTTAGCTACATTTTCCTGGAATGTTTTCTGTGAGGTGGCAGAATAACTGCTTAGCTACATTTTCCTGGAATATGTTGATGTCCGTTTCATTAAATTTTGTTCCAGTTGCTTTCTCAAGGTTAATATTCCCCTCTAAGAGTTGTAAATTTCATTTGTAGCTTGTAGTTAGGGGGCTAGAATTCCCCTTGTGACAAAGACTTCTGATATTTAGGTGACATTCCTGTATCTTCTAAAATGTTGTACCTCATTCATGTATCATCTAAAAAGATAGGTTGGACATATTCGGATATAACCAATTAACACATGATTTTAAAGCACACAGAATAAAGAAATATTTTGATGACAAAATAAGCAATATAGAAGGAAGTGGGTAAGATATGTCATAACAAAGTTGATAACCTTTCCCCTCTTTCCTTCCCCCCCCCCCCCCCCCCCCCTCCTCTTTAAAAAGAAAATTTTAACCTTCAGGCAACTTGTACAGGCTCTCAAGTTCCACAAATTCCGTCACTTCCCACTTTTCCTGTGCAAATTTTCCAAATTGAAGGGCTGATATGTTTAGTTTTATGAATTAATTTCTCTGTTAATAACCATGGTTTCGTTACTCCAATGTGTAATGTGTTCAAAGCATTTGACACTTGTCTAAGTGTAAAATGCATTCAGTATGACACACTTTTAGCTTAAAAAAATATACACAACTTGTTAAAGATACACATTTCCTTGTAGGATAACCTTGTAGGATAACTTTATTTTTCCATTTTATATTCCACCTTGGCCTAGTACATTAGCTTTGTGATTAAATATATATGTACAATAGCAATCTATTCTAGCTGTCCTTACATTGTTCTTGTAGTTGATCTGTCCTCTCCCCAAACATTTCATGTACGTCAGCTGAAAGTGTGTGTTCTGTGGCTGACCCCGCATACTCTCAATGGGTTTCTGGTGCCTAATGATTATTACAGTATGCTGTAATTAGCATGCAACAGTGAGGCCTGTTAGCAGACATAGTGGAGACTGTCAGGACACACCACCTAATGCAATATGCATGTAGCATGCATATTGGTTTGATGTTGATGGTTTCTTGATATTGGCTATAGAAGTCTTCCATAGCATCCATAGTTCCATGGGTGTGTGTCTGTTTTTATGTAGACACAGTTGTGGCAATGATCTATTAGTGCGGTATAGTACAGGTGTGTTCTGGTCTTATTTTGTCATGTTGGCTTAATTAAAGGCGGAGGTGAGAGAGTAGTAATGCACGAGTTAATCATAATTGATTCCAAACTCTGTTTTACTAAATATATATTAATAGTGTAATAATATATCAAAATTATAAAAATTTATAAAGAAAAATTTTTTTAAAAAGTTTGGTGCAGTTTGGTATTCCAGTCTAATGGACTGGATGATAACCTTCACGTTTGACTATGGAGTCATTTGTCATGATGGACTGATGGTTAAATATAATAATAGGTTAGTGTTTGTGGTTTAAGTCCAGTAATTGTGGCATTGTCAATAGCAGGTGTATGAGAGTGAAACAAAACACAGTGCATGTCAAAAGGGTAGTAATACCAGTGTACACACACATGTACGCACATACCTACTGCACACACACACACACACACACACACACACACACACACACACACACACACACACACACACACACACACACACACACACGGAGGGGGATTTTGTCGTTCACGAATTCTGTGGTCAAAGCCCAAATTACGAAATCTAAGTTTCTCACGCAGTTGGCATACCAACAGAACTAATGGAGACAGAGCCACAGAGACAATGCACTCAATATGGTGCTCTCCCCTCTCCAGCTACTCCTCTGATCCACCCAACTGGAGATACTCATGGAGATGTTTTGTTGCTATGCATGCATGGTTAAGGGAACTGGATACCAGTGTTGGTGAGACCATCCCAGTGAATTAGCCCAGGAAAGTTTGGTGCATTGTATTAAACCAGCTAACAGGTCTTCAAAGAAGTGCATTCATGAGAGCAGACATTTCACTTATGCCAATGAAATACTATTAAAAATTCACTAATTGTTTGTTGAATGGCAAAAGATCCATTCTTACAGAGGAAAACTTTGATCTTGTCTGTTCTTGTGGGACTCTGGAATTGTGTGCTGTTTAAATCAACTATTTCCCATGTACGATTTCATTAAACATCAATCCATGTAGACTTTTCCTTATACAATTCAATTAGCCATCTCCCAACTTCAATAGCATGACTGCAAACAGTCCAATAGAGATAGGAATAGGCCACTCACTGGTGTGTGCCTTGGAGCAGTTAGATGGAATCTGTTTAACTTTTGCAGTTCGGGTAGTAGGGAGGAGGGGATATTGGGAGAGGAAGAAGAAGCATGGGGAGGAATGGGATGAACCCATAGAGGACAGGACAGAGGAAGGGAGGAAAGAGCTGTTTAATGCCTGTGGGGGAAGTCCTTCTCTAAGGGTAATAATTCCATAAATAGTTTATTGTTTGTAATGCAGTAAACCTATTGATAGCATTGATTGATAGTAAATATTTACTGCTTTTTTTATTTAGTGAAAGATATTTTAATAGGAAATATTTGTTTATTGGGTTCATTTTTATGGTTGCCATATATAACCAGTTCTCTCTCCTCCACTGACTATGCAGCTAGTTCTCTTCCCTTTTACTGACATGCACGCAATGTTGTATTCAAGAAAAAGAAACCCTAGCCCTTGACCACAATGTGCTTTAGTGTGTTACACCCACTCAGGAAAGTGCGCCCCACAACTTGTTTTATGTTTCATTATGTTATTGTTACAAGTACATAGTTGTGGTAAACCAAGTAATTTGTTGATGGCAATTTGTCTAATACAATTAAGGCATGTGAAGTTCCATTTGGGAAAGATCTCAAATACATTTAACTTCTGAATAAACAAGACAGCATTGGTTCACTAATCCTTGGAGGGCGCCCCTGTTATCTGCCCTGCAGGGATTTGTCGCATTAGCACATAGAAAAACTCTATCTTCTTGCTTAAGAAATAATGTTGTGTAACACTTTGCTTGCTTCCAAAAATGGTACAAAGGGAAGAGTGTGAGGGTAAAAGGTGGAGCAAGCACATTTTAGCACCTGGAATCCAGGTCCTCCAACTACTAATTGCCTCTGTTAATAATGGGTATCTACATAGCCACCTGTGGCACATGCTCTCAGCCTCATGGCAGGGAGAGAGTATGACAGCTAAGGCCACCCACCACTAATGTTACTGCAGTCACTTTAGGCTGCTAAATAAATGTATCCTTTATTGAAAAATATATGACCTGAAAGGTTTTCAACATTTGACTTTTATTTTCTATATCAGTTTTATATCTTTCATCTACAGCTATCCCCTGTACACAGGTAATATGAAACACTTTTTTTTTTCAATTTTATTTATTTATTTAAAAATTATAATAATTGTGTGTTGGTGTGTGCATGTGTTTAAGTATGTGTGTGTGTGTGTTCTAATGGTTGTGTGCTGCCCCTTTAATTAAATCCTAATTGACACTGGAATGAAGGTTTGCCTATTCCATTGGGTTGATGTGCATGGACAGTATTAGTTTCATCAAAAACAGATTTAATAGTGTATGTTGGATCAATTGGAATAGATTTAAACTTCCCGATTATGGACTGTCACTGAAGATGCACTTAGTGAAAATGGTGTCAACAGTTGTTTTCTTATTGTTTTCTTATTCTTGCACTGGATGGAGTATAGTGAGCCTCTGATGATTTTCCGCCCATTAGCCAGAAACCACAAGTGCTATTCCGTGGTGGGTCATGGGAAGGCAGAATGGAAAGATGAAAGACTTCGACTCTATAATACTAACATGCCATCATACTGTAAACCTAATATGCTGACTCAGCATGCCAGAACGTATTTGTCAGGTACCATGGCGTCAGGCTGAGTGATGTTTACCCTTGTTACTGGCTGAATACTTCACATGGTGTAACTTGATGTGACATTGGCAAGAATGTATTTATAGATATTTGGAGAGTGAACGCATTAATTGGTATGCCTATTTGGTTCACAGTAATAGTATCAGTATTGACCCCTCTTCCCCCCTTTTCCAGGGTCCTTTCCAGGCCTAAGTTAGAAGGTTGCTGAAGTAGGTATCAAAGCTTTCAATGTTCCATACAGCAAGGTTCATTAAAATGTTGAAAGAAATACTTTTTTTTTTTTTTTTTTTTTTTTTTTTTTTTTTTTTTTTTTTTTTTTTTTTTTTTAATTGATAAAATTCCTGACCAAATCCTGCAACTACATGTTGTATGCTCGAGGATACACAGATACGCAATAGAGGCTTGTATGGTAAGTAGTTACCATGGCAACTCCTGTCCTGGTTATTGGCCTAGGAATATGGAATCGGCATGTTAGGATGCAGTTCGCTGTTCTTAGACATTGTATCTCATCCCTTTAAGAAGTTTGCAAGTAGAAAGCCTTGTGTGGTAAGTGGTGCAGTCCTCCATCCCATTCAGCAATGGAGGCTTTCCTTGTCTCTCTCCTGCCAGAGCAGGCATGCACAAGGGCTGTGGGTAGGCAAGAGATCAATGTAGAACTGCAGTGAGATACTGAAGTGTGGCACAGGAATGGGGATTTAAAAGAGACGCTGGAATAGGACAATGGTATGGAACACTGGATTGGGACTCCTATATTTCTTATTCTGCACTGAGCAATTCAATTATTTCTTAGTTAAGATTAATCTGAATCCAGCTGCAAAGTATGGAATCTAAGTGCAGCTGGAAAATAAGAAATATGAATGCAGCTGACAGGTATGGAATCTGAATCTAGCTGCAAAGTATTTTATTAGCTCCCTGCTGTTAATAGAACAAGTCAGTGTATGTTTCACACCCACAGCTAATGGATGATAACTAACACACCTTGTGGTTGATCTTGTTGGATCTCAAGAGATGGACATTCACTGCCATTCATGAGACATAAAAGCAGAGAAACTCTTTGTGAATAGCTATACAAAATAAAGTATTTACCAGCCATAAGTAAAAAAAATAATAATAAATTAACTATAGATTAATGAACCTAATTTGGCTTAACATTACATGGAAACCTTTAACTTTTGTACCCATCTTTAAATATACTTAAATTAAACATTTTATGATATGAGAGGGAAATAATATATGAAGTTGACGGATTATTACCCACATAGTTAGCTCTCTTGTTACCATGCAAGTTTGAGAAATTATTTTTACTTACTTTCATAAATATTCACTTGTTCATTCATTGTGAGTTCAAAGTTCAAGCATTGAATGCTCCATCTCCACCAAACCTCTTTGATAGGACAGCTGCATTTTGTTACCAAGACAATTTGATAGATACACAGATGGCATGTGGAGTAGATGAGGAAACTGGAACTCAATTTGATCAAACAATAAATGGTCTAGAAGTGAAATCCTATGCGTGTTGCAATCACACTGACAAATGTGTGAGGCATTTGCTTGTCTTGCTTCTTTCTCAGTGTTTGTGAGGCATCTCTCATGCATGCATGCCTTGTTCTGATGCTGGGAAATCTTGTCCCCATAGAGCTATTGTCAACCTACTTCAACCTGCCTCAACCCAGTGTGGTGTTGGTCCAGTGTGTGTCCCCATAGAGCTATTGTCAACCTACTTCAACCTGCCTCAACCCAGTGTGATGTTGGTCCAGTGTGTGTCCCCATAGAGCTATTGTCAACCTACTTCAACCTGCCCCAACCCAGTGTGGTGTTGGTTCAGTGTGTTTGTGTGTATAGATATAGCTTCAACTTGTACTTCAACCCTCCTCCTACATCCCAGGATGTATACTTCCTCATAGGAAATGTTAATTGTCATTAAGTCACTCATTAGCAAGTGTGTGTACTTAAGTCGATTGAATTTCCAGGACATGTGTCATCAGATTTCCACTACAAGGAAGGGGTGTGGCCTTATAGACATTCTTAAAATGTTCCCCTGGCTACACTGATTCAAAATATATATGGGTTAGTGGGCATAACTTCCTAGGTCCAAGTGTTTTTACAAGTACTATTTTGGGCATTTTTAAGCCTTCCACACCAAGAGAAAGAGGTGTGGCCAGGTGAGACCCACCCAATGTTACTACCAGAGTCTAGTTGTGTGTACATATCAATTTTTAAGCCTGTAGTTCATTCTTTTTCCTGACAAAAGTATCTTTTTTTCTCCTTTATATATATATATATATATATATATAGAAAGGGGTGTGGGTATATAGGCATACTTAAGACGTTCCCCTGGTGACACTGATTCTAAATATATGTGGGTTTGTGGGTCTAACTTAAACTGTTCAAGCGTGAATCGAGGATACGTGGGCAGACAGACACACTAGTCCCACTTTTTAATGTATATGTAACAAAGGTGAAATCAATAGTCATTAGTGCATAACAGCAAATTCCATACTCTGATGATGTTGCTGGTTGATGGCTTGCAAACTGGTAAGGTATTAACTTAAATTAAGCTCCACCCCTCTTAGTCACATTCCAAAGTGTCCAGATACCTGTGATGTGCATGTGGAGTTGTGCAGCTCAAGAGAGTGTCACTTCCTAATGTAACGTGTTATGATATTGTGTTCATGTTAGTATTAATTTGCTTAAGTTTGTGTTGATGTTTCTAATTGTATTGGTATTGGAAAGTGGTGTTAATTTTACTTAGATTGTGTAAACATTGCTAATAGTGTGCTTATATTGGTAGTTGAGTAATAATTTTTATTAGTTTGTGTTAACATTACTAATTGTGTTGATATTGTTAAGGTTAATTTTGATAGTGCTTGTTTAGTCTATTCATACCAGGCAGTGTTACCTGTTTCAAACTCCTAATGAGGAGTTGACCTTAATTGATGCTGTGAACCTCCAGCTGTTGTTCTCAAAGTCACACAATAGAGATCAAATATGTCGATAGGGGGCGGTATCCAAGTGTAACATTTGTGGCGTCTGGGGTGGAAGTGGTCCATTCAACATCCACCCACCCCCCCCTTTGATGGAAACGCTATGACTGTAACAAGTTACAGCTGGTATCTGTATTGATACCACTCATCTCTTCCTGCCTCCACAGATGCTTTTGAGTGAGTCTGACCTTCCCAATGGATCATGGCAACAGTAACTGTAGGAGTTTCCTTATCTTTGTCACTAATCACATGATTTTTACCATGCCCATTCTGGGGTTGCCCTTGGGCTGGGAATGGTCCTGTAGCAAATTTTTGTAGTATTTTAGGACTCCTTTTGAAAGAAAAAAAATTTTTTTTAATGTTTTGTTCATCAGCTTTGTGGTAGATTGAGCAGTATTGATGCTGCTTGAGTGTGTTCGTTTAATTGGTAAGCCATGGTGCTTGCTTAGCTGCAGTATAACTTCTTCTTGCCCATCTCTCCTAGTTTCTCCCTCTCTTTCTGTAGATCTCTCCCTCTCTCCCTCACTCTCTAGGAAGTCAAAAGTAGTAATTTCCCCTGTGAACGCTTAAAAGAAAAGATTTTTCCTGTTATGTATCTTCATGGCTGTTACACGTTGTGAACACGAGCAGTAGAGTTGAGCTAGATGGCAGGATGAACTGTACCATGAAACACTGTATCAGCCATAGCAACTTGTCTTCTATACTTTCAACACACACCACTCCTGGCCCTACTCCAGGGTGGCTATCCCCCCTTCCCTCTCCCACAAAATAGATTATCTCCCTCTGACCTTGTGTGCTGACCTAATTGTGTGGCCATTAATCAGAGGTGGATAATCTTCCCCCTCCTCCCCAGGACTTATCCTTGTCAAACACCTGCCCATCTATAACCAATCCTGTACAAGCAACTTTAAATGCTGTAATAAGCTGCTTCATACATGCACTGCCCTCCCTTTGAAAACTAGACTCCATTGATAGATATTTTAATAAATTCATGATAATATAGAACCTAGCCTCCCTTGATTGTAACCGTTTCTGTTATATAAATATGATAAAGTGGCATTTAGCGTCATTTGATAAGGTTTTTTTGTAGTGTAAACATGATAATATAGCAATCTGGTTTCCCTTACTATATGTCCTGTAACATAAACATGATAATGTTGCAGCTGTTGGTGATGTAATTGTACACTCAAACTCATTACCACCATAAGCTAGGTGTGGTTGTTCTAATTAAAGCACACTTGTGGGATGCCATCTTGTGAATTATAGAGCATACATACAAACATACATTGAGGCTTATATGGCTAGGGCTAGATTAGGACGTGAGCTGATGTATATCTCGTTGTTCCTTATAAATGTGTGTAATGCAAGATGATAAACATATCTCACTATGTGCCTTTGAGCCGTTGCTGACCTAGTTAGGCACTTGTGTGTTGTTTACCAACACCTTTGTCCTGTAGGACAACATATAAGGAAGTGCACTAATGTTTGTTGACGACTGTCTCTCAACAAATCATAAAGAAGAGGAAACAGTTCTGCCTGTGGGGTCTGTTGTGTGGAGCAACACTCTTATGTACACACTCCCTAATTGTGTGTGATATGTGTATGTGCATTATATATGCATGTAAAATGCTGTATAAATTCATATATTGCACACACACACACACACACACACACACACACACACACACACACACACACACACACACACACACACACACACACACACACACACACACACACACACACACACACACACACAATAGCAGTGGTACCCAGACTGTGTGTGGGATTTTTACTCTAACAGCCTCAGGGTAGAACAGTCCAGTTGTCCTGCACTGTAAATGGCAGGAGTTTGTGTTGTTGGAGGAAGGTAGCCAATGCAGTTCTATGGTCAATGTTTCTGTGTTCACTGTGTGTGAATGGTACTCTTAGTGCCAGGAAATTTTCTGTGCTGTATTGGGGGTTGTGTTTGCTCCCATTCCATTACAGATGGTTCCGGGACACCTGATAGCTTGAGTGTGCGTTTCCATTGCATTACATATGCAACGTTTGCCCAGAGACGTAAAAATTTATATTGCTTGATCTTGCAGGAGTGACTGTGTATGTGTGTGTGCGCCTGTGTGCACTAGTGAGCAAATGGTCAGTGCCATGTTAAGTGGTCAACGTAACACAGAATGTTTCCATTGCTTCATTAGACAGTTCACTGGTGGGTGCAATTAATCTCATTTTGTTCTTCCAGAGGCAGTTATCATTGGGAGGTGGGGTGGGGGGGGAATTTGTCAAAATACTTCCAACATTTCTGTCAGATCTGTATGCAGGGTATCTATGTCCATGTTTCCTAGTTGTTTCTTCTGCTGTCTTGCTCATGTATTATTATTATGCTCTTGGTCTGTACACCTGACCAGTAGTACATGGTAACACACACATAAACACACACATACACACACACACACACACACACACACACACACACACACACACACACACACACACACACACACACACACACACACGCACACACGCATGCACGCACACACCCACCCCCCCCCCCTTTTATTCCATTACCACTATCCTATAGATGAGGAGAGGATGATAAGAGTCAATTTCCTATTCAAAGAGAAGTACATCCTATTTGCATTTTCCTACAGCAATTTGTTCCTTCTATCAATTTTTCTTACCGACAATGGGTGTAACTGTTGGGTGTGGTCAAAATGGATATGAACATGTGGTTGTCAGTCTTGAGTACCACTTACTTGCAGCTGTTCTTTTCAGGTTCCTTTTTTGTTGTTGTTATATTCTAGTTGAATAGTTCCTAACATGGAAAGCAGTGACTATGTGCTCACTTATTGACACTAACTCTTGCTTTACTGTGTCATGTTCCCCTTTCCTGTAAACGAAATGTAGTGATGTAAATCACTTTTTTTTCTGGTTTACTTCAACCTAATGAATAAGTTGATGAGATTGAACAACATGTGGAGTTGTGTATCCTTTCAAAGTTCTGTCTCAACCCAGTGTCATGTTGATGCAGCAAAACCTAGGCATACCTCTGCTGAATTCCTAGCACCTCGCATTCTTTCCCTTATAATTCTACGTGTAAAGGGCTATTTGGTTCAATACTGGCATTTTCTCGTTAATGCTGTATTTCTACCCAACAAGCACATTCAATTTAGAAAGGTAATTTTTGTGGTAGTGTGTTGTGGTTTGTAATTGTCAACTTTGCTTATGAGTGACCATTGCCCAAATATGCTAAAAAAATTAACCTATTATCCTATTTTACAATTCTAATAAGCTCTATGGATTATTCTAAACAAATCGGCTATTATTCTATTTTCAGATATCATTCCCAATATTATTCTCAGCATCTTTCTATAATTTTCAGTTTGTTAGTTTGTTTGTCCGGTAGCTACTCCCAGATTATAGGGCCTGACAGGCTCAATTTTTCAGGATTTGATGGGGGTCACCCTGGGGACATTATAACGAAGTTTAGTAAAGATCGGTTTGTTTACTAACTCCTTCCAAACGATTAGGTGTAAGGGCTCAAATATATAGGGTTCAATGAAGGTCACCCTGTGGTTGTTATAAGGAAGTTTGGTGAAAATGGAAGTAAAACCCTGCCCTACCCGTGGGGCTGTTTTCCTTCCAAAATTCCCCTGTTGATATCACAACTTTATGCCTGAGTAAACCACCCCACTTACTATAATTATGTAAATGCATACATCAGCAGCAAAACTGTGCCCAAACCACTTCAGTCTCTTTCCATAGGATGTGCTATGCTAAAATATCTTTTTGTGTGTGTGTGTGGGGGGGGGGGGGGGGGGGGAGCTGTTGTCTCCATCCATTGGATAGGTACTTTTCAAGTGATCTTAGAATAGAGCTTCAGGTGCAAAAACACATATGTGAAGTACTTCCCTCAACTTGCTATTACAATTAGAGTCAGCTTTTGTTTTAATTAGAAAAGCAGCTACAGTTAGTTATTAACTAATAAAAGAATTAATTATGAACTTCAAATCACCTGTGGTGTGTTGTTTATTGTTCTCTTGTGTGGTCTGTATTAGGGCATTAGACATGCTTGAAATGCCTCTGTAGTTACTCTGGTTTGTAATTGTGAAAGTGTGTGTGTTCTCAAGGTGCTGAGATCAGTGATTTATGAAGAACTTAATTGTTTGTACATTCATTCAGTGTCTGCACTGGACCAGCTTCACACTGGGTTGAGGCAGGTTGAAGTAGGTTGACAATAGCTCTATGGGGACACACACTGGACCAACACCACACTGGGTTGAGGCAGGTTGAAGTAGGTTGACAATAGCTCTATGGGGACACACACTGGACCAACACCACACTGGGTTGAGGCAGGTTGAAGTAGGTTGACAATAGCTCTATGGGGACACACACTGGACCAACACCACACTGGGTTGAGGCAGGTTGAAGTAGGTTGACAATAGCTCTATGGGGACACACACTGGACCAACACCACACTGGGTTGAGGCAGGTTGAAGTAGGTTGACAATAGCTCTATGGGGACACACACTGGACCAACACCACACTGGGTTGAGGCAGGTTGAAGTAGGTTGACAATAGCTCTATGGGGACACACACTGGACCAACACCACACTGGGTTGAGGTAGGTTGAAGTAGGTTGACAATAGCTCTATGGGGACACACACTGGACCAACACCACACTGGGTTGAGGTAGGTTGAAGTAGGTTGACAATAGCTCTATGGGGACACACACTGGACCAACACCACACTGGGTTGAGGCAGGTTGAAGTAGGTTGACAATAGCTCTATGGGGACACACACTCGACCAACACCACACTGGGTTGAGGCAGGTTGAAGTAGGTTGACAAATAGCTCTATGGGGACACACACTGGACCAACACCACACTGGGTTGAGGCAGGTTGAAGTAGGTTGACAATAGCTCTATGGGGACACACACTGGACCAACACCACACTGGGTTGAGGCAGGTTGAAGTAGGTTGACAATAGCTCTATGGGGACACACACTGGACCAACACCACACTGGGTTGAGGTAGGTTGAAGTAGGTTGACAATAGCTCTATGGGGACACACACTGGACCAACACCACACTGGGTTGAGGCAGGTTGAAGTAGGTTGACAATAGCTCTATGGGGACACACACTGGACCAACACCACACTGGGTTGAGGCAGGTTGAAGTAGGTTGACAATAGCTCTATGGGGACACACACTGGACCAACACCACACTGGGTTGAGGCAGGTTGAAGTAGGTTGACAATAGCTCTATGGGGACACACACTGGACCAACACCACACTGGGTTGAGGCAGGTTGAAGTAGGTTGACAAATAGCTCTATGGGGACACACACTGGACCAACACCACACTGGGTTGAGGCAGGTTGAAGTAGGTTGACGATAGCTCTATGGGGACACACACTGGACCAACACCACACTGGGTTGAGGCAGGTTGAAGTAGGTTAACAATAGCTCTATGGGGACACGCACTGGACCAACATCACACTGGGTTGAGGCAGGTTGAAGTAGGTTTGTGTGCAAACATTGAAGCAAAACTATATCTGTATTGTTGCATCAACATTTCCTGTTCATAACAACTTTTATGATCCCAAAATATATTAATTTTAAATTTAGTGTGACTGGCAAAGTGCCCATCCCACAGAGCACAATGCTTGGTGTTGGACAGTCAGAGGCTGGGAAGAACACAGGTGGTACATAGGGATGGTGCTGTGGTTATTTGCAAATATGAAGCAAATTATCATGATCTAGAAAAAGGAGAAGAAAAGAGAATGAAAGAACTATTTGTGTGCATTTGTGCTGACCTGGTCAGGGTGTATTTACATGTTGGTGGTTTGTTGTCATACCCATGATGCAGTTGGACCACCTCAGAAACAACAGCAAACAAACATTAGTGTGTTATGGTATGGGACAGGTGCTCCCATCTCATATCTGAAGTCTGCCAACTGGTGAAGTCTCTAGTAGTTGCCATTCTTTTCAGCTTTTATGAACAGTTCAAAGTTCTTTTGATCAGACTTTGTTGAATTTTTTGGTTAATACATCCAAATATTCCAAGGTAAAATATTTTTAAATTTATCATTTAGGGATTGAAAAACTACATCAACTGGAACCAAAATGTGTCCCTCTGGATAGTTTACATACTCCCAATAATGTTGGATTAGAGACTTTGTAGGGATAGAGATATAATGGACTCCTGCCATAAGGGTTCAGACCCACTCTCACTTGCATTTTTACAATAATATTTGGAACCACTTTAGAAAAAATTTGTTTCTCATTACATCACCAAGTTTCCAGTGGACGAATAGTTGACATGGCACTATTTCTGAATGCAATTGTTTCACCTTCTGTAACTCTGTCTCTTGGTAATCCTAATCCTCTTGTGATTCAAGTATCAATTGGGCAGCTTCGTTTCAAGAAATACAAGTGCTTGTTCTTATCTTTCTTAAGTGTGTTGTGTGTACATTTACATGTGAACATACTTGGTAACATGACATGCTCGATCATGTACAAAAATTTGAATGTCTTCAAAATTACATGTTTGAAATGTCCATGTGGTGACCATGTGTGACCTGGTTGTGTATGAATTTCAACCGAAGGACCCGCATTGTAACAACAGTGCTTGCATTGAATCAATTCTGTGGTACTATATTGAGCCCCCTGTATACCTGCATCTTGGGTAAAGGGTTATTGTTCCTTATTGGTGCATTCTTGAACTGTGTATTGCTTGCATGAGTTACTCGTGCTCCCTTATGCTCAAAATAGCGTCTCATGGATATTGATGTGAATGTTAATTATATGGGTTGTGGTGTTGTTGCAGGGAAGGGGGCAGGTGAGTGGCGTGAAGTGTGCAGGAAGTTAGCAACTCAGACTTAATCTAGTTCATTGCCAGCATCGGTAATCTCATACAAATGGAGTTTGACATTCCTCTGGTCTTATCACACACGCACGCACACACACACACACACATCCACACACATCCCTGTCCTCATTGTAGAACACCAGAACTTCTTTGGCATGGACGAGGTCATTGGGCCAGTGGCCATCTCCATACGCCGGGAGAAGGTAGTGGAGCAGATATCCGACTTCTTCGGGATCCAGTCCAACCCAACGCAACCTTTGCCCAAGCACTTCTACAGGATCATCTTCAGGACCAGCGAGGTGGGTGTGTCCCTTGTGGGTGTGTCCCTTGTGGGTGTGTCCCTTGTGTGTATCTAGGGAGGGAGGGGGAGTGTGTGTTGGGAGGGGGTGTGAATGTGTGGTGTGCACATTTTGGAGTGATATTGGTAAATGGTTAAATACAACAACTAACAAACCACTTTTAATGGCAGGTAGGAAAAATATATATATATAATTCCGTGACTTAACCAAGAAATGAAGGAGAAAAAAAATACTTCTGACAATGAAACTCGCCTGAATCTTCAGCTGAGGATAAAACACTTTATATCCAGCAAAACTTAGATAAATGGCGATAAAAAGAGCTTCCTGTAATAATAACTCAACTGTAGAGCGAGAAAAAATATCGGTGAGAGTATCTTAACATGCAAAACTCAAACCATTGCCTACACAGCTTGACTCTGCAATAGTTATGTTTGGTAGATAACTGGTGGCTTGATTATTGCAAGAGATGCTGCAAAAGGCTTCTGGATATTATTATTTTATATCTGTTGCCGTTTAATAGTCTGAACAGTAGTCGACCATTTTATCCATCATCATTCTGACAATCCCTCTGGCCCAGCACTGATTCATCACACATTTTTGTTCAGTGATTGTTAGTCTGTGATGGATGGCTTGGCTTGGCTTTAGTGTGTCCCATTCGGTGGTTCCATTTCAAACATCTTATGTTGTTGTGGTAGCTCCTGGTTATTAGCACTGGAGCTTGCATGCTTCCCTATAGATATGGAAACAATGCGTTCCAATGGATTCAGTTTCAAAAACAGTGTTTGTTAGTTCATGTAGTTTTGTTGATATATGAGAAGACGTAGTGGAAGTAAACTTCAAACAGAGGAGGGTTGCGGCTGAAACTGGTTTTGGTCCTAGGAGTGGGAGAAGGAAGTGTGAACAGGGAGACAGTGGATTAGGAAAGTTGTTGAGTTTGGTTTTTTTAGAACTGACCAAAGTATATTTAAATTGGAAAAAAAAAGAAGCAACAACAAAAGTTTACTGTAAAAATACAATTGGCTATTAAATTAACAAAAATTAGTTGAGAGGTGTGTTTTGGGTGTGGTTAAAATCACTATACCATTGTATTATTGTGGGTTGATGTGCATGTGTATGTCTACATGCATGCATACAAATATCCTAATAGTGTGTGTGGTGTTGTGTAACTATTGCATTGCAATGGGTACTGAGTCTGGAATGTTCCATGTGTACTGCCTGTTTGTATTGTGTACATAAGAGATTTTAGTCTGTCTGCCTCTGTCTTGCTCCCTGCAGCTCTGTGCTCTTCGGGGCATGTTGCTGGAGGAGGCCATCCCCACGGGAGCCAAGACTGGCACCAGCAAGGGGATACCCCCACGGGATATTGTGGAGTATATCTCACAGGGAGAACTACAGCTCTCCTACCTCAGGTTGGGGAAGAATGACAAGAAGGTAAGGTGTGGATATCTGGAAATGTGATTGTGTGTTGTTTAGCTGTGGAGGTGGAGGAGATGAGAGGAGGGGGTAATGGTGGTAACATAAGTAGCACTGTGAACCTTTCAACGTTTAAAAACTTTTTTTGGGGGTAAATGCTCTTATTAAAGTTCCTTCTCTCTCCTCTCTTTCTTCCCCCCTTTCTCTCTTCTCTCCCTCCTCTCTCCCTCCTCTCTCCTTCCTTTCTCCTTCCTTTTCTCCCTCTCCTCTTCTTTCCCTCTCTTTCCCTTCCCCCCTCTCTCTTTCTCTCCTCTCTCCCTCCCTCCCTCCTCTCTCTTTCCTTCTCTCTACTCTCCTCTATATCCTTCTCTTCTTTCCCTCTCTTTCCCTTCCCCCCTCTCTCCCCTCTCTGTCCACTCATGGAGTGTACACAAAAAAGATTAAAGTAATGTTTTTAAACATATTCTAGAAGATGTTCTGTCTACCATTTTTCCTGCTCACTTGTATAGAGGGGGTGTGTGTTTGTAGTATCCTCAGGAATGTGTGCATCCAGATCTCTAGTTGTGTGTTTGTTGCTGTTGCAGGTGCTGCAAGAACTGGTCAAACTGGACGAACAGGAGTTGAGCAACAAATACAAGATCGGAATCATCTATTGCAAAGAAGGTCAAGTCACAGAGGAGGAGATCTACAACAATGGTGTGTGTGTGTGTATCAGTGTGGGTGTGTGTGTATCAGTGTGGGTGTGTGTGTGTGTGTGTGTCAGTGGGGAGGGTGGAATGGAGTATTAACTTTGATACCAGCTTAAGGTGTATGCCTCATCAGGCTTGGCTTGACCCAGAGAGACTGAGTGTCCTCCTGCATTATCTACCTGTACTCTCACCCGCATCTTTAGTTGGTTCTTGAAGCTCAGGCAGTTCTGGAAGAGAAAAGAACCTTACCCAATTGAAGCAAATGACATTCCAACAAGCTACACATACGAGGGGGACCATGGGCACTACAAACTATGGAAAACATCCAGTGGGTATAATTGAATCAAATTCCACGAAAACAGCTGCTAATTGCTAGGTTCTTGTAAATGTTCTTTAGAAGGAACATGTACATCTCAGCACTGCTACTAATTTTAGAGTACATGGTTGTTTGTAAATGTAATTAAAAGGAACATGAACATCATGTTGTTGACTTGTTTTGTGCATGTACAGACCAGCTGTATCAGATGTGCTGTGTATATAAACATTTAGTAAACATGTTGATACATTCTCCTGCTAAAGTGTAACAACAAATGCTGGTAAGGTTACACTCCCTACACTTTAAAAATTTTATTTTTAGATGTCTGACCAGGCAGTGATTGAGCCTGTCTGTGAAAGGTTCACCACATTATAGTACCAAGCATTCATAGACCCCTGACCTTTGTGGACTGCGATTAACCCCTATCAGCACTTAAATGCCTCCCACTCAGAGTATTGGTCTACAGTATAGGTACACAGATTTCTCATGGTTCCCTTGGATGGCAATAAAACCATATTAGCTGTGTATTTAATATTTTTTTACAGATATTGCTATAACCATTATTCCCTTGCTGGATGTATATATGCTCGATGTTATTAGTACGAGCAAGGTCAGGTCATATGACTTGTCAGAGTTGTTGTTGTTGTTTACAGAGTGTGGTAGTCCGGCCTTTGACGAGTTTTTGGAGACGCTAGGACAGAAGGTTCGGATGAAGGGCTTCAACCGGTACAGGGCACAGCTCGACCACAAAAGTAAGTGGGAGGGGTATTTATACAGTGCACAAATATACAGAGGGAGGGAGGGAGAGGACTGAAACAGTCCATGTTGGCCAGAGTGTAAAGATAATTTGACTTATCAATATCAATTAGATTATTATTATTGTTCTTGTTTTTGTAATTATGATTCATTATTGATGGTAGTATTATTGTTATTATATATTTCTTACTAATATTAATTATTTATATTTGTTGCAATTATTGGAAGTAGTAATAACTAACAGTGTCTAGTTTTAAAACGTTTCACCGTTGTGCTAGGAAAAGAAAATCGACATACACAAATTATTTATAGTTCTGTGCAGTGATACACAGTAAACACCAATCCAATATCAGTGTGTGTGTGTGTGTGTGTGTGTGTGTGTGTGTGTGTGTGTGTGTGTGTGTGTGTGTGTGTGTGTGTGTGTGTGTGTGACAAGGAAAGTGGGACTATGGCAAGGAGAGTGATTCGAGGTGAATATTTTATATCACTGTCATAAGATCCAGATAATAGGCAGTGAGTGAATTAACCTAGACATGTCCTAATTAGAGGACATTGTTATCTGCACCACAAAAATCTGTTTTTATATTCTCAGTGTCAAAGCTGATTGTACTTGTGTGTGTGTTTGTTTATAGCCGACACAACCGGTGAGTACAGCATCTACACAGAGTTCAAAGGTGCAGAGGTCATGTTCCATGTCTCCACGCTGCTGCCTCATTCGGCCTCAAACCAACAGCAGGTAAAGGGTGGCTTAGGAAATATACCTTTACCGACACTAGCGGCAGTATTATTCACATCTCTGGCAGGACCCAAAGTCTGCAACAACTTGGTTCCTCTTAGCAACACCAGCAGCATAATTAAGGCAGTTTGCAATGTTATAGAGCATTACACCTTCTACAAGACCTTGATCATATAGCAATTCCCAATAACATTCATAAAGAAATCTAATCTATTATAGTAATTGTTTAGTTTGTATCTTACCATCATACTGTTACCAATCTTTATTTTATCCCTCAGCCATTTTTATATCATAAAATAATGTGACCTTCATCTCCATCACACCGTATATCCAATATTTATAGGGCATGGTCTTCTCCCGCCTTTTCTCTCTTCTGCCTCACCTCCTTCCCCCCCCCCTCCCCCTCCTCCCACCTAAATTTTCCTCCATGCAGTTGCTGAGAAAAAGGCATATAGGTAACGACATTGTGACCATCATCTTTCAGGAGCCTGGCTGTGGCCAGTTCTCCCCACGAATCATCCGCTCCCATTTCCAACACATCTTCATCATCGTGCGGGTGGAGAACCCCAACTCTGCTCATACCAAATACCGGTATGTCATATCTGGTCAAACAGGTTTTTATTTGTACATGTGTGGGAGTGTGTAATCAGGTAAGCCAAAAGATGAAAGTATTATTCTGGAGTTCACACCATCCTATGCATTTTAATCTGCATCATCTCTCAACCTGGCTTAAGAAAGTTATCGGCAAGAATTTTAAAATATAAAATAATTAATATCAATATTTTTAATTTAATGGATTGCTACATGGTTCCTGTATAAATATTAATAATTTGGAAAAAAAAATCTATGGATTAAAATTCTGATCAATTGTGTTGCCAAAATAACTGCCGAGTTGTTTGAGTGGTGGAAGAGCAACAAACCAACACAGTAGTCGACGCCATTATATTCTTGTAGATTGAATTCCTCAGATCAGCGTCCTGTCTGTGGGCGAGGATGCATGTGGTTGGCAAGTAATTGATCTAATGAAGAGTGGACGCCATTAGCACCAGAGCAGCTGGTGGAACTACACCACAGACTACAAGAGACAGCATGGCTGATGGGTCCTCCCTCTGTCGGTAGGGAGTGGGCAGAGTGCAGCGTGTCTGATAACCTCAGCAAAGGATACAGCACAAATTGGACCAGAATGGACATGCCAGCACATTCCCTGGACATAAACTTTCCCTGAATAGTACTTTTCACAATCTATTGAACACCTATCAACTGGTCACCAAATTGAAATTGAGTGTTAGGCATGGGCATTACGAGAGAGATTACTGACACAAATACTGACTGGAAGCAAATTGTTCTGTCTGCTGAGCTTTTAGCAAACTTTTTTTGCTGAGCTAGGCATGATGGAGTACTTGGTGCTATTGTTTGACGTGGAATTGATCATAGAGTCTCCTTTGCAGTGTTGAGATCTCTCATTCTGTGAGTTAGAGAGCCTTATGCTACAGTTGCTGCCAACATTCAAGTAATATCTCCAGTCGGTTGTGTGTTTTTTTTTCTTTGAACGAGCATTTTTACAAAATCCTTAAAACTACTATTCTCCAATGAGATCCAAGGTATAAGCTTCAGCACCTGAATCACTAAGTGATCGATGTCATCAGGTTGAATTATCTCAAGAGGAGACCTTTTCGATTTTTTTTTTCCAGTTTTTGATCCCAGTTAAGTAGGACCTCATCCTCTGTCTTGACTCCTGCGGAATTAAAGAAGAGTTATGCAGTCAGAATCCATGTCAAATCCCAGAAATAACATTTCAAATTGTCTGTGACCTAGGTAGTGCACACTTTGTGCGTGGAAGACTAGAAAAACAGCCAAAATAAGTATATCAACATTTTAATAAATTCTTCCTTGTGTGTGCCAAGGTTCCTTTCTCGAGTGTATCTACTTTTGTTATGACTTAGATTGCAGAGATGTTCACACAGCGCTGTATCATATCACGCGAATGGAACAGGGATTTGATGAACGACCGATCATACAATCTCTGAGATCAATATTAGATTAGACTATAGGGTTTGTTCATCAACATCGTATTGCAAGGTGTGATGTTGCTCAGACCGTTGATGATTGCAATCTCTTCTTGATTGCATGCAAGTGTAAATGGTGGTTGAACTGTCTGATGGTTCACAGACTCCTCAAGAAGTGATTGTTTAACTTGGTCAGCGATAATTCTGACAGGCTGTAATGGAGATGTAATCTTCAGTGAATGCTAATCCATAATCAAAGAGCTCAGCTCTTAAGCCTTCTTCGTGGAAACAATCTTACTGACCTCATCCCATACATGGCTTACCATTGAGAGCAAGAGTTCCAAAGGTATGTAGGTCTCAAGTGGTAGGATCCATGTGACCTTGCACTGAGAAAGTCTAACACAGAATAGTCACAAATTACCCAAGAAATCTGGCTGAAATCAATGAGTAACCTGTTTAGAAAATCTAAAAAAAGTTTTAAGTAATGGTATCTGTATATCACAGCCACAACAGCTCTCATCAGATGACCTGTTGCTATTTCATCCTCCTCTTCTGCAACTGCGAAACTATCAAAGAACAGAGACAATGTGTTGGTAGAAACGGACTTATTGTATCATTTAAATCCATTAAGATCTTTTAGGCTTTTTTCAACCCGTGTCATTTGAACTCCATCCAAATTGTACTCCTTTGCATATTCCGTTAAATGTAAGGGAAAACACCAGGTTTTGTCCGGCTTGATGGTAAGTCCCCAATGTTCTTGTAGTCATCACAAGTGCGTAACTAAATATCTTTCTTTGTAGTGTAGGATCCAGAATGTTTAAATAAATGACCTGACTGTCTTCTTGCCCGATGTCCGAATCATCTATCTGTCATACTAAGGCCAAACTCTATCTATCCTTTCTGTCATAGTCCTTCCATAAAATCTTCTAAATTGTGTGGATATGTCAGTCTCTCCTGTCCCTCTATTGCTCCCAAGAGACTCCGCACCAACATAGTCCTCAGCGTTGATATTAATCATAGACACATTGTGTGAATATATATTTTGTTACAATTATGTACCTCTCATGATTCTTTTGTGATGCAATAGCTCAGTGTTATATATACCATCCCTAATGGTGAATGTGACCTGCTTCATTTCTTCTCTCTTCTCTCTCTCTCTCTTCTCTCTTCTCTCTCTCTCTCTCTCTCTCTCTCTCTCTCTCTCTCTCTCTCTCTCTCTCTCTCTCTCTCTCTCTCTCTCTCTCTCTCTCTCTCTCTCTCTGCAACAAACTGTGAACTCTTCAGAGTGGCAGTTACGAGGAGCAGCGATATCCCATACTTTGGCCCTACTTTACCAGAGGGAGCGACATTTGACAAGAACGAGAACTTTAGAGATTTTCTTATCACTAAATGTAAGTAATGTGGATTTCGACTCCTGCATTCTACCCTTCACACACTAATGCATATGTAGATATACATGAATATTGACTGTATGTGGCCATGTTGCACCTGGCCTTATGATACACTAATAAACATGTACATTCACACTAGCTAGCACATGTGCCAAGGAATATGTTCATACACACATACACCCGTAAGGAAAGTTCATAAAGCATACTACTATGAACCATAGTTCTGAAGATCCCTTTCTAAAATGTGGTGTTAGGGAAGAAGCCTGTGCCACTATCTGTTGTGGTGTGTTTCTGTCTGCATGTCATGTATTGTAGACCAGCAATATACCATGCACATGTCACTCACATGTAGGTCACTCTTAGTGCATCACCACACACCTGTTCACACATGCAAATCACACATGCACAGCATACGTACATACATATATACATACACACACACATACATACATACATACATACATACATACATACATACATACATACATACATACATACATACATACATACATACATACATACATACATACACACACACACACACCCACCCACCCACCCATCCATCCATCCATCCATCCATCCATCCATCCATCCATCCATCCATCCATCCATCCATACATCCATACATACATACATACATACATGTATATTACAAGCTGTTTGGTATCAAGTTGCAAAAGCAGCTGTACATATGGTTTACTACTGGAGTTCCTAGTGGACACATGGTGCCTTATCCAGTGATACCCAGAGCTGACTACGAGCAGGAGCAGACCGCGTACAATCCTTTATATACCCACAAGGGAACCTTGTAGAGGTCAATTAGCGCAATTACAGGAATGTTTTAGAACACAAAACGAATTAGAGTAATTTTAAACAATGGAAATTGTTTATACAAAGAATTTCATCCATTTGATTCAGAAAATGTGACAGCATAAACATAATTACCCCACAATTGCACACCTAGTATTTAATTTATGTAATATAGTGTTTATCATGGTGTATCATGCTGTATGTTGTGGTCATGTAATGCACAGTGATCAACGCTTGTAATGCAAGTCTGCGTAGCAGCAAGTTCTCCACCATGGCTGTGCGGACCAGGAGACAGTATCTGACTGACCTTGCCGAGACCAGCACTCTGGCCACCACCATCGACCAAGCCAACACCTCAGGGAGAGTCGGTCAGTCTGTCAACACTTATCAGTTTTTAAACCCGCTGGTAGTGATTCTTTCATTGCCTGTACATTACCACACCAAACAACCACAAACCATGAGCATTAGTACTCCGACAGAGTGCAATATGGCACACACTCTACTTTGAGACGGCTTTTGGTGTCATCAAGAAAATCCAAAAAGCACTGTGTATACTAAATGTCATAAACTTTCCTAACCCTATCTCTAGTCATAAACCTTTGTCAACATAGTAACTGCAATCCATATTAATCCCTCTATTCGCATAATAATCGGTCCTTTTTATTCCTTATAGTGCCCACCTCATCACTCACTCTCTTGAGATTTTGCTACTGCCAGAAACCTGCCAGAATCATCATGAGTACCTCGTAAAATTTTCTGTAGGAAAATGTCCCCAGGCACCAATCACCGACTTTTAATACTATTTTTCACTTCAATAAAAATTAAACCAAAAAAAAACCTTATCAACTCCATGCTAACCCCTTTAGAGGGGAAAAAAAAGTTGATTCACCTTCCTTGCCTTTATGGATTCCTACCTTTCTTTAATACTTGCAATCTTGCATCCATCCTTCAGGCCTTTGAGTACTTACCCGTCTCTCCTCAAGTATTCCCCTTCATGCACCTTACCACATCCCTCCCTTGCAGCTGTTCTCCTGCGTAACATCGGCTACAAGAAGAGGGAAAGGACACGACAGATGTCTACACTGATCTTCACAGGTGGGGGGATGACATGGCATGTCTCGCTCGTCTTCAGAGACAAGAACCCCCTTCCTTTCTCTGAGGAGCATGACGGTCATGTGGAGTGCATGCTCGGCATCGGCCCCGACATCATCGTGTTCCTGGATTACTACACCAAGGTGGGTATGGCTGTGGGAGGGGCAGTTGGGCATGGTTTGGATATGATAGGGAGTTTGTATATGGGAACATGCAAGTGTTGACCGTACATTCAGTATAACTACTTCGGCAAAGTACTTTGAAATAGGGACGCATTACATCATAGGTACTTCTATATAAAGGACACATTTGTTTAAGTTATTTCTGTATTAAGGCCACCTAAATATATGGTACCTCTGTGTAAAGGCTATCTATATATATAAAGTTACTCTATATCAAGGCCACCTAAATTTAGGGTGCCTTATATCAAGGCCGATATTTAGAACACCTCCAGACGCAATCTTGAATGATGATCTAAATAATGTTAAACATTTGATATTCTATATTTATGGCAAGTACCGAAATAGGTGAGCACTTCAAATATATTTACGCTGTACTTGACACTGTGCATGTTTGTGTGGTTGTTGCTATGACTACAGGATGTTCTCCTGCACATGCCCACTAGGGATCTCAGTGGATGGGTACTGGACAAGACACGGTATGCTATATTGTTGTGTTGTTATTTTGGAAATATTTAGTTATTAGTTGCAACATGTTTGAATTCATATTCACTCCACTTAACTTGGTAAACATTTAGTTTAGACTTAGTGGCAAGATGAAATTTTTTCATGTCGACCGCTCTTGATCACTCTTTGACCTGGAATAGACCACCGCAAGTTATTATTTTTTCAGTCAAATAGGCTCCTCCTTCTGATTCACCATAAAATGACTGATTAGAGTCTGATAATCAATATCCATTAATCTAAAATGATATGTTGATAACCAATTAATAGGCACCTGTGGAGTGTATGTGTATATATATATATATATATATATATATATGTCTTGTGTATTATCACATTTGATAGCATAAGTATGTGATGTAGTGTCTGATCTCCATCAGGTTGAACTTGTTCTATGAGGATACACACTGTCTGAGTCTGGAGTGCCACGAGACAGAGGAGGACACCAGAGAGATGCTACTGCGCCTCCAGGCCGTGTCTCCCTGCCTCACCTCCTCCCATGAGGTGTGCATGCATACACCAGTAGAATACCATCAGTTTGTGTACTTCCTGTTAGTTCTCGTTAACTAACGACCTTGATGTTGGTTATTTGTTCGAGATGTGTTATATGTTGTAGATAGGTTCTTATTCGTTTAGAGATGTTAGTTATTCTAGATGTGTTGTTATTTATTTTTGAAGACAGAAAATTAATGTACTTTAAAAAGAAAACTATAATAGCACTGTTATTTAACATGAACATACAATACTTTTTCATGTCATCTTTTCGTTGACCTTATTTTGGTCATGGTGCAGGCACTCTTGATGGAGTTCCAGCGAAGTCCGATAGGTTTCCTTGGCTTCACCATCAGTGAGGCAGGGGTGGTGGAGAAGGTGGACGGCCTGGCTAAGAACAGCGGCCTGCAGACACACTCCAGGCTGCTACAGGTGGAAGACAAGTTGCTGTGTTGTCACACGCACAAGCAGATCACTGATCTCCTCACTTGCAAGGAAAAAGCGGTCGTCCGAGCCTACGTGATACCTCCTCCACCTAAAGCAAGGTGGGGCAAGTGGGTGTGGTTGTGAGGGTTGATAATTACTTAACAAAGTGTGGACGGAAGTTTTCTGGAAAATGTCCTATTTTAGCATCTAAATCTACAATCTATTTTTAGCACCTAAATCTACAATCTATTTTTAGTTTCTATATCATTAGCAATAGAACAAAGAAGTTAGATAATGCACTGAAATGAGAGCCAGGATGAATGACCTCCATATTATGCACTCTGCCCCAAATATTTTGCTCAAATACTGAGTTGCCCAATTAGGTATAAATATTGGTGTGAGAAGACTTTATCTCGAACTGCATTCTGAACTGGACTGCTGGACTTCAGAATTAGCTCCTCTGAATAGACTGTCAGTAGTAATGTGGACGACCCAATAAACTGACAATGGTACCTAACGCATAACTACACAGTCGCATAAACACAATACAATTACTGACACTAATTATTACGATTGAACCCATCGATGCCAATTAGTACATTATCTAACCATTAGTGAATAGTATAAATCCCTGTTTACACTGACTGTTGGTTTTTGGGGGATTCTCCTGGCGCCAAGAGCTGCCAACAATCCTCCCACAACTTCCTCTCTCTTATTTAGAGTCCTTTTGATCACTTATATTGTTGTTCTTGAGAGAAAGGGAGGAGCTTCATTTTTTTTTTTTTTTTTTTTTTTTTTTTTTTTTTTTTTTTTTTTTTTTGACAAATAACATCTGAATAAATGATTTAACTGGAATGTTTTGTGTAGTGTTGTTGTAATGGGGGTGGAATCTGATTTGTGACATTTACTACAACAACACAGTAATAACTTGTTTTGTGTGCTCTGTTCCATCAGACCTTTCCTCTTCTATCCCGAGATGAACTGGACCGGAGTCTGGTCCTCGCGACCTTCACATGGAGACACAGAGGAGAGGTGTGTTGCTAGAGCAATTGCATGCTATGGACTTAATACTTGAGATTAAAATTTTTAAATTTTTTAAATTCTAAACTATAATTTTGTAATGAAAATTTCTTAAATAATTATATTTAATTTAAGTAAATGATTATTTCAACTTTAACACCAAAAAGGATATTTTAAAATAAGTTCGGTTTGTGATTGACACATTTAATAATAGCATTACAAATTATTTTCTGCTCTGTACATGCGCTTGAATAATATTTACTCTTGCATGTTTCATTGCCTATGGACAAGGGGGCATCTTCTCTGTATGTGACTGAATATTTTTAATACTGGGAGATGGTCTCTCCCATCCCCCTCATAGGGACATATGTGATCATGGGGGAGGGGGGAGGAAAGATGTGGGTGGGGGTGGCTTGCTTACTGCACTCTTGGGTACAGTTAACATGACCAACATGCACTCCAGAGAGAGAGAGTGGGGGGGGGGGGGGGGATACTCCTGTGCCTGTTGTATGTTACCTGACCTTTACCTATGACCTTTACCCTTTAATGGGGAGTTCAAGTGTGATGTTTACCTTGTGTGTGAGCAGATGCAATGTGATCTGACCTCATGACCTTGCCATAAGAAGGATAATTGCTGTTTTACTAAGCAACCTTTGATCCTGTTTTAATTTGACAGCACTCTTAATCTAAACAGCATGAGTGGTGGAGTGCTTCACATCTTGCATATTGGACTCGATACCAACACTAGGATTTAATCAGGTTGTTGTATACTGACTCCATTTTATTTTCCTCTGTATTTTCTAGTTGCAATGCCAAAAATACGAACCAGAATGGAGTTCAGAGTTCAGAATCATCTGAAAGAAACATAAGAGGGACTAATTTCAGCGGAGGTGACAAGGTTCAACAGAGGTCAAAGCACAAACAGCATAGGAGGAGTTACTCCCACACAAACAGAGTCTCATGCAAGGAGGCCGTGAGTTTGTAGTTATAAGTTATTTTAGCCATGTGGCAAGTATCGTATATGTTTGAGTTAAGGCTGATCACAATTAATGTGTGCCCTTGGGTATCTTGCACTAGCCACTTAGACTCCCTTGCCAGTGATGGTGCTAACTTTGGGAACAGTGAAGCATGAGAAACAAAATAACAACGCACAAATTGCACTGTGCTTCTGACTTTGTTTGGAGTCCTTTGAGATTCGTCTTGTTAATACATCTTGTTTTGGGCAAAACTACAATATGTTTCCTATTTATATTTCAAAAGTTTCTTTTTTGATCCACTTGACTTGGAAGGTAAAGAGATACCGGCAAGAGGAACACATGCCTGCACAAGCATGCACACACACACACACACACACACACACACACACACACACACACACACACACACACACACACACCATCACCACCAATCTCATCGACTGCTTACCTGTGGACGTTTACCATTTTGTTTTCATCGTCAGTTTCCTTTGAGTAGAACTGCCTTGGGACAGTATGGGATATGTTCCATCATGCATCATGCTAAGTCTCCCTCCATATCTACCAACCAACACACAGAACTGCACACACATCTAATGTTAATATGTCATGTGACGTGTCTTCCTCTTCCCCCTCGCAGATGTCCTACGATGAAGCGATCATGAATCACTTGATCTTTGATGACGACGAGCCTGTCTACGACCGACTGCCAGAGAGGGACGGGGTGAGGCACACCCACACATCTCAAGCCAGAAAACGAGTCGACAGCCAGAATTGTCAGAGGGTAAGAGGAACCCATGTGAAGCCAAACAGGGAGAGCGTATTGAACCTGGCCGATGATTTGATGGAGAGAAACTTCGCCACACAGTCACAGACATACGGTCTCACTCCCACAGAACACGTTGTATCAGAAGTCTCGATATCTCCATCTGTCCGCTTCTCTAACTCCACGAAGCTTCCTGAGCACAAGTCACATGTGGCCACACCCCTTGCTCCACACCACAGACGGACCAGCTCCAACGACCTCAAGGTTGACGGGAAGAAGAGACCATTCATAGAAGTGACAAGTCCTCTCACTCCAAAGGGAACAGTCAGCAAGATGACAAAGAAGTTCTCATATCCGATGGCTCTTGCTGCTTCCTCTCCAACCACGGGGATGAAAGGTGCAAAGAACCCAGTTGGTAAGCAGGGAAACTCCCCACTAAAGGCTATGACCAGCGCTGTTGAAATGATGAAATCCAGCCCGCCCGTCAAAATATCTGGAAGCAATAAAGTACCTCTCCGTTCCAGCGATAGGAAACGAGGCAACAAAGAGCGCCCTGCTTCCTTTGACCTTTCTCTTCTCCTCAAAAACAAGAAGAACATGGAGCAATACCATGGCAACTCAACCTCTTCTTCCAATAACTCCAACAACAATATTCAGGGAGATTCAGATTCCGATATTAATGTGCATCGCAGGAATGGAAATGAGCGGAGAGATTCCAGAAGAAGATCTCGGTCAAGAGAACAATCACCTGATTCAGCTCCTGAGGATCTACTTCCTTTCCGATCACCAACCACAGGGGTGCTCATCAGCGGGCCTGAGAAGGACGCATTTGTGCCCGGTAAGATCCCGGAGTTTAACGAGATGAATGCACTCGCTCTTGCTTTGGAGGAAGAGGAAATGAAGCTATCTCAGAATAACAGCTCTCAGAGTTCTCAGGAGTCTATCCGAAACCTGAATCTGACCGTACGAGAAAGGACGCAACGATGGGAGGCTAGAGGAGGCGGTGTTCCTTCGTATTTCTCTACTCTGCCAAAGTCATTTCGCCACAAAGCTACTGATGTTCGGAAAGATCCGGCATATCTCCAGTATATGTCGATGGAGGAGTATCCTGAAGAGGCTTTGGAGGAACAAGAAGAAGCCATGATGATGATGCTGTCTGCGGGAAACACGCCTCTAGTCGCTAGAGATGGAAAGAAGTTTCATCACAACTCCAGAACGTCCACCAGCAGCAATGGGTCCCAGCCAAGCACCATCGTTCCCAAAGCTTCCAACTTCGATTCTCCTCCTTCCTCTTTACGCAACAGTTCCCATGTGGTACCAAACTCGGGCGTGAGACTTGGAAGTGGATCGGGAATTGATCAGGATTATTCGTTATCTCCAGAGAGACACAGGTCACACCTTCACCATGATTACCACCTTGGGATGTACTCTTCAGACGATGGCGGCCGTAGCTTGAACAGCAGTGGCCAATCACGTTCCTCCAATGAGAACTCGCTGGAGAGGAGGTTGAAGGACGGGCTGGAAGGAGTGTCTCCCCCAAGGAGGAGCAGCAGTTTGTCTGTCAGTCGATATTCTGCCACTCAAGTACGGAGAGACACACACGTGCATGGAGTGATGCACACACATGCATGGAGAGACGCACACGTGCATGGACGTTTACACACAACCTTTCCCTCCTATAGTAGCAAAATCGGTTTCAGTCAGTGGTGATAAACTGTGTGTGTGATGACCCGGTACCATGTACAGTGATGAATATACTATCAGCTATGTACTCATGCCTTGATTAGAAGTCTCAATGTATAATCACGTCTGCTCTAATGTGTTACACTGGCGTTAGTATCACACCTCACTCCTTGCTGAGAGATTCCTTTAGTCAATTTCCTTCCTTGATCAGTAGTAGCTTTTTCTTCAGGCAGGTTTGTAGGTGGGTGGGTATATTGGTCAGTAGGTGGGTGGATGGGTAGGTAGGGTATCTACTAACTTGTATAGTATTTTAATAGTGAGTGACCTTGATAAGTATCCGACTCTCATTTGGACTGGCACTGATCTTGATTAGTGCCCTCCCCTGGATGGGTGACCACATGCTCATGGCCGGCCACTCTTACAACTACTTATTGAATCCATCCTTGAACTGTGATCCATATTGACCATGACTTGTGCACTGTCGTACATGTGTATGTCCATGCAGATATCACCCAAGAATGCAAAGAAGATGTCGCTGCAGAGCGAGCATCGCGTTGGCACAGACGGAAGATGTGGGAGTGACACAGGTACGTGGTGGGGAATGTATCTACAGACCCACAGTCAGGTCAACACTGCCATAAGGAGGGAGGGGGGGAGGGGCATGCTTCATCACTAAGTCATCTGTTCAGATAATCTTATTATTTGTTTTATTCAGCTGTTTACTGTTTAAACCACTTGATTAACAAGAATACATGATACATGGTAATGGAAAATTACAGGACTAATTGAAACTGTTTATTTGATAGAACTGCTGGGATGGAACCCACTACACAATATGCCACATTTCAATTTTGTGATATTTTTTTTTGTTTTCATGTGGAAGAAAGCCTTAAAATATCTGCATGCGGTATAAAGTGGTGAGACATTCGTAATGAGCATCATGTTTATTAAAACACAACCTTTTTAGTATCAAATATTTATTCTTAATTATAGTATGCATATTTGATTGTTTATTGCCAATGTAAAAATCAGTATTGTATACTTTGCGAAAGCAGGTGTATAACTATTGCTTACTGTATATTTCCTAACTTACATCATTTTTAAATAGTATATATGCGTGTGTTTTAAAAAAAAAATTTCTCTTGCATTCATAACAGGAGGTGTGTTAGATCCAGGTAGCATTGTACCAAGCTTAAGGCCTTCGTCTCTCATCCCCCACCATCTCACCACCTCCACAAGACGTTCCAGTGCGCCTGCCACCAAACTGACATCTGCGCTAATCTCTAGACACGATCCGTCCCATTTTGGGGGTCTATCAGCCGATGTAGACGGCCCTGATGCCCATGTGCCATCCTACACATCCACTTTTGCTCACCAACGACAGATTTCCGACATTGAGTTTGATCACACCATTCAAGAGTTGGATGACCTTAATGGCATGTTTGCTGGTGGGAGGAGATTGGAGAGTAAGGACGAAAAGTCTCATATTGTGGAGTGGATCAAGCAGACAAACAAGGACGCTCTCCCAATTGAAACTATGGCAATGGCCGAGCTACGCAGGGAAGCTAGTAGTCCGGCATTTACAGACAACAGCTTCAACTTCAGCCAAGCAGTGAGTTTAGTTGTGTGGTGTGACGGCAGTGTGCAATGTGTTGGGGTTCATGTCGTGTGTGGGTGTCTGTATGTCATGGGTGTGGGTGTCTGTAAGTCGTGGGTGTGTGTATCTGTATGTCATGGGTGTGGCTGTGTTTATATGGTTGTCCCGTTTGTCCATGACAATGTCAATGATTCTGTCCCTCAGAGCGAGCATTCTGAAATGGTTGAGAACCTCAGGGCCAAGGTGGAGTATCTAGAGTCCCGGTTGAGCAAGGTGTGTGTATGTGTGTGCATGTGTGAGTGCATATGTGTGCAAGTAAACTGTATTGTAGTGTTTAAAATTAAAAAAACCTAACAAGCCGAAATGTTGTTTTTATACCATTTTTGGTTCGTGTATGGTCTTCCAATGATCATTTACCAAATGATTACTTTTTAGTTGTTGCAGTCTTCCATTAAATATCCCATAAACTTGTTCTTGCATTTGGAGAATAAAAACAAACAAACAAAAGCAACACATTCCTGACCATGCCTTTCCCGATAATCTGGTAAGGCCCAGCAGTACTGTGGTGTAGCTGGACAGAGCATTTTAGGAGAGTTAGTTACCTGTGGCACACAGATCTAGGAACACTTGCAATGGTGGGGGGGGGCAAGCATGCGTCCATAAATTTATCTCAAGAATAGATTTTGGGCTAATTGTTTACATTTTGGAAATACCAAAGTTTGTACAACTAAGTGCTTTTACTTTATGGAAACCCAAAATTTTATAATCTTGCAACAACTTTAACCTCATCTTAGGTGCTCTACTCAATTATTTTGCCACATCTAAAACACTATATTTTAATGAGTATTATAATATTATTTGCTGCAGGCCTTAGTGCGGGACTGCTCTTGTTGCTAGTAGTAACAATTTTTATAATGGAGGTGGGGATGATGAGATTAAGTGTTTTTCGCAATGTTGGCAGGTAGCTCTCCAACTACAGTTTAAAGAATTGGTAGTTACCTGCTCTTTTTTTTTTCTTTTTTGATCTCATTTCTGAAGTCCATACTGGAAGTTGTGCAGCTCTTCCATGGAACTTGTTTCACATATGCCTCTCAGACACTGCATAGTAACCTTCACATCCCTTTCCAAACCAACTCTTGAATTGAAAGTTTATTTCTGTGGTTTACATTCCCCAGCACCATTGTGTGACTTACTCTGGAGATGTTTGTGTGCTGATGTAGTAGGAGCTCTCTAATAGCGTATGTTTGAGTCAACAAATGTGGCAACCATGTGTGTTGTCAATGACAACAGTGTTTTGTGGTAGTGATGTTGTTGATTGAAGTGTATGTTTATCTTGCTTGTATCATTATTGCAGGAGTCCGATGACAACTCTAATCTCAGAGATAAACTCAAGGCTACTGAAGGACGGTTAAGAGAGATCGAGCTCAATAGAAAAAGCAAAGAAACTTAAAAGCACATCTTACAGCGATAAGATAACAGTACTATAAGCCTCTGCGGTTGTTTTTCTTTTCCATGGTCAATGAATGTACTTCTTTTTTGTTATTGACTTACTAAATAATATTTCCATGATATGTTTCTGATTATTTGTGTGGGAAGACTTAGACGTGTATGTACGTATATATGTATTATATATGTATGTATATTTTAGGTGTGCATATATATATATATATATAATTGATTTATACTTGGTAATTATACAGTTCAATTTGTTTTGCAGGACTATAGGTCAGTGTTTCTCCTTTATCATTAAGAGCCAATGCTTTGTTATATTATCAACTCTTTTCAGATCAATATATTTTTTAGTTTAATTAAAATTCTACCACTGCCTTGATAAAATGGAGGCTTTCGTTTTGTATGTGTATGCACTGACATAGTCATTCACGTTTGCTGGCATTTTTTGCACAGGTCAATGATTGTGGGCAGGAGGGAAGCTGCATGTCCGCCTCAGTACAATCTCTGTGTGTCTGTTCGAGGAATGGCAGCTCCCCACGCTGCAAACTTTCATAGCACTTGTGTTGTGTTGGTTGCAAGTTCCTTGTTTAGGAGAGAAATGGTGTAGACCTAGTCCAATGGGTGTACTTTTGAGTTTATAGGTGGATGACAGAAGTCACTACTGATAAGAAAATCTAAGGATTCGAAATGTACTATGAACTCTTAAATTGAGCATGATTTCTGATGTTTAAAGAACCCATTTCCTTTCAAATTATGGTGACAATTATTCCAACTAGCAGCATATACCTGGCATTGCCCGGCCAATATAGGCTAGAATCCAGTAGTTGAACATGTCTTGCCAGTAAGAAAGGTGATGGTGGAGAAGATGTATTATTAAGAGAGAAGTGGCCAAAATACCATTTTTGGCTTTCCCCTGTTACCATGGTAACCATTTTGCGCAATTTTTAGCCCATGTTTTAAGTTGGGTCAAAACCTATTATGCCGAGTTTCAGAGAAATCCCCCAACCGGTTGGCCAGAATAATGGTACAAGCCTTACAGACAGACGGACAGACAAATTCTGTATTTTCCCAGACAACCATCTCAGGGTGGGTCTCCATTCCTAAAAGTTTGGTCAAAATCTAACAGACGGATTTTGAGAAACGGACGAACATAGTTACATAGTTACACAGTTACATAGGTCTTCTAATATATATATAATACTAGCAGCATATCCCCAGCCAATGTAGGCTAAAATCCTACTATTTTTGGCTTTTTCTTGTTACCATGATAACCATTTCGCAAAATTTTTAGCCCATGTTTTAAGTTTGGTCAAAACCTATCATCATGCCGAGTTTCAGAGAAATCCACCTACTGGTTTGGCTGATTCTACCTTTTTTCTTTTTTTTTGTTGGCTTTTTCTTGTTACCATGGTAACCATTTTGCGAAAATTTTAGCCTATGTTTTAAGTTGGGTCAAAACTTATCATCATGCCAAGTTTCTGAGAAATCCACCTACCGGTTTGGCCGGAATAATGGTACAAACATACAGACAGACCAACAGACAGACAAATAGATAGACAAAAAAAATTTTTTTTCTTCATACATGCCACCTGGCATAAAACCATTTCAGGGTGGGTTTCCTCCATCCCTAAAAGTTTGGTCAAGATCTAACAGGGATTTTGAGAAACGGACGTACATAGTTACATAGGTCTTCTAATATATATATATATATATATATATATGTGTATAGATGTCAAAATTGCACCTTTTTTCTTTTTTTTTTTCTTATATGAGGTTGGGTGCATGACTTGCCTAGATAGATAAGAAATGGGAGAGAAGGGGTGTTACTATCTTTATAGCAAGAATGGCTTTGAAGACAGAATACTGTTTCATAGTCACCCTTCCTCTCCAGGTTGGTGAAATACACCAGTAGTTCCCATTGATAAGTTCAGCCGCTCCATTGTGAAGCAAGTATTGAAGTTACTAGATTAGAGCATGGAATTAAGCAAAAAAAATTGTGGTTAAAATCATTTCAGATATATCCTCTGCACAAGAGTGGCCTTTTTCTACGTCTGTTGTGCTCAATCTCAATCTCGTATTGGAGGAACTTCCTACACCAATCCAACATAAGAACTCTCCCACTCTATGCTCCAAGATAAAGACTTATTTAAAGATCAAACATGTTTCAACTGAGATGGTATTACACACCCACAGGAATAAAACTGATCTACTTAATGTATAAGTTTTGAACAGTTTGCTAGTGCCAAGGTTAACAGGTCAAGAATATTTGGCACTTTTTAAACCTAGTTAACTATAAGAACAATTGAACACAATTATTTAAAGACAAATTTAATACATTTTAATCTTTATTTTTTTAATTTTACATAAGTGGTAATGAAGCAAAGTGGAAAGTAACAAAAATAAAGCAACAAGACAAGCAAGAACAAGTCAATAAAATTCTTAATATTATTAATCAGCCAGGCTGGCCATGTGTGACCACCTCCCAGGCAGTTGTGGCTGCATAGATAGATAGATTGCCTATGGGTAGATGGGTGGGTAGGTAATAGTGATATATACAAAAGTCAGTCTGGGGGTTGCCCAACAATCAGTTGTGTGTGTGTGTTTATTATTGAAGGAGGTGG